>CAIGQS010000107.1:178152-209522 GCA_903798195.1 Danio kyathit
AAAATGTCTTCTAAACTGGGCCCAAATTTTTAAGGTGTGAATCAATACAGGATTAGGGGAGGAGATATAATTATTTCCTATTAGAGAGAGTGAAGAGCAAACCAGGGAACTAAGTTTGAATTTAGAGCAAGATTGTTCCCCTTGTACCCAAACAGGGGTATCAAGGGAATCTACATTAGATAACCAGTATATTACTTTCTGAATATTACTTGCCCAGTAATAAAATAGAAAGTTAGGTAGTGCCATCCCTCCCTGACTTTTTAATCTTTGTAAAAAGGTCTTCCTGATGCGAGGAGTTTTATTCGACCACACAAAGGAGGAAATTAAACTGTCCAGCTTAGTAAAAAAATTCTTTCTAATAAAAATAGGTATATTTGAAAATAAATATGAGGACTGCAATTTATCAGTAATTCTTAGAGTATATGGCAGAGGGCATGAAGTTTCAGCGTATTATAAATGGTTAGTTGAAAAGACGGGGTGTAGTTTCTATTCTGCTCTTAAAACTGTTTGGAGTAAAGAGCTAAATTGTATATTTAGCGATGAACATTGGAAAAAAATTTGCCAAAACTGTAAAGTAATGTCAAGAAATTTGGGAGTACGCTTAATACAATTTAAAATTTTGAATCGTTTTTATTGGACTCCGAGTAGGCTTTTCAGGCTTGGGTTGAAGGACTCTGCTGAATGCTGGCGATGTGAAAGCGAAGAAGGAGACTTGATGCATGCTCTGTGGTCCTGTTCTACAATACAGGAATTCTGGGTTAAAGTGCATAATTACATTCAGGATGTTTCTGGATGCTGCTTTTCGTTTTGTCCTAACATATATGTACTGGGAGACCGGTCGTGTTGGGATCTGGTGTGAAGATGTTTGAGTGGATTCAAATAAGTATTATGATTGGAAGACAAATCATTATGAGAGGATGGCGTTCAGCAGGTCCACCATCATTTCAAGAATGGGTTACAGAACTGGGGAAGGTGGCAGCATATGAAAAAATGACATATAGATTACTAGATAAATTGGATGTTTATCAGAGAAGATGGGGAAATTATTTGGCGTTTTTGGAGAATGAATAAGGTCTTTGTGGTGAGACGCACCGTAAAAGTGTAATTATCTTATTTGATTTAAGTGTTATTATTATTGTTAAGATAGTGTATTTGTTATTTTTTATTTATTATTACTATTATTATGTTCTGTATGTGTTTTTCTTTTTAAATTTATTTATTTATTTTAGTTAGTTATTTTTTATTGAGTCTTATATTATTTATCTGTATTTTCTGGATTTATGATAGCAACATCTAATTACAGCCACTGTTGGGGAGGGGAGGGAAAAGGGGATGTTAAAAGGAGGTTAAAATTTGTAAACTGATTGTACTGTTAAATTACTGAAGAAAATAAAAAATTTAATCATAAAAAACACAAAACTTCATGTTTCCCAAAATGCTTAACAGCAATGGGACTAAAAGCCTGTTTACCTAGAGGCAATAATGAATTAACTGCATTGTTCATGCAAGACATACAGCTGTTAACCTCTCTAGCTGGCGGACTAATAGTCCAATAGCAGTAGATTTAATAGTCACTGATTCTGATTGCATTTCCAAATTTGTTATTGTGCTATACGCATGTTCATTATTATAGAACACTTGATAGTGGTTTATGATACTCCACATACTCAGACTAAATAATTCCTTTATAAGTGTATAAAAACACTTGAGTCTATGGCTACAGATGCCACACATGTAAAAATGGAATTCTATGTTGAATGAGTTTGATCTCCAAAAGTAGAAAACTGCAATTCTCTATATAGCTGCAGTTTAAACTACAAACAGGAGTATACAGTGTGATAATTCCATTAACTATGAAAATGCATTCTTACAGGATCCAGCTTTAAACATTGCACTTCATCATGCTCCTTAAAAGATATTATATAGAATTAATTTGAGCCAGAACACACCTCATGCTCACATTCTGGCTGCCTGTTAAAACAGGACCAAAATCTTACAACACAAATATAGAAATTGATTACCATTATTTGGAGCATTATACTGACACATAGCCACAGGTAAACACAGGCACATAGATAACACCTTGGTAAAGACACAGGAGTCAAATCTCCTTAACTAAAGATCTATTGTCCATATTCATACAAACAAACCACATTAGCCTCACACACATAGAACAACAGAATAATTAACCTGATGACAGACGAGACAACAACAAACTTCTAACACCCTGTGTCAGCTGACAAGAAAATATTTAACCCAGGTTACTAAAACCATATTAACCTGCCAATAGGAAAAGAGAAATATATTATAACAGATAGAAAAATGGTTTACCAGATATATATTTTAATGATAAATAGGCAAATATTATTTGAGGAACATTAATAAATATAAAAAAATAATATTTACTCCACGAAATAGAAAATTAGAGTTAGCTCCGCCCATTAGGATTGCGTCATCACGAGCTGCGGGAGTGAGCTGCGTCTTTACACAGAGGCCAGAGTGAAGCGAGCGTCGAACGAGACAACAGCGAACAAGTGCGATTCCCGAAATAAGTTTTGAAAATTGAGATTAGATACTTGATATATAGATATAGAAGATTGATACCTGAGTGAGAGTGTTTGAAAGAGAGAAGCGTCATCAGAGAGAAGTTGCATTTAGTACCGATTCTGCTGTACTGAATCCGAGGAGTGAATTGCATCTAATTTGATCGCTGAAAATCTAGGGAATCTGACTTTTCCCTCGCCACATCAAGGATTTGCTTCAAATCCTTGCCATTTTCTTGGTAAATGAATGATTAAATAGTTATATTTTATTGTGTGTTCACAGATCATTGGAATGTGTTTGTCTTTTGGGGAAATAAGTGCTTAAAACAGTTATAAATGTACTATTCCTGCAAAATTCTTGAAAAAGGGATATAGTGTGATTTTTTTTATTGTGCTTTATATGAGTTTAAGATAGTTTTAGCTTTATAATTCCATAAAGGGTAATGCAGCACCTATGGAGTTATGCTAACCATGCGGTCTGCAGCTACAGGCTAATGTGTGCTCCATATGCTGTTGTATGCTGTTTAATGCGTTTAATGCTTTATGCTGAGAAAATATATGCACAAAAGAGAATATGTGAGTGAATGTATTAATTTTAATGCATTTATTGTAGTTAATATGTACCCATTTAAATGTTAATGGCTGAAATTAGAATTCATGTGTGATTAATGCAGATTTTTCACCTTGTTTTGCAAGGTTGGGGTCTCCCTCCCCCCCCCCCCCTTTCCTCCTGTATTTTTTTATTTTATTTTATCTGCTGCTCCTGAGATCTGTCGTCTGTCGCAATTCTGGACGAGGAGTTGAGAGAAGTGCTGGAATTTGTTGTTTCCGCTTGCTGTAAAAAGTTCGAGTTGGTGGAGACGGACACCAAGGAGAAGTAAAGAGAAAACTGAACTCCTGTTACACGGAAGAACAGTTTATTGTAAAGAGCTAAATTGTTCCTGTTCATAATTTCAGTGAGAAATTGTCATTGCGAGTTCTGTTTCGTTATTTTATTTGGAGTGTTTTTAAAGGGAAGAAAAAGAGTTATTGGGTAAAATAATCGAATTCCATTTTCTTTTCTTTTAATTCAGCTGTGAACTGGGTTTGTTTTCGGTGACTGTGAACAGTCATTTAACTGTGAAAAGCTATAGTGAAACTAATTTATTAGATAAATAGATTTATTAAATAACTGGATTTATTAGGTAATATAATTAGACTAAATAATATAACTAGATAATTAGGTAATATAATTAGCTGAATAAGTAAATAAGTAACAATAGGTGGTAAATAATAAATATAGGAGTTATTATTATAATATATTAGTATATATATTTTTTTAAATAATAAAATTTTAAGCATAATAAAATTTTTAGCTAAATAATAGCATTCTAGAAATAGTAACTAAACAAGTATACAAACATTGGGTTATTTTAGGTTTTTTTTAAGCTATTGTGGTTTTTGTTTATTTGATTCAATTTGTTTATTGTTTCTATTTTATTTGTATTGTACTATTGTGATTTTTGAACTTGACAATTTAAACTTTAAAAGAATTTATAAAGCACTTATTTTTTCAATCAAACCCCATTGACTTGTCTTTTCTCTTGCTGCAACTCTGGCTCTCGAGCGAATCTAGTCTTCTGATCGCCCCATATTGTTTATTAGGACACCAAAATAATCTGTTGGTCACAGGTGCTACAAATACACTTATGCATGGCTTTGATAACAAATTGATGGTATAAAAGGTCAATATAGAGGCAAACCTGCCATTAAATTTAAGAATACATACACTGACTGTTATGGGGATGGTTGACAAACCAGAGGGCCCCTGGTTTCCCAGCCTGTCACTAATAACAGGAATAAGTGCTAAACTGATTAGACCTGAAGTGAGGACACTTCTAATAATCAACTAGGAAATCTAAAATTTGACAAATACCATCAATCTTGACCTAGCCTTTACACACACACACAGCATTATAGATATACCTTTATAATTGTGGTTGAATAATGTGATTAATATCATGTATGATAAACATCTTCATGTATTCTCATTATGAATATGAATGTATTGTCATGATGATGATAATATAATTTTATGATGCATACTGCCTATGCAAATATGTTACACTGTTTTAATAAGCTACACTGACCTTTGGATACTTTTCCTCTGAGTAATTCATACCAAGAATATCTCTATTATTTCCCCTGCCATTATACAGTGGTGATAAAGAATTTATCTGTTTTTGATTGGACCTTTTAAACGCATTGAAAGTGACCTGCGACCGGTTGTACAACTCACACTTACTGACACCTTTTATGTTTTGGTCATATATGCTTCACCTCATGACTTTCTTCAATGCAGAATGACGCGTTCATAATTGTTCAATCTCTGAGCCATCAAGTTGTTGTTTAGGTGACTGAGAGAAGTCAGTGTATACACACTGTGGAACCCCCACCTACCGATGTCTGCGTAAGGAACTGCACCAATGGAGGTGAACAGCTTCATCAGAAGGAGCAGACTATCATTCTAGGGAGAACCCCACACGAAGTGGAAACTTTTGCCAGGGGTAGGACACATTGAACTGAACAAGTTACAAAGGCCTCTATTGACTGAATGGGCTGTGCATTCAAGTCAGGCTCATCAAAAGAGGTGAAAACGAACCTGGACCTGTTTAGCTACCTGCTGAACGTGAATTACAACTGATAAAATCTGCAGAGACTGTCTTGAATTGCCAAGGAACGACCTCAACAAGGATACATCAGTGACCCCATGTCTACACATCTATATTTGACCCATGGGGCCAAAGGGGGATTTCTGTAAGACTTGAGATACCACAAATACTTTGATGTCTTTGACAATTCAAACATGAGCTGGAAACACAGAGACAATCGGCTCCACAACCCACCAGGTGGGAATGCGGGAAAGCCAGCTCCACTCCTTCATTTATATTTGAAGCAACCCCCTCTCCTCACTCACCCTCTCTTCATACATACTCACACAGAATGGTCATTTCAAAGTATGAATGTTCTAAATCAATCCAAGTGACTTTATCTATCATGTCTGATATCATTTGAAATGTCTCAGTGCGACTGGTACAATGGTCTCATTCCCTCAGAAATAGACATAATCAAAATAATAGATATATAACTTGAGGTATCTTTTGAACCACTGCTAAGGGTGTGCCTTTACCTAGGGGGCCTTTATTCAAATGACCATTTGTTTCCTATAGGCAGAAACTCCTCAGATTTAACATGTCACTAAATGCAAATGCCTTTTGTTATTCAACAAACGCCCATCCTTGAGGAGATTCCTGGTTTGACTACTTAAGGAGAAGTTTCTAAATGTTCGACGCGATTCTGTACCCAGATTAGCCCGTAGCGTGGAGCTCTCATGCTCCACGCTCTGTATATTTTGATGTCAGGTATGCATCTTTTGGTTTTGGATTTATCTTTGATAAATTGATGTTTTGTATTGATCGTTCATGAATTGTTACTGAATGAATTGGCATAAAACACATCTACCTGACTAATAAATTGTTATGTTTTGAATTATTCAAACAGATTTCATGTTATTATCTCTAGTAGATTACGTCAAGTCCATAACACCACAAACCCCTGTACAGGTTAGTAACGGACTAAAACACGATAGACGGAGCAGCGTGGCACGCTATACGATGTTATTAGAGCTCCGACTAACACGTTGACATAAGTCCGCTACAGAGTTTGCATGTTTCCTCAGGTCGTATCGATCGTCTCCGTTGGAGAAAACTCTGCTGTACTTTATGTTCAGTCTCCTGTAGAATCTGGGCCATGTGTTTGCTCTGACGTCATCACTGTATGGTAACGCGTTCAGCACGTGTGTGATGTTCAAGCGGCAACCTCCCGCTCTCCCTCGGGAAGCCAATACGGAAGTAACTAAAACTGCAGTTCATCGACTCGCCTTGGGGGGCTGGCTCCATGAAGTCCAAGTGCTTTCTTTCTGCATTGGTAAATTGGCCATTTTTACAGCTGATAAAAACATGTTTACAGCCTGGTACAAACGATGGCTTTGATGCATATAGCTATGATTACCCTTCATGACAACTCTGAGGGGGGTGAATTTTTTTATAACTCATCCGTTTCCTTTATATTAGGTTATATTAAGTTTGCATAATTAAGGGCGTGGCCACTTGAGTGACAGCTAGGTCTCGCTGGTCGCTGTCTCGTCACCTCAGCTGATTCTGGCTAATTAGCCGCTGAGCTCGGCAAATAAATCGTGTATTTGTTTTGTTTAATGTTTCTTTACACCTTCATTTGCCTTTTGGAATTATTTCCTGCAATTATCAGATGATATGGCATGCTGTGTGGACTTAATTGTGCTTACAAACCGTTCAAGTTGCCTTCATTTCACAGGTGAGTGAAATGATATACTTCTATACCATCTCTATAAATGTATTTGTTTTATTTAAGATCATTTATCATTTAAATGTTCTTTAGACCAGTATTGCACTCCAGAATCTGACAGATTGATTAGCTGTAGGCTCTAGATCAGTCATCTGAAGCGTTGTCATACAGTGTTAGTGCTGGATTTTATAAACAGCCTTGCATTTACTAACACAGACTATATCTGAAGTGTTTGATAGTAATTCGCGTTTTCCTCCTGTCGAAAAACATCATAAGAACAATGTTTAGTGGCTCAATGTGTTACAGCAGTGTTTTTAAAAGTCTAAACACTTTATTGATATAGTGTACAACCAAGCACATGTGGTCAGAACACAAACGAGTCACAGGTAATGAAGTATTAAGCGTTCTCCCAAAGTAATAAGTCTGTTTTAATCCAGGTCTAAGCAAAAGGCTGAGAATCAAGCATGCGTCTGTAGCTCCGCTCACTCTCCGCCTCTTTGCCCTTATTTGGTATGCCGCGTTCGGTGCGATGACGCGCTAACAAAATGGCGACGGTTGGCCGCGCCTACTTGTGGCTTCTTTTGCAGTGTTCAGAAACCTATGGGTGACGTCACGGATACTACGTCCATATCTTTTACAGTCTATGGTGATGTTCAGCTTTTTCAGATAGTTCTCATTTATTGCACTTGAACTGCACAACAGAAACACAACAACCTGCATTAGACTCACACACACACACACACACACACACACACACTGTTTCCTCTTCTGCTCACATGGGCTTTAGGGGAATTGATGAACTAAGTTGTCCGTAGTGTATGAGTGTTTATTACTGGGCATTCACCGCATGGCCATGTGCTGGTAAGGTTGGCGGTTCATTCCGCCGTGGCGACCCCCAGTAATCAAGGAATAGGCCGAGTGAACTAATTCGGGGGAGCTCTCGAGACTCACCTGAGCACAGACTGCCTTTTCTCCTGATGAAACGGGAGGGAGCCCTTGGCTCGAGGATCTTCTGAGCTCAGGGCTCTCTCCCAGGACAGCACGCGAAACACGCTTCATAATCAATCAGCAGCTAAGTGTGAACTCTTGAATTGATGTTGAACAGTTTCAGGAATCTTTCACAGTATTTCCTATCATATTTTTTCTTCTGGAAAAAGTCTTATTTGTTTTATTTCCGCTAGAATAAAACCAGTTTTTAATATGTTTTTAACCATTTTAAGCTCAATATTATTCGCCGCCTTAAAGGTGCAGTATGTAAGTTTGACACCCAGTGGTTGAACTAGGTATTGCGGTCCTGAATCATAATAAAGGTACGCCGGGTTGCCAGTTTGAGTGATTTTAAACTGTGTTCTAAATAAAAGCAACGACACGCGATTGAGGGAATATTCTCCATATTACAAGGAGTTTTGGTTCTAACCAACACCTCGAATTGATTTATTAGAAGCGGCTTCTATTTCTCACAGCTGAACAACAGAAACCTATGACAGATCACCTCAGGTAAGCCTCGTGTGCTTTATTCAGTGCTAAATGCTAACAATGCGAGTTTGAATGCATTTTACATGACGTGTATTACCATATACTGAAAGCAGAAAGTTCAGCTCAGATCTGGAAAATACAATAAACCGTTTGAAATTGAACTTTAGAACTAAACACATATGAGTGATTCAGCATGTACATTTAATGATGTTAAAGAGGGTTAACATGTATTAAATAGATTCTAAACCTTACCGTTTTGTGAGTGAGTGCATATTCTGTGCTTCTGAAAGGCTGTATTTAAATTTCTGCCGTGTTTCGTGGTGCAAACAGCCAAATGGCTCATCACTCATAACAATCTCGTCACAGCGTGTTGTTAGGACACGCGATGTAACCTGCTCACGTTCCTAATATTTATGTCATTTGCTAATTAACGTCATGTGGAACTGAATCTGTCTCATTTTGACATCTGATACTTTCCACTACACTGTAGCATTTCGCTCATGGACGCATGCTTTCAGAGTCTTTCTGAATGAATGAATGAATGAATGAAATATGCTGTTTTCCAACAAGGCAACCCGGGGTGCTGAATTATAATTGACTAAACTGGCATGTGCATGTGAAAATTACCTGAACAAAGACAGCGTTCCGGCACGGAAAAAAACATTTTCAAAGCAGAATATCTGACTTCAGCATTGTTTGTCAGTTAAACAAGTATGTTCACTTGGGATGTTTCTTAAATATCTGCACACATATTATTGTATTTTTATGCTTTAGAAGAGTCAAAAACTTACATACAGCACCTTTAAGCAATATTTGCTTTGGATTGTCTCCAGAACAAACCACTGTTAGACAATGACTTGCCTAATTACTGTAACTTTAACCTAATTACCCTAGTGAAGCCTTTAAATGTCTCTTTAAGCTGAACATGAGTGTCTTGAAGAATATTTAGTCAAATATTATGTGCTGTCATCATGACAAAGATGAACTAAATCAGTTATTAGAAATGAGTTATTAAAACTATCATGTTCAGAAATGTGTTTCTTTTAGAAACCTTTCCCTTAAACACAAATTGGGGGAAATAATATATACAGGGGGGCTAAAAATTCTGACTTCAACTGTATCTCCAATGCTGAATGTGTTGCAGACTTACTCATCTCCGATGTAAAGATTTGGCCAGACTTCAGTGACCGCTGAACTCAGGAATGGCCTCAGGAGACTGAACAGCATCTCTCCCCAGGAAGATCTGTTCTGGCTCTCCTCCAATCCAGTGACATATCGTGGTAAGTGGACATGGAGGAGTCCAACCACACCTTCTGTTGGAAAAAGGAATATATTTTGACTATTTTTGTTTCTTTTTCTTTTCGTTAGACAGTTGTATTTGTATTGCTCATTCTTTGAGTCAACTGTCCCTTTAAGGCCTGTGACTGTGTGAACATTTCAATATTTCACATTTTAAAACATTCGGCCACAAGAAATGTTTTGTAACTTTAATAAAGATTCAATAATATACAATGAAGACTGTGCAGTGTTGATTATTCAATATCTGTACCTGAATAGTGAATACCTGAACACTATAATTCACTTTAATCTTTACTATATGTTATTTATCTCTGCTTGTCATTTATTTATTATATATTATTCGAGATTCCCTCCTTAACAAAATCAGCCCAAACCAATCCAAATAAAGCTGTTAAATCATCTGGTGAAATTGTGTTCACATCGCAATCTACATCACAGAAATACAAAATACCGTAATGTCAGATTTCTCCAATATCGCGCAGCCCTAATTCAACTATACAGATATTTATTCATCTAATTATCATGACTTTTCCAAAACTGCCATGTCAAAATTCTATGACCGTATGAACCCTGTTTACAGCGTAATAAAAGAAATAAATGTTACTCTGCCGCTCCACCTCTTGCTCGGCGCTGATGATGTGCAGGTAAAGCGAGATTGCGCCTGTAAGCGCACAGCGCCCCCTCTGTTCAAAACATGTATCGCGGTTCATTCATAATTTCCACCGGTTTAAATCATCACATATTTCAACCGACTTACAGTGAATCGCTACATCCCTACTCATTTGATCAAATAACTCGTTAAAGACAATAAGAATATTTACAAATCTTTTTTAATTTGATCTACTTTACCTCATTTTAGACTCACTGAAGTTGGCTGAGCAGCGTGTGGCACATGGCAAAATCACATCCATTCAATGAGAGAATACAGCAAAAACATCTTTCAAAACACTTATAATTCTGCCTGCATGTGTGTAAAGGTTTAACCAAACATATTGAAACAGCAGAATGTCATTATTTCGCATTATGCTCATATAGGACTGACTCAATCTTGTGGGACATCACTTTATAGTGATGATGACCCCTTTATAAATTAACTCAAAAATAGCCACTACACTTTTTACAGCTCATTCAACCCAATTTATGGACACGGAGGATCTGTGGCAAGACCTATATTTTACAGTCTATGGGCAAGACCCAAAAGCCCTTGTTTGTATTTCCATCTGACAGGAATGTGTGTGTTAAATTCTGAACTCACCGGCGGGGCTGCTGTTCTCTGCAGCCGAAGGAGAGGCGCTCGTGCCGGCCTGTTCGTGCTGACTAGAGCCCTGTGCTGGATCCTGCACAACTTTAATTTCTCTTTTCATCATTATTCAATAATCTCCGTCGACAACAATATTTCCTCCTGCAACTCTGTAACTGACAGATCGCTTCTGCCGTTAGGCTTCGAAACACGCGAACAACAATGCGCTGTTGCCATAGTAACGGCGTTTATTAATTAATTAATTAATTATTTAATTTATTTACTTACTTATTTTTTTGTTGATTAAACAGGGGAGTACAGAATTAAAACAGCATACAAGAGAATTAACAACAAAAATCAATCATGTACATTAAGTATTTTTTTCAGCAGTTGGGATGTCTTAATGGCTTTGGTATTACCCACACTGTAAAAAATGTCCGTAATTTTAACAGTAAAAGTCTGTACAATCTACAGTGAAAACATGTTAAATGATTAACAGCTTATTTCTGTACAAAATACGGAAAATAGCTGTAACAGATCTAACCTTTGTTTTCGAGAAAGTAGGCAGAGTGTCTGAAATATCACCATACACCCTCATTCACTAGTCCCTAAATCAGTTGATTAGTTTAGTCTCCTAGACAGAGTGAATGACCACAAATGACTGAATTGATGAACACCTGCAGCTAACAAGCACAATCACTGAAGGACAGAACAAGAAATAAAACTATACAGCCTTACACCAAACCAACTGAATTAAAACTAAGGATTAAACAACTCCACAAACAGCATTACCAGTTTCAATGATTAATGTTTGACTTCATTTCAATATTCTGCAAAGAATATTTGATAATTACCAGAGGTTTATATTTTTTATTGAAAATGTTTCATTTGACCTCACCATCATGGAGATCAGAGGCTGATTTAGTTCGGCTCTTGAACCGGTGCCCTTTCATTTTAATATTTCTCTGGCTGTTATAACTGTGTTTCTAAAACTCATCAGTTATGGCAAGAAAAGCTGTGAGAACCTTTAAGTACTTATTACAGAATAAATTATATAAGTCACAAAAAAATTGCACATTATTTTACTCATTTTATGTGATGTTGTTTGGGACAATAGTAAAGAATCCAGAAGGGTCAACTAACAATTATGAAGGAATTAATAACTAGAGTTTCATGCACAAAATCTTGAGAGCCCCAACATCTTATTTAAGACACACAGACATCAAGAATCAGGATATGAACCTCAACCATGGTTGCTAAAAAAAATAGTAAAAATGCTGCATAATTCATTCATGCCACAAGCATGCTGGGAGTTGTGTGCTATGCTGTTACCCAGCATGCATTGCAGCATGAATAAATTATGCAGCTTTATGTTCTTAAAATTTCTTTCTTTGCTTTTATTTTGTTTTTGGGGTGTAATATTTCAGTAGTGTTTTGAGTTGTTCTGGGTTGATTTTTATATGATATTAATTTTTTGTTTGTCACCATAATTGAGATTCAATGACTAATTGTTGATGTCTGTGTGTTTCTAAGTTCTGGCATAGATCAAACATTTTCATTGTGAATAGTGCATTTAGATCTGTTAAACAGGCATTTATTGCTGAAGCTTTTGTGGTTTCATTTATATGTGTTATTCAATCACAAAGAACTAACATGATATTCCACAAGTACATACAAAGGCAAGGGTGGCTTTGATGACATAGTTAAACTCTTCAAACTTATTTTAATAATTTGTTTTGGCTTTTGATGCTATACAAATAGTGTGATTAACACCAATAATTATAGCAGCCAAAATAAAAACTAGATTTCAAACAAGAAGTTGAAGAACCCAACTAAAGCAGACTCTGTCCTCCATCATGGTGACTTCAAATGAACAACAAAAATTTTATTAAGAGCTTTTGTTCTCGTTCAATTAAATTAAATTCACCTTTATTTGTATAGCGCTTATACAATGTAGATTGTGTCAAAGCAGCTTCACATAGAAGATTATAGTAAATTGAAACAGTGTCAAAGTGACAGAAATTGAAACAGTGTCTGTCTCATGACAGAAATAGTCAAAGTTCTGTAATAAGTGAAGCTCCTGATGTTTGTGGAGTTGTTTAATGATGTTCTGCTGAGATCTTGAGAAATTATATTTTTATTGTGTAAATATTTTTATAAAAAAAAATTATTTAGAGTTTTATTCTCAGTTGATTTCATCTTTGGTTTTGGCTGTGTTTTGTGTTTTTCTTTTCTTCAGTGATTCTGCTTGTTAACAGTTGTTCATCAATAATTCAGAATCCTCCTTTAGTTAGACACTTAATTATCTCATTAACTTCATCACTGTCTGAGTGTTCAATCCTCTGTAGTGAGCACCCTACTGAAGATTTTGCTCTGCGATTTAAGGGGTTAAATGTGTTCGATGAAAAATACAGACTGTGAAATGTATTTTAACGGAAATATTCTGTATACTGAATTTACGAACATAAAATGTTAAAAACAGTAGATTACTGGCAACCACAGCTGCCAGTATTTTACTGTAAAATGAAGAAAAACAACAGCAAAACACTGTAAAACCTTTTTGTGTCACCATTGTGGAGAATAGTAGTGGCTGTGTGCAAGTCCAAGATGAACACAGAGTATCTGATGTTATGCTGCATCTTCTTTTATTTAAATGTAACGGTGTAGTTACTAATGCAGTGGAAATCTGTTTAATTCCAGTCACACATGAACACAATAATGCATTTAATGACTTTGCATTATTTAAGAAGTTTTTGTAGTGAACTGATGTGCAATGGTTCTCAATATCAATATGCTCAGATATATTATTTAGACATTTAAAATATTGCTTTTAATGCCAGTAAATGGCAATTAAATTATTTCTGCAAATAAAAATAATTAACTCAAAGGTTTGTAAATAATCATTGAATCAGTTAATGAATACATTTTTCTCTTGTAAAAAATACAACATATTTCTGTATAAACAATTTTACAGAAAAATTCTGTATTTTTTACAAAAAAGTTCTGGCAACCGTAGCTGCCAGTATTTTTCCGTAAATTTTACAGAATTTTTTTTACAGTGTAGGACAATTATTCAGTCAATTCACACACAGTCAGTACAACATCACATTATCAAAGAGAACTCTCAGAGGGAAAATTATTTTTAGCATGCTGCAATATTAGCCTATCCTATTATCCAACTAAGTACACTCCATCTATATTGTAGCTAGCGTTAGCTAATTCATTAGCAAGTTAGCAGAAAACAGACATTATCAAAATATATATATATATATATATATATATATATATATATATATATATATATATATATATATATATAGCAGGGCTGCCAACTCAATTCACGCAATTGACAGTATTCTCACGCTCTCACGCCACACATCCGTTTTCTCACACAGAAAAATCATCCCGTAATTATTTTTCCCGTTATGATAAAGACGGTGTTAAAGATATTTATTGCTTTATAATGATGTTATTCTCTCTATGTGCAATCGATCCAATGCTGGTGAAAGCAATGTAATAGAAAGAGAAACTGACGCATGCGCGCAGAAAACATACCCGTGAGCCTCTCGCACCGCCCCTGCTTGACGCTGATGCGCTGCTTGCGTTGCCGCTCCCGGTATGAATCCCGGTTGTGAACATGCATGCCGAAAAAAATAGCCGCTGCTCGCGCTTTGTGCAACAGGTGTTGTGACGAGAAGCGCACCCCTATTTAGGCTAAGTGCAAATAGCGCACCTCGTTGGAATAAGCTAGTTGAGTGATTCCGGTTCATCACCGTTTGATTGACAGAGACAACAGAACTAAAGAGAGCAACAAATAGCAGTGACAGTGGCGTAGTTTGTAAAGCGCCTGGCATGGCATGTATTGATGCGATTGATCATGAATCCGGTTCGAATCCAGCGTTTTTCGCCTTCTCTTCATCACGAGGAAGACATGGAATCATTAATCAGTGTGTGTATTATGGAAGACTCAGATTCATAGAACTGGATTGTAGAGGTGTTATATGCAAATCATATGCATTATACTGTAAGTTTGTAGAAGTTATACATTAAAAATACCCTTAAATATAAATTTTTGTACTGCTTCTGTGAACTTAAACAAGTATATTAAAATCCATTAATTTTCACTAGTTTTATTAGTATTTTTTTTTTCAAAGTGGGCTTTAAATGCTTTAAAAATGAGTTAAATCTTTGTAGACTACAAATATATCTACTGTATATCATTTATTTTAATAAAAACATATTTTATTAAACTTATTTTTTAATTCAACTATAGGGGTGCGGCAGGTCAGGGGCCTACAAGACATTGTGCCCAGGGGCCTCTGAATTCTTAATCCGGGCCTGCCTTTCATAGACTCTCATTGGGATTCTCAGTCTACATGAAAACCAAAGGCCATAATTGATTAAAACGTAATATGATTATTATCTTAATGGATAAAGCAAAACAATAAGTGAGGCGCATTTTAAAACGCACTAGTTTTACAAATAAATGTAAAAACAAATCTGTAATCTTCTGTAAGGGAAGGGTTCACTCTCATTAGTGTCATAATGATGTTATTAAATAATTATCAATTTAAGTTAATAGATGCACATTTCAGAGGGGCTGTGTTTTATGGCAGGGGTAACAGCCTTTAATGTTCAGGTGTCAGCGCGCAGTGAGTTTTGGAAATCGGCTAAATTAAAGTTTAACTAATATGATGATGATCTTATTTTGACTAAGCATATCTCCTGTTGGATTTTTTTTTATGAAGCAGAAAGGAGGGATGAAGTCAGGGAGTTTAGACTCATTAAAGTCTTGGCCATAAGTCAGGTCTAAGACAACACACAACAGATAATTCTATAAAACATATTTTTTGTGTTCAATACAATCTATAGAGATTCATTCTAATGAAATTAATATTCATTCATTCATTTTCCTTCAGCTTAGTCTCTATTTCAGAGGTTGCCACAGCGGAATGAACTGTCAACTGCTCCGGCATATGTTTTACGCTTTGGATGCCCTTCCAGCCGCAACCCAGTACTGGGAAACACCCATACACACTCATTCACATATACACTACAACCAATTTAGTTAATCAATTCCCCTACAGCGCATGTGTCACTCGAATCAGTGACCTTCTTGCTGTGAGGCGACAGTGCTAACCACTGAGCCACCATGCTGTTCTGAAATTAATATATTTACGCAAGAGATTTCTTAAATGTTCTTAGCATATCACTTCAGTTGTATCTTTACTTTGCTTTTTATTTATTTATTTATAATAGAATAATTGTATAATAGTAATAATACTCTAATTTAATAAATATTTTTAGAAGTAATTATTAATGTAATATATTTATCATTTTATATATTTATAAATAAACTGGGCGTGGCTTGCGGTGGGGGCGTGGCTTGTGGATATGGGTGGGGCTTAAATTCTCACTCCAAGCTAAAGCCAAAAGTTGGCAGCCCTGTATATATATATATGTATATGTGGCAGATACTGTACTGTGCTTATATGTAAAACAAACAAACAAAATAAAAGTAAAAACGTCAACATTTAAATTAAAATGTGCTTTTAGTTAAAAATGGTAGGTTACTGTTCTTAAAAAGTAAAAGTAAAACAACAACAACAACTCCTGTACCTAAATGGAAAGTACTAACATATAGTAGCCAATTCATCAACACCTGAAAATGTTGCCTGGATCTCAGATTACAGGCTATTATGTCATCACATTCATATATAAATCATTTCTGATAAACTTTGACATATATGTAGCATGTACATATGACATATTTGATTCCTCCGCGGACCACTAGAAGGAAGCCCGTGGACCACTACTGTACCACAGTTTGAGAACCACTGCTGTAGAATACACGTTTCAAAGATGGCCGTCGAGTGAAATTATTTGCCTTAAAGCAAGGGTGTCCAAACTCGGTCCTGGAGGGTCGGTGTCCTGCTGATTTTAGCTATAACTTGCTTCGACACACCTGCCATGAAGTTTCTAGTATATCTAGTAAGAGCTTGATTAGCTGGTTCAGGTGTGTTTGATTAGGGTTGGAGCTAAACTCTCCAGGACACCGGCCCTCCAGGACCGAGTTTGGACAGCCCTGCCTTAAAGGGACTTTGATATGAGTCAGGGAATCATAAAAAAATAGATCAATGAAAAATAGTTTACAATTTGCAGTCAGCAAACATTTTGCTTTGTGGATGTGGTTCTTTCCAAATAAAATAAGAATTTTTGTTATTTTGTCATTACTGGATAAAATTGATTTAAAAAGGATTCAAATGTCTGAATAAACCATCTATTTTCCTACACTTCTCCTGTGTATTTGGGGGTCTCTTCAAGCTTGAAATGTCTCCTAATCTACAAATAAGCACAAATGTGCAGCGCTCGACGTGTTTGCAGAATAATAAGATATTGAGTGAGGAAAGATGCACATTTCATTTATTTGCTCATTTCATTCCTCTGTGAAACTATTCTAGTTATTTTGTGAATCTACTTATAATATATGCTGTCAATCTCTTTCCATTTATTGGCAGATCATAATATCAAGAAGTTTCTGTTTGGCCTGATCGATCTCTTCTGTGTCACCAGGTCAAACATCTGTATATGTACATTACATATACAGCATATATACATATGTGCATATATACATCATTAGTACAAATGACAAGAGAAGAGAAATAAATTAAAATAAGTAAATAAAAAGAATAAACAAATAAAAAAAAGAAAAGAGATCAATAATAAATTTGGAAAAATGTTTTTGAATATATGAATACCTATACATACGCAATTATTGAAAATGTGTATTTTGTACACACTGCTATGATTCATGAAATCTTCCGCACCACTCAGTTTTCATTGGTCAGTCTGTAGACATTCAAAAAAGGGCTTCCAAATTTTTGAAAATTTCTTTGGTTTGCCTGCAATCTCATATCTAATCTTTTCCATGTGTAATACATCACAAAACTCTGTAAGCCATGTCTCAAATTTAGGTGTACACTCTGTTCCACATCAACAATATTACCTTTTTTGCCATAGTCATTCCATACTGAACTGTCTGGATTTGATCCAAACTACAGTTTTCAAAGGAAGGAGCCCAGCCTAATATTGCAATAAGAGGGTCAGGAGGAAAATCAATCTTTAGTACATCAGAGTAAAAAGAAAACACCTCAGTCCAGAATTTAGACATTTTTTAGCAAAACCAAAAATGTGTACCTTCATTGGACTTACATTTAATACATAGAGATGATACAGAGGGGCATATAGAGTGCAATTTAGTGCAGGAATAGTGTAGTCTATGGACTATCTTATATTGGATCAGCTGGAGGTTAGAGTTAATGGAACAAGACCTGATAAATTGAAGAGGATTAGTCCAGTTATCTTCCGAGATCTCTAATCCCAGGTCCCTTTCCTAAGACATCTTTAAGTTTTCTGTTAAAGGCATTCTGGTATCATTAAAATGTTCAACATATCTAGAGACAAGACCCTTCAAGTTGGGCCCCAATGTCATACATGAATAAAGATATTCAGGTGCTTTGTCGTTTCAAAATTGGAAATATTCTTTTAACATAATTCCGTATTTGTAAATACTGAAAAAAATGAGAGGAAAGTAACCCAAACTTTTCACTTAACTGCGTGAATGAAGCAAAAATGTTGTCTATATAAAGATCCCCTATAGTTAAAATTCCACAATCTTTCCATGATAAAAATGTTCGATCTGATTGTGAGGGAGTAAATGCATGATTGCAAGCAATATGGGTAAGACTACAGGTCTGAGGGAGTTTGAAAATCTTTCTAAGTTGATGCCAAATCTTGGGAGAGTCTAGAACAATAGGGTTACATTTTTTAAAAGTTCTAATAGGTTTGTTTTCTGCAAAAAGTAGAGAAGGAAGGGACGATTCCTGAATGTCTCGTTCAATAGCCAGCCATGCAGGAGTGGTACCACTGGACTTCCCAGGACCTACAGTCCACCAATACATTAGTGCCCTTAGGTTGGCTGCCCAATAATAATGCTGAAAACAGGGAAGAACAAGGCCTCCTACCTTACGTGCTTTACAAATATGCATTTTTGATATGCGATGTACTTTAAATCCCCAGATGAATGGCATGATCAGAGTGTCAAGAGACTTAAAAAAAGATCGAGTTAGGAAAATAGGAACATTTTGAAATAAATAAAGAAATCTAGGTAGTGTAACCATTTTGACTGCATTGACGCGACCAATCATTGTTAAAGGAAGTACTCTCCAAGTCTCTTTATCTTTCTTCAAATTATCTATCATGATTTTGTAATTTGTTTCATACAAAAATTTGTGATGTCTAGGGACAATGATACCCAAATATTTTAATTCACTTGCAGTTTTAAAAGGGAGACTATTAATAAAATCTATATCTATGTTGTCATATAACGGCATAAATTCACTTTTCTGCCAGTTAACCGTGTATCCAGAAAAGTTACCAAACTTTTTAATAAGATCAAGCAGAGAGGGCAAAGATTTTTCTGGCTCTGAAACAAAAAGAAGAACATCATCCGCATATAAAGATATATGATGTTTTACATCTCCCATTATAACGGGAGAGATACGTTATGTGGGTGATTTCTAATACTTATTGCTAAAGGTTCCATATAGCAATTGCAAAAAGTAACGGACTCAACGGACAGCCCTGGCGGGTTCCGGGGTGCAGGGGGAAAGGAGAGGATATATTGTTATTTGTAATGACTGAGGCAGAAGGGCAAAGATATAACATCCTTATCCATGCAGAAAAGTTTTGCCCCAAACCAAATTCTTCAATAATATGTAGCATATAGCTCCATTCCACCCTGTCAAATGCCTTATTGGCATCTAGAGATAAAATGGCTATTTTTTCATGATTAGCTTTCTTTCTGTTAACAATATTCATAACTCTACGTACATTATGAAAAGAAAATCTTCCAGGAATAAAACCTGTTTGATCTTCGTGTATTATAGAGCTAATACAGTTACTTAACCTATTTGCTAAAATTTTAGTAAATATTTTAATGTCACTACAAAGAAGGGAGATGGGTCTGTAAGAGGAGGGATCCATGCTATCTTTATCTTTCTATAATATCAATGCAATATTTGCAGAATAGAGTGTTGTTGGTAGTTTTTTTATTTTCAATGGAGTCTTTAAACATCCTTAGCAATAAAGGGGCAATTTGGTTAGGGAAGGCCTTATAAAATTCGATGCAAAAGCCATCTGGGCCAGCTGTTTTACCGGTGGGGAATTTTTTTTTATAGCTGTAAGAACCTCCTCCAGTGTAATGTCTGAGTTTAACCTTACTCTCTCATCTTCGCCAATTTAAGGAAGTCCAACAGAGCGAAGGAAGTTGGTAATATTCCGTGGGTCTTCATTACACTGAGAGGAGTATAAACTCTGATAGAATTCCCGGAATCTATTATTTATTTCCACTGGTTTAGTGGTCCGGACCCCAGAATTTGTTTTGATTGCATGTATAGCTCTACTAGCTTGAGTGCCTCTTAGCTGGCGAGCTAGCAGTTGGTTAGGTTTGTCCCTTTGTTCAAATTGTTTTTGCTTAATTTTTAATAAAAGGGAACGGACTTGAGTTGATAAAATGGTGTTATATTCATATTTCAACTTCATAATACTGTTCCGAATCAAGGCAGAAGATGTTAATTTTAACTGTTGCTCAAGAGCTGACAACTCTACCTCTATCTCAGATAGCCTTTTTCCTCTCTGCTTTTTCAGTTTGGTTTGGTATCTATTATCTGACCTCTAATTACAGCTTTAAGAGCTTCCCAAAGGGTCGAGTCAGAAACATCCACCTTATCATTTAAAGAGACAAATTCAGCTATTTGTGTGGCACAAGATTCTTTAAAATTATCTTCATGTAGTAAATTAGGATTAAAACGCCAGGTATAGGGAGGTTTTTCCACGCCAAAATCTACTGATATAGAGACTGGAGAGTGATCAGATATTAAAATATTGTGGTATTTAGATTATCAAATCTTAGAGGTTAATTTGGAGTCAGTAAGAAAAAAGTCAATTCTTGAGTATGACTTATGAATATTAGGAAAAAAAATAAAAAATCTTTGTCGGTAGGAAGTCGCCAGATATCAATTATATTTAATGTACGAGTGAGATTATTTAGAACAGTAGTCGAATTAGATACTTTAGGAGGGCTAGATGAATGTCTGTCCATAAAAGAGTACAGAATACAGTTGAAGTCCCCTCCAATAATAAGATGTGTGGAATTTAAATCAGGTATAAGATTAAAAACGAAGCTAAAAAAATTTGGGTCGTCAAAATTTGGGGTGTAGAAGTTCAAAAATGTAACATGTTTCTCTAGAATGGTTCCAGTCACAATAAGATAGCGATCATTAATATCTTGCTTAGTATGTAAATGTTCTTCCTTATTAAGATAGACACCCCACGGGCCTTTGAGGAAAACGTAGAATGGTACATTTGCCCTATCCATTTGCATTTAAGCCTGTGAGCATTAGACTGTTTTATATGGGTCTCCTGTAGAAACAATATATCTGCGTGTAAAGAATTTAAATGAGAGAAGAACTTAGATCTCTTAACAATATTGTTTAAACCACGAACATTCCAGCTCAAAATATTTAAATGTTTTTAAGTGCAATGAGAGGTAAACCAGATTGAATAGAGAGTCAAATACAAACATAGGTATTGCTGAATGATAAAATAAAACTACAATCAAATACAAAAATAATAAGCTGGCATATTGCTACCCCCGTTTCTCTCGCTTCCTGAACATGAGCGAAAGTCAAAATACCCCATTTAGGCGTGGGATCGCAGAACAGATCACAAGGAAGAGTGAGGGGAAAAAAAATAAAAGAAATCCAAAATGTAATGGTAACTGGTAAACGGTTATCCAAAACAACACACCGCTCCGTCTACCCATAACAATGATCATTTAAACTTCGTTTTGATTAATGCAAAATATCTGCATATACCGTACAAACCTATGAACATATATCTAGAACGTCTTTTTGCGTCACTGGCCTTTGAATGTCATAGTAAAATATATAAAAGAAAAGAGTGGGCCGATTTATGCGTCAGGAGTATAAATTTACAGGCCGCAAACAGCTGAAAGCTGCCTCTGCTACACGTCAATGGAATCCATTCAATAGATCTCAATACGTTTCACCTTAAATCAGGGGGAGAAGCTGTCGCTGAAAGATTCCGCCTCCTGCGGGGATGAAAATATTTTTTTTGTTTTCTCGTGCGTGATGATAAGTCGGGCAGGGTACAAAAGTCCATATTTAATTCCTTGGCTCTTAACTTTTCCCGTACACTGTCAAATTGCTTGCGCTGAGTGAGTACCTCCGCTGGGAAATCCGGGAAGATGCTGATGCGCTCTCCCTTAAAGGAGAGCGGACTCTGGTTTCGAGACAGCCGCAGAATTTCAGTCCTTGCAGTGTCATGATGATGTATCCTGGCAATCATAACCCACGTCTTGTTGTTTCCGATAGGACCGATGCGATGAGCTCGATCGACTTACACACCGCTAGGAAAGTTAGATTCCCCCAGAAGCATTGGCAAAAGTTCAGAGACAAATCGTGTGGGGTTGCCCTTCTCTATATTCTCTGAAAGACCCGCTATCTTTATGTTCTGCCAGCGAGATCTGGCCTCTAGGTCTGTTATCTTTTCCTTCAGAGGCGTTCTCTCCTCCGATAGGCTGAAGCAGAGCTGCTCAAGGAGAGAGATGCGAAGTTCATAGTCAGTGCTGCTGGCCTCTTCCAAATCAGAGATACGGGATGTTTTACCGGTTAGCTTCGACTGCACTGTAGACAGGGAAGCTTCCAGATAATAAAATCTGGCATTCATAGAGAAATCCATCTTTCTGCTGGCTAAAAGTATAGCCTTGGGTGAAGCATCATCGTCACCCATCTGGGCCTTAGAGGCACCGATCTCCGTAGGCTCCAGGTTTGTGTTAGCTTGCCTGCATATGTTAGCATCGGGCAGCCCCAAGCTAGTTGGAGTGTCTTCCATCGATCCAACATAGGTTCATTATAAAAATGTAACCCTATATACATTTCTGGAGAGCGCGAATTATGTAGCCAGAGGTACGTGTGGCTGCATTTCGTCTTTAAAACAAACGCTACAGGGCGGTATGACGCCGTTCCTTTTTCCGCTTACCAGCTGACCACATACCTCCATATGGACAGCTTTCCCGCTGGTACCAGTTTGTCTGGTAGCTCAACATGTACGTCGACAGACTTGAGACACAGAGCAGAATTGACCGCAACAACGGGGTTCGAATCCGGTAAAAAAGGGTTTCAGAAAGCAGGTAAGACAAAAACAAAAGTAAATAAATAAAATAAACTAGTAAATAACAGGGTTAAAATGTGGAAAATCGGAAAACGTGGTAAAAATCAGGCTGTTGCGAGGGCTTTGGTTTTTCTGTATTGATAACAAACTGATAACAAAAACTGCAAAAAAAATGTAGCTACTGGGATGTATTTTGCTCTCTCCAGAAATGTGTATAGCAGTACATTATTAGAATGAGCCTGGGTTGTTTAAATCACTAGTTTCTTGCAAAATAACTAGTAAAATATGACATACTTTTATCATGGCAATGACAAAAGGATTAGATTTGTTATTACAAATTAGTTTACAAACTATTTTGTTTAAAAAGCCCTTGGGAAATATTAGAAAAATAATGAACATTTTAAAAGAGGGTTAATAATTTTGCCTCAACTGTGTATAAATATAAAAAATATAATATACAGTACCAAGAACTATATGAAGATTGGTTTTAACCCTGTCGATATAGAGGTTGTACATAGAGAGTGGTGTGACGTCAATCTTTTTCCCTTCCATTTGAGCAATTCCCTGCCTTTTTTCAATGATGTCCGCCCGCTCGTCCAGTGGAAAGATGTTCGGCACATCTCCTGTGTTCAGAAGCATGTTGATGTCTTCAACGAAGGCTTCATCCTTGATCTGGCTGTCGCTAAAGAGAAACGTTGTTTTCTTGCCCTCTATCCCTAATTTTAGCATCAGATGCTTCAGATTGTCCTGCCAGTCTGACATGCTGTAGTTCTTGGTCAGTTCGATCTGGAACAGCTCATAGTCGTTGATGAATGTGGCAAGTTTGGTGGCACTTTGTCTCCCTGATCCCCCAATGCCAACCAGCAGCAGATGTCCGTTGTCTTGCTTTAGCACGCGGTAGATTCGTGAGATGTGTTCAATGGCAAACTGAAACATAATGAGGTTCATGGGTGCTTTGCTTATGTTATTGAACTCCCTGAGGTAGAAATCCATCACCTCTGTTAATGTGCTCAGATCTGTGATCTCGTCGTATTGTTTGTTGGACGAGTCTGGTTTGGAGTAGTCACCAAAAAACAGGCTGCGAATGCTGTCATCTTCAACTTTACCCGATACACAGTGGCGTAGCGGACGGGCCCGCAGGGCACGCACCGCGGGGGGGCCCCGCGAGATATTTTTGTGTCAAAACCATAGACTGTAAAAGATGGTCAAAACGTCACGGATATCAGCCATTGGCGGCAAACTGCGGAGAAATGACTGGAGCTTCTTTCGCGCGCTCTAGGTGTCGAGCGCATTCGCTCTCACGTGCACTCCTTTTCTCTGCCTTCACGCGCGCTCCCTCTGTGCGCAATAGTTCCCCGCATTCAGAAGTTAACCCCCAAATTAACACGGGTAATAAAAAGATTCAACTTCAGTCATGTTCATGTTGTGAAACAAAATGTCCACTGTTGATTATATTAGACTTTTTTAACCTTTTAATAGAGGAAGTCCTCGGCTCTGCATATTATTAATCAGAAGCTGAGTGTATGTAGTTTTACGTTAGGAAATGCAGTCTTGAATTTACAAACAGTCGGCCAGTACCGGAGAACAGATAACACATTGATCAAATTTAGTTTTCAGTCACGTTGAAAGTAATATTCTACTCGTTTAGTTTTGCCTTCATTCATTTTAGATGTCAGTACTGACATAATACGAGTCTTCAACACATGATTTTTTACAACACGTTTTTTTAACATAATAGTTTAACTAACTAATTTCTAATAAGTACTTTTTTATCTTTCCCATGGTGACAGTCAGTGCAAAATATTTTACTAGTTATTTTGCAAGATAGTTGTATTCAGATTAAAGTGTAATTTAGAGACTTCACTAGGTTATGTTAACTAGCACAGCTAGAATAATTAGTCAAGTTATTGTAGAACTGGTTTGTTGTGTAGACAATCAAAAACATACAGTAAATATTTATTAAGAAGGCTAATAATACTGACCTTAACATTGTATTTTTAAAAATAAGAAACTGCTTTTATTTAAGAAATAAACTATAAGAAAAAGACTTATTGTTTATTATTATTACTTCTTTTTTTTTTTTACAGGAAATACTGAAAAATAAATACTTGGTTTGTTAAAGATCACTTGGAAAACATTATTTTAAATTAACCGGAGGGCAAAAAAATTTACTTTAAAGTTTACAGGTGTAAAAATGTGCCTTGATGTACTTGAACGTTAGAAATGTGTTATCCACTACAATACAAAGTTCCTTGTCAAATAAATTAAGGAGGAAGATTATTTTGAGTATGGGCTGCATGGTGGCGCAGTGGGTAGCACGTTCGCCTCACAGCAGGTTGCTATGTGAGCCCCGGCTGGGTCAGTTGCAGTTTCTGTGTAGAGCTTGCATGTTCTCCCTGTGTTGGCGTGGGTTTCCTCCGGGTGCTCTGGTTTCCCCCACAAATCCAAAAACATGTGGTGTAAGTGAATTGGGTAGGCTAAAAGAAAATGAATGACTATTTTGAGTTTAAGTTATATAATTAACTTGTTTATGAAGACTGCAGAGTCATGCATGAAAAAAAAAGACTTTGAATAATTAAGTAGTTTGTGATGTATGTTAAAGTGTGCCCTCTAAAAGCACATTCTGGCCCCCCCAGTCATTCTGGTCTAGAACCGCCATTGCTTGTAACACTCGCTTGTAAACCCACTCTACACTGGGGGCCCCCGCATTTTGCGCTACGCCACTGCCGACACAGTGAGATGACCGAGGAGCTGAGGAAAAAGAGATGAGTGAAAACACCTTATTAAAATCAACTAATGATAAATCAATTAGACTCCCTAAAAATAAAATAAAAAAGCACTTGTCAAACTTAATTAATAAAACAAAAGGTGGCTCAGTGGTTAGCGCTGTCGCCTCACAGCAAGAGGGTCGCTGGTTTGAGTCCCGGCTGGGCCGGTTGGCGTTTCTGTGTGGGGTTTGCGTGTTCTCCCCGTGTTGGTGTGGGTTTCCTCCGGGTGCTCCTGTTTCCCCCACGGTCCAGATACATGCGCTATAGGGGAGTTGATGAGCTGAATTGTCCGTGGTGTATGAGTGTGTGTGTGTGAATGAGTTTGTATAGGTGTTTCCCAGTACTGGATTGCGGCTGGAGGGTCATCCGCTGTATAGAACATATGCTGGATGGGTTGGTGGTTCGTTCTGCTGTGGAAACCCCTGATGAATAAAGGGACTAAGCCGAAGGAAAATTAATTAATGAATGAATGAATGAAACAAAAGGTATTACTTTTATTTAAGGTGACATAATTACACACACACAAAAAAAAGATTTTTTCCAAAATGATGACGGAGCTGTGTGAAACCACGTCTTACTCCATGTGCTACTCTCTAGCGCCCCCCAGTATATGGACAGTGTTGCCAGCAGTGTTGCCAGATGTAGCTGACTTTTTCCAGCCCAAAAACCCCCGCCCAACAACCTCGATTTTACAAAAAGTGGGGTGGGGGTGGGACGCTCCAAAAGGTATGAGGGGTGGTTGGATCGTCCAATATTGCACGAAAAGTGGGGGGGGGGCGGTCCCAATTTTCATGAAAAGTGGGGGGTTAGGGGAGATCGCGGGCAGGCGGGCGTAACTTTACAATACCGCCCAAATATCCACTACCCGCCTATGGTTGCCAGATGTAGCTGACTTCTTCCAGGTGACGGACGGTGCTTGGTTCCGGTTGAGTCGAATCGAGTCGCCTCGGTTCTTTGACTCAGCTCCCTTAAGTGAATAGTAAAGAGTCGATTCTGCATAAAACCGATTCCGTTTTGTATAATAATGTGATGTGACACAACAGTATGATTCATTACTGTTTCGTTATACTGCTCGGCCACACGCATTGTATACACTTATTGTACGTCAATGTCACGCGAGTGCTGAACCGAACCATTCTGACATTTGCCCCTGACTTTGATGGCTCAGTAGCTGCTCAGTAGTATCATGTGAAGGAATTTTTGATGATTTTAACATCATCCTATGCTCTAATAGACCAATCCCTGCATTAATAGTTTTTTTACTGTTTTTATATAAACTAATTACATGAACTTATGCTGATGTGTTTATCCTCACATAACCTTATGCGCTTAACCTCATATAATTTTGCTCCATAACAGCTGTGCCTTTGTGTGACTGATAACTGAGAAGTTAACTCCTCGGTACATGTTATCAACGGAATGTTACATCTTTTCTTCCAGAGTGTGCTCATTTACAGGAACAATAACGGACGGGAGGGGTTCAAGCTCACACTCTTGCAGGCTCTGTTATGTGTATGCGTAACTTTTTCTGTGCAGATTTGCTGTTCTACCTAACAACTGATGATTGAACTGATTTGGATGGAGGATCTTTCTTACTGAAGCGCCCCTGGGCAGGGCCGAAGAGAAATCGGCGATATATACTTGGCTGCGAGTGTTAGGGAGTGTTGTGGAATGCCCACATGTAAACCTCATACTGTAAAGGGATTATTCTGCAGCCCAGAGCGCTCTGTATGCTTTATCCATTTGATTCATTAAATTAATTTAAACTTATTTGAAGCCTCTGACTGATCTTTGAACCTGGGGGACTAGGGGAAAGTCCAACACATGTAATTCATTTTTAAGAGTTTTTCATGTGAGATTGTAGATCTTTAAAAGATCAAGTTATTTTGTGTTTATGTTGGTAATGCAATAATATATATATGTAAAGGAGTTAAAATAATGGTTAAATTCATGGTTCGTTCTTCAGCATCCCAGGGCCTACACAGTCACACATATATATATATATATATATATATATATATATATATATATATATATAAATATATATATATATATATATATATATATATATATATAAATAAACTTCTAGGCTAGACTACTGTAATGCTGTTTGCTGGTTGCCCAGCATCCTCTATTAACAAACTTCAGCTAGTACAAATTGCAGCTGCCAGAGTTCTTACCAGATCTAGAAAATATGATCATATCACCCCAATTTTATCCTCCTTACACTGGCTGCCTGTTAAGTTTCGTATTGATTATAAAATATTGCTTCTTACCTATAAAGCTTTAAATAATCTCTTTAAGATCTCAAAACTAAGGGCTTCTGGTATAGTAGCTAGAATAGCAAAGTCGAGTAAAGGAGGTCGAGCCTTCTCATTTATGGCTCCTAAACTCTGGAATAGCCTTCCTGATAATGTCCGAGGCTCAGACACACTCTCGCAGTTCAAAACTAGATTAAAGACCTATCTTTTTAGTAAAGCATACACTCAGTGCATCACATAGCGGTATGACGCATGAATGTGCTACACGCATCTCGTTTATATACACTATGAACAGCAGCTACGCTAATTATTCTCTTTATTCTCTATTTCCACCTGGGGATACTCATCCTGAGGCCCTCAGACTATGCAGTGCCACTGATGCGATCCAAAACCTGTGAAGAGATGATCCCAAGGTATTCATAATCCTGGACCAGGCCGTCTCCTGAGTAGCTGCTGTGGTGGTCATGGAAGAGTGGAGAGCATGAGACTGATTCCTGTGACAGCCTCCAGGGACAGCCGAGTCTTCGCTGACGTTCTCCAGCCTCCGGCGCCCAGAGATGGCAAAAGTACACACATCCTTTACTTAAGTAAAAGTACAGATACTCATGTTTAAAACGACTCTGGTAAAAGTAGAAGTACTGACTACACTTTTGTACTTAAGTAAAAGTAAAGAAGTACCGCCTGAAAAATGTACAAAAGTAAAAAAGTAAAAAGTACTAATTTCAACCACAGTCCAAAGACATGCGGTATAGGCGAATAATAATTCAAATAAATTTGCAGTAGTTTATATGTGTGTGTGTGTGTGCATGTGAATGTGTATGGGTGTTTCCCAGTACTGGGATGCAGATGGAAGGGTATTCGCTGCGCAAAACAAATGCTGGAATAATTTGCGGTTCATTCTGCTGTGGCGACCCCTGATAAATCCCTGATAAATCAGGGACGAAGCTGAAGCATAGCGAGTGAGATAGGTAGGTAATCATCCTGACGCAAACTGTTCAGCATGTAGTTTTGCCGCTGTTAGATCAAAAACAACAGCTGCCATTTATGTTGATACACTCTGTCTATCTTTATAAATATTGTCTTACGTTTTTCACTGAATTCTGTCCAAAATATATTGATTTTTTCTTTTGCTAAAATAAATACTTATCAGATATGACTGTAAACAATTTTTTTTGCATTAGGCTAAAGCTGCTTATTCTCTTCAAAGAGTAGCTCTCATATATAACCTGCTATTTCAATGTTTTTTTTTTTTTTCAGGTATTGTGGTTATTTAATTTAATGAATAAACATTAATTCTGTTACAGTTTTTCTCAGTCACTTTGGTCCATTTCTCAGATCAGAATTGAAATTCTCTAAACCCCTGTTCAATCTTCAGATCATCATTGTGTCTCTTGTGCACATCAGAAAGCAGTTTCTCTTTATGAACAAGTTGCAAATGCTTTTGTTCATCCATGTAAATGATTATATGCAATTCTCTGATGTTTCCTATATTATCAGTTGCTTATGTCATGTTGATCAAAATGTATTATTTTTTATCTCTGTTGAATAGACTCACCCCCACAACATTTAATCATTCAAATGCCTGAACAAGTTGTCTTAATATTTAGTCATAATGCATTTTTACATTTCTCCCAGGTGAATCTTGACTTTTTCTAATGAAGGTCTAAAAGGAGGTTGTCCTGTTCACATTTTTACATTTGTTTTTTTCTTTGTGCTATGCGGTGCTCTCTTTTCCTTTCTGTATCAGAATGACATGATCTGGCAACTAATTACAGTACAAAAACAGCAAAAAATATTGCCATAGTTTACACTAACAGCCCTCCAGAGTACACTGTTATATTGACAACATGACTACTAAGTCATTTGAGTCTTATTATTCATATACAATGACACAAGGACATGTCATTCTGACGCCACTGACATGTTCATCGACACAGAAATTTAGTTTTGAGAGATGACTTGAAGGATTTTGAGCAGGGAGACTGGCGTTGCAGGTAATCCATGGTGTTTTGCTATTTATACGTGTTGATTTGAGAAAATGCACTAGGCCTACTGTTTTACACATTTCAGTTCTGATCTGAGAAATGTGCCAAAGTGACTGAGAAAAACTGTAATACATTTATTCTACGCTAAAAGCAAACATACACAGGTAAACAGGTACACACCACAATAATTGCCCAGTATAATTACCTTTGTTGTTGTAAAATATTTGTTAAAATTATTAATTGAATACAACAGCATAGGCCTATATGTAAAATCATATAGTCAATCAAATCAATAAAAACTGAAACCAGCATAAATTCTGTATTAGGAAATATGAACTCATCAGAAATAAGGAAATAACCGCAATGCATCCATTTTTTATAAAGTATATTTGATTGTTTTAGTACTAAATGTACTAATCTTTAAAAAAAGCACTATTTTTCGCGTATTAGATTGAAAGACCAGAGAAAGCCTGTGCAGTATGATCGGAAGTGGACAAAGGCTTAAGCATTTAAACAGCATTGTTTTTGACTGGAATGTTGTCTCGTTTACCTGTGATCCGATTGAGCAAAAGTTTTGTTTATTACCGTGTAAACAGGGCCAGCCAGCATCAGTCATTTAAATTCGCCGGCTCCCTCTGTCACTGCGTAGTAATTCCTAGCCTTTCTCGTAGTAAATTCATGAACTAGGTCATGTACGGTGCGCGATAGCCCATGAAGAAGCCCGCACGCTGCAGCACGCAGGCGCGCAATGACACACAAAATAGACAGACTGCATCAAAAATGCGCTCATATTATTGCGCAATGACAAGATATAATATAGATCGCGCCACCAAACACATAAAAACGAAAATAACGACCGTGGTTTAAAAAATGTAAGAAGTAGAAGGTACAGATATTTGTGTAAAAATGTAAGAAGTAAAAGTAAAAAGTTGTCAAAAAAATTGTAGTGGAGTAAAGTACTGATACCAGAAAAACTACTTAAGTACAGTAACGAAGTATTTGTACTTCGTTACTTCCCATCTCTGCCAGCGCCTAGACTGCAGCTCTGCACAAGACTGTCTGGCCATAGAGAAATGGTCATGCCCAACTGAGGCTGGTTTCTCTCTAGGTTTTTTATCCTTCACTTACGCCAATTGGTGAAGTTTGTTCCTTCACTGTTGCCACTGCTTTCATAGTTTGGA
>CAIGQS010000108.1:0-59959 GCA_903798195.1 Danio kyathit
GCGCAAAGGAAGGGGCCCAATCTTCTCGCTCACTCGCAAGCGAAAAAGTTGCAGAAAACGGAAAAATGCGACAAATTTCGCTTGCACTAGTGTTCGTGACTGTGCATAATGTGGCATTTTTGTTGCATGTTGCATGTCATTCTAAATGTCACTCTTTGCGTGCTGGATTCGTACCCACGATCTGTGTGACAAAGTATCCAATCACTGTCGGTTTCAACGGAGCCAATCAGCTGCGCCCTTATTCAAATTCAACTGACGTAACACAGGCAGTTATATTGATATTATTATTATTGTGGATATTGTTATTTAAAAGCACATTACGTTAATTAAAAATAAATAAAAATGTTTCAATTAAATATATGTATGCACTATATATATATATATATATATATATATATATATATATATATATATATATATATATATATATATATATATATATATATATATATATATTCTTTATGTAATAATAACTTAAAATGAATACACACAAATACAAATAATATGCTAAATGTTTATTAAAATGAATACAAATATTAAAATTGCGATACAATATAAAAAATATAAAAAAACAAAACAATAACATATATAAATATATAAACTATAATATAAAATAAATAAAAACAATACAATATATATTTATTATACACATAATATATAAAAACAATACTATATATATATATTTAATTTTATACACACAATATATTAAAATATTAATATATAAATAATAAAAACAATACAATATATATTTATTATACACATAATATATAAAAACAATACTATATATATATTTATTTTTTATACACACAATATATTAAAATAATAATATATAGATAAATAATAAAATGCAGGAGTGGGGGCACACGCAATATATAAAATATAGTATTTAAGCAATGTATAAACTGTATTTTTTTTTAAAAGAAATATAAAAATGTTTTTACATAAAATTCACACAAATATTAAAATAAGTACACACAATACAAAATAAGAGTGGGCCTATGTAATATATAAGTGCTACTTTAAATGCTTTATATTATCACACAAAAATGAAATGAATATGGAGAGAGAGAGAGAGAGAGAGAGAAAGAGAGTACCCATGAAACATTTACAAAAATATATACAGCAACTTGTAACTTATTTTGGAGGTGGAGTTTGTCCTTTATTTTGCTGGCGCTGTTCTGCCAACCATTCCTCTAAGGATTTGCCATTCGAAGTTTGCAAGCAAAATGTGGCATTACCAAATCGGCTATGGCCAAACTCTTTAGTCTTGGGCTGCCCACATTTGCTGCAAACATTAAAAGTAACCCCACGCACATACTTTCTTTTGTGGACTCCACTTTCCTTCTCCTGTTCCCGTCTGCGCCTGTTCCTCTGGGTGTAGCGGGACACAGGAACAGCAGGCGCAGGTGGAGGAACAGCAGGTGCAGGTGGAGCAGGTGCAGGTGAAGGAACAGCAGGTGCAGCTAGAGCATGTGCAGGTGGAGCTGGGACTGCACTGGATGTTGGAGCACCAAATGATGGAATCACCATTGACACACTCATGTCTGGGTTAAAAACAAGTGTGCCAAACAATGACCCAGGTCCTAAAATGGGCTGCAGAACACCTGGTGTTGTGGGGGGTTGTGCAATGGGGCACGCCGTGCTGGGGGCTGGTGGGAAGGAGCACACCGTGGTGGGGGCAGACACAATGGGGCACGCTGTGGTTTGGACCGGCGTGATGGGGCGCACTGTGGTGGGGGCCGGCACGATAGGGGCACACTGTAGTGGGGGCCGGCATAATAGGGCGCACTGTGGTGGGGGCCGGCGCAATAGGGCGCACTGTGGTGGGTGCCGGCACTATGGGGCACACTGTGGTGGAGGCTGGCGAGATGGGGCGCACTGTGGTGGAGGCTGGCGAGATGGGGCGCACTGTGGTGGAGGTCGGTGTGACGGGGCACACCATGGTAGGGGCCGGCACAATGTGGCAGACTGTGGCGGGGGCTGGTGCGATTGGGCATACCGTGGTGGGGGCCGGTGGGAAGGAGCACACTGTGGTGGTGGCAGAAGCAGACTTTCGACCAGGTCGAAGAAGAGGTGCCTGTCCTTCTTTATTTGGAGGAAAGATAAATTGGTGTTTGGGCCCTGATGTTGATGGTGCCTCATCCAATTTTTCCCTCGGCAAAGGAAGCTGCATATCTGCCACCAACAATTGGGTCAAGTGGAGTCAGTCCCTGAGTGAGTACACTCATTTCTTGATCCTTTTGCCTCCGTTGAAACCTGATAATAAATTATATGTATTATAATATATATTAATTTAGAAGTATTCAGTTAATTTAAAGGAAATAATGTGCCTTGCTTACCACTGAATGAGCGTCTTCTGGTTTAGCTCATAAAGCTGGATCACCGTTTCATCCATCAGCCTGCGACTGCCAAGCACCAGCTCTCGGATGTGGTGGTAATCTGTCAGGATTTTAGACCACCTGGGGGTGCGAACACCAGCCTTTTTGGTTGTGGACTTGTGTACGGCACACAGCTTTGTACAAATGGCCTCAACCAAGCGGCTGGTGCTGGGCCACTGTGCTGGACCCCCAGGATGTCCAATCAGACAGCGCTTGACGCTCTCCACACCTGGAGTGACTCCGGAGCGCTTTGGTGCCTTAAAGCGCCCATGCGTCAGCTGAGGCTGATGTCGAGGCTGGTAGTTGATACGATGTTTATCAACATCCAAAAGAGCTGTCCACAGCTGGATGGCCTCTGTCACTTGCAGGTCAGTGAGGTAAGGAGCCTCACGGAGACCTACTAAGAACGCAGCCAGATCCTGGACCTTGTCCCACCCAGCAATGCCATCAGGTCCAATGACTACTCCCTAGTAAATGCAGATTAAAATTAGTATATGTGGAATACAACAAGACTAAATCAATTCAAGTAATGTGTCTTACCTGAGCCTCGACAGAGAGACTGTCTCCAGAGTCAGATGGCTGTGACGACACTGAAGGGACTGGTCTAGGAAGCTGTCCTTCTCCACCAGCTGATGTGGACGGCTCAGCCAGTGATGCTGGGGACTGAGGCAGAGGCGAAGATGAGGGGCTGTTTCTGAGATCACGGCAGGGGTCATCCTCATATAGCACTGGAACTGTGATGTCCTCCATGCTCTCCTCCTCAAACCCCTCATCTTGTAGATCCTGGTCGTCTACTTCCTCCACCAGCCTGTCTTCCTCCTCTGGGTTCTGGAGCACCGGAGTCAGGGTTTTGCCGGTCTGGCTGTAAAGGTACTCCATTCCCAGCAATTCACCTTAAAGAATAAAACAATTAAAAAAACATATATTAAATAAAACAAATAATAAAATAAACATTTAGATTAACATTTTGTGTAGCATTAAAAGCTCAGTAAATAACTTCCAAAACAACTAATCAATTAATTTCTTGCCTGTATATGCTCCAGGAGGGTGATAGCGGTCATCCCAGGGCTTCCCTAAGACTGCTCGGCTAAGCCTGTCCACAGCCTCTCTCATGGCACTGCCATATGACCGTATGGAGGATGCTCCTTTTATGGTGCTTTCCATCCGGTCATCATTCCAGCGCATCAAGCCCTCAAGGAGATAGGCCTGAAAATGCGCATCACTGGCACTGGTCCCTGAAAGTTAAAATAATATATAATGTATGAAGTATTAAGTAATGTGTTATAAGGTTATGTAATTACATTAAAATTATTGTCATTATAAATAGAGTTACTAGTTACTTGTCAGGCAAGACAACTTTGTCAATGCTTATAACATCACAAATGTTATTTAAATGTTTAATAATGTGACATCAAAGCAATGGAAGTAAATCGCAGTGCTTTATATGTTTTAGAAAAAAACAATTATCCAAATGTATGTAATACCTGGAATAAAACGGTTTAGGTGGAGGTGGAAGGACTCCAAAGATGTAGAGCCACGGGCACACCTGTAGCAACACAGCTCCACACCGCCTTTCTTCAGTGTCCCTGTCTTCATGTACAATGGAAAGTTCTCTGGGTCTTGAATGCACTGTACATGCTTCTGCTGTTCCTTCCATATCTGCTGGATCCGTTCGTGGTCCAGCAGAGGAACACCCAGAGTGTCCTTCCCATGTTCGCTGTCAAAATGGTCCACCAGCTTTCCAATCAAACAGGTGGTCTCCTCCACACCCCTGGTCCTCCTACGGCAGTGCAGTGCTAGCTCCCTCCGGTTTATGCGAGCACTGAGAGCCGTTTGTGAGATGTAGCCAGTCTTCTTTGCCGCCAGCTCCCCTGCCTTTGCCTGGCGAAGAGCGGCCACATCTTCTGGATCCCACTGAAAGATGCACGTGGACAGACGTGCCATGAAGATCCCGTAGAGCGGATGAGCTTCTGTAGTGACACCTGCAGCAAACCGGCGCATAAAATGCCAGATGTCAAGGCGCACTTCAAGCTCATCCCACTCCCGAAACATGATCTTCACCGGAGACTGGCCGTGCTGACTGCAGCAATCTCTGTCCACGTATATTACTTTCGGGGCTGCCTCTCCTGCATCCCGGTAACGCTTTGTGAGCCCGGCTGCCATTGGGTCCAGTCCATGTCCCTCGGCAGCTGACAGCACAGAGACAAGGACTTGGCTGTGTTCATTCCCCACATTAGTGCACCAGGCAGCTGTTCCCGCAGCAGCACCTGCAAGTTTCTTTGTGATCTATTAGGAAAAATAAAAATGTGTTATATATGTATGCACACATATCCATTTCTGGAAAATGTTTGGATATAAACACACCTTTTTTGTGGAGTCCATCTTTAGAACACAGCCAAAGACTGAGGTGATTTTAGCCTTGACCTCGTGCAGTCGCCCCAGAACATCCCTGGCATAGACGGCTAACAGCCACTTAGGTTTGGGTATGGCAGGTAAGAGGGGAGGCTCAGCAAACACAGGAGGTTGCACAAGGGAGGACCTTGTAAATGGTTCACATGCAGTCAGGTATTGCAGGACTCGCTGTGTCCATGCCTCACTGTGTTGCTCCATCAGCTTTTTGTAAAGCTGAGTCACACTGTTGCCCAGTGTCCTCTCCCTCATCATCCTAAGTACCCGGTTGTCACATGAGTATCTAAGGAAACAACAGTATAATCATGCAAATGCTTTGTTTGCTAAAAAACAACACAAATAAAATATTGGCATTGTGGATTACCTGTATGTCAGCAAAGCTGGAAACTGACTCCGGTGGCCCATATCCAACTGTCCTAAGATGTCCTCGGACCAGGCAGGATACTTCTTTTTGCACCGCTTGCACTCCAGATACTCAGTGGCAAGGTCGTACCAGCCGTCAATGTCCAGGACTTTGCGCACCGTGCGGTAAATTCCCGCAGCTGTTAGTCTGTGCTTACCACAGCTTGGGCGAACACAGACAAGCGGAAACAACCACATCTTCAGTGGCATCCACAGGAAAAGTGGCCGGCAGAAGAAGAGGTCAGGAGAGGCAGGTGGCTGTGTGTTAATTAGAGGGGGCTGAGGAGGATACCACCACAGCTTCAGCTGGGACACTAGCTCTGGCTTGCCGGTTTTTAAGTTGGCTTTAAACACCGTGTTCCGGATCCACTCATGCTGAAAAGGGGAAGCTGATCTTTCCAGTGAACTGGAAGCTCAGCTGGTGGCAGATGATGTGGAAGATCTCGTGTTTTTGCTGTTTCCGCAGATGGAGACGGACTGGCACAGGCCTCTGAGTGAATAGTAACAAAAAATATATGGTTAACAATATAATGATGACTGTTGCTTTTGATAGTAAGGTGCCCTAAATGATGCCCATGAACAGCTAATGAAGCAGTACTTTTGGATAAGTATTAATTTTTAATATGAGTATAGTTAGAAATACAAGTTAAGAGAATGGTACTGTTAGGAAGCAAAGAAAAATGTGTGCAATGTATTGATGAAAGGAATATGGAATCAACATGACTCTCTGCGAATGAGAATCATATGAAATGGAGTAAGTAAAATGAAGCACGATTAGTCTAAATTATTGAAGCACAAAGACATGAAGCATGCACACCGATACAGTAAGCAAAAACTGTTCAGCTAATAATTACAAAAATTAATCTCCACCATCTAAAAGAGTGAGTAAGAAGAGCAAGCGACGTGGAAAAGTTATCTGTTGAATGTTTAATAATGATTAGTTTGGAAACACAAATAAATACACTTAAACCTTTAAACATCCTTAAGGTTTTGAAGAAGTGCACTTAAAGAATGTATCCCGCTTGAGGCATGTTGTGACAACTCTGTACTGTAGATAAAAATTTGATTTATTATTTTTTGTAAAAAAATACTTCTCAATGTGTTTTCACAAAACATTCTTAAAACAAAAGAATGTTAGTTTCATTTGTGCCATGTGCCACACCTGCAAAGAGCTGTGCTTCACATTGTGATGCAGCAAACACCAGTTCTTCATCATCATCTTCAGCAGTGGATCCGGAAGTGCCTGGAGCATAAATGTTAAAACTATTACTGTGAAAAATAAACACAGCCAAATGTACTATAAGATGGTGCTTACTTACCAGTAATGAAAAGCTGCCTTTGGGCCATACGTTTGGCTGGGGGTTCTGCTGTAGGAGGAGGTAGAGTGGACTGCAGTATTGGATCTGGAAACAGAAAGTTTGACATAACGATAAATGAACACCTATATAACTGCTGTTGGGAAAATTCTGTATTCACACTCAGTATTCACACTCCTACTTACAGGGTTTAACAGGCGACATCAGTTTTTTTGCCAGCTGTGAAGGGGACAAATGCTTGCCCCGTGCCAACAGCGCTTTCACAGTGGCGGTCTGCTGTACACCTGTTTGGATGGCTGCAGATGGAGGAGCAGAGACTGTAGATACTGCAGGTGGAGGAGCAGAGACACTGGATGCTGCAGGTGGAGGTGTAGACGCAGCAGCAGAAGCCAGTCTTTTCAGGACATATGTCTTAAAAAGGGCCATGTTGGTTTTAGGCCTGGCATCTGCCTTAACCAGGTACCTGATGAGGGCTTGAGCCTCCTTGCTCTGGTCCTCAAACACATCTTTCATGGACCGGCCCTTAAAGTCACCAAACTCCACCATCGAGCACCCCTGATCTCCAGTTGCCCTGGCTTCTGCTTGCATTTCCTATTTCCTCTGGTACTTCTCTACTTCTTCTGCTATCTCCCTGATGGAGGAAGTGTACTGAAGAAACAGGTGTTTGTTTTCTGACAAGGGTGTTGTCTGCAGTTTCTCATCAGAAATGCTAAGCACCAGGTACACTGCATACCCCAGAGCATGCTCCAGGAGCCATCTAAATCTCTGGCCCTGGTACTTGCCAAACTGAATTTTGCAGTGAGCCAGTACTAAAAACTGGTCACTGGGATCTCCACCATTGCTGCTGACAAAAGCAGTGGCCTCTGCCAGCACCTCTTCCTTGGGTTTGGCCCTTCCAGACTCCCTGCTTACAAGGCGCTCTGCCTCTGCAGATGGCCCCAAGAGGAGTCGGCTTGATGTCGCTGACTGGCGTCGGAAAATCGGGTATGCGTACATTTTTCTGAAAAAAATCACGAGAGAGAACATTAACTCGAGCAATCTGAAAGATGCATTTACATTTAAGTGTGAAACAATAATTATTTAACAAGCTAGACATAAACCATATTATTGCAGTAGTAAATATGACCATGACCATAAATGGACTTATGGTAAATTTTCTACATAGGGTATGTATATATATATATATATATATATATATATATATATATATATATATATATATATATATATATATATATATATATGCCTGATATATGCATGGTAATACTACTTAAAATCCATATAAGTAAATGAGAAGCAACAGAAATGAAAATATTAAGTTAAAATAAATACATTAAACTCTTTTAAGTCTTTAAATTTGACTCTTTTTTTTTTTTAAATAAAAAGTTTTTACTTAAGCTTTTTAATATAACTATCCTGTTGTGTAATATATCTGAAAACACAATAAAGAAAATACAATATATGCTGATAATATATTTTACAATATATTTATAAAATACAATACAATATAATTACTAAATAAATTTCAAATATTGTCATGAACAAGTTACACTCAAATGTTTTTAAAGTGTGTGCAGTCATCTTTATAAATATAACCTTGTTTTACTGAAACAAAATTCAATTGTTTTAAAATTATAGAATTGTTCTAAAATTAAATGTTTAAGAAAAAATTGTTTAACTCGGTATTTAATGCAATTACATTATAAGTAACTGTAACTGTACATTTTAATACAGTATTGTTAACTTGTTAGAGTGTACACCGCGATTATAGGGGCCCAATATTGCTAGGTCGAATGGGGGCATTATTATTATAAACAAATATAAGAACATTTTGTTAAATCATTTAACCAAATGGCGATGATTCTACCTTATCTGATCGCTAGCGACATTTTGTTCTGTATTTATCATGGGAAACATTACCGTTTTACAAGTTATGAAGAAAACATCTGCTATAACGTTAACTTGCTGTCGATTGTAACTTTTCATTTAACAAAAATCACACAGTGTAATAAACTAATAATAAACTAATGATAAAGTATCGTTAATTCAAACTTACCTGATTCAAAGATGACGATTATAATAAAAGCGTCGTGTGATTGGTCAAAAGTTAGCCATCGAGGAGAAACACGATTGGTCAAAAATACGTCACAGCAAAAAGAAACCCGATTGGTCAAAAGTAAGCCACCAAAGTGAAACGCGATTGGTCAAAATGACGTCACAGCCAAGACAAACGTGATTGGTCAAAAGTAAGCCACAGGGGCTAAACTTTATTGGTCAAAAGTAAGCCACCGAGGTGAGACGTGATTGGCTCATGTGGGCTTACTTTGGGCTTAATTTGATTCTATGGACGGGATGCTGCAGTCGCAAGCGAGAGGTAGCGGGATCGATGCCCGCATTCTCCACTTCTGTTTTCATGCCTTTCACCCTGGCTTTTATTGCACAGGTGGTTGTGCCTTGAGGGTTTAAAGGCAAACTCCTTACCTCAGCTTTGCCGGTTCTGTGTGGCACTTATCATTGCAACCCTCCAAAAGCCCTATTGTTGTGGAAAGTTGCGCTGGATCTCGACAAACATCTTCTAAGTTTCAAAAAAGAAGCTGAGGTCTTCGAAGTTCTCAAGTTGAAGCAGTTTATTGTTACAGCAGAGATGGTCGATCGAGCTCTCTCCCTCCCAATGTTCAAAAATCCACAGTTTATATACAGTTTCTTAACCATAGGTATCATGAGATATGATGTAACATCACCCTATTCCCAGCTCCAATAGGATCCTAGCTTTTTAATTAATGGCTGTATGTTTTTCTGTTTTTACATATCTTAAAGGTCATATAGCTTGTGCTCACAATCATGTGTTTGCATATGATCATGTTGTTTCCATACTTTTTAAATGATTCTCTGTATGTATGCTATTCTGGTGAGAGTTGTTTTTCGTCTTCGTCAATACATACATTGTTTAAATGTATTGCATGCGCTCTGTCTGAATGTTCTTACTTAGGCGTATGACCTACTGTGCTTAAGGCCATAAGGCCCCTAATTATAAAGCCCTGCATGTCTGTGCGTTTCCTCTGCATCTCTTGAATCTATGTATTTCTATATGTTTTACCACTGTATTTTAATAACAAACCATATTTTAATAGTGGCAAATTTTATAGTGATTACATAATAAAAGTTCCTCTATAATTCTCCTATATAAATCCCCCCTCAGGGACTTAATCAAAAAGTCCCTTTCCTAAATCCCTCGCTGAAGTGCAACTTAAGAATCTAACATCATTCCAAGTCTTAACATACTTGTGCAACCTAAAAAGGTTGCCCATCTACATCCTTATCAATTGCAGCATCCTTCCGCCGCACTTCAGAAGAGAAACGGAACCAAACATCTCCCTCCACTTTTGGCTTTAGAAGGAGTAAAAGATCCCGCTCTCCCTAACTAAATACTTTCTTGGGGAGTTCAACACACAACAATCAATTGTCATATAAAAAGCATATGCTTTGTCAGCTTTGCTCACAGCAGTAGTTATATATCACATATACTTGATTAATCAACATACAATAGAAAATATTAATATTTCTAGAACATTCATGGCGCCTGTAAAAGAACGATATCTGATGTTTTATCCCACGTCGCCAGAGGTACTTCTGAGTACTGTCTGGTGTTGGAGCAGACAGTGGGTTTTTAAACCTCCAGTAGAGTCTGCTCTTATTCTCCTTTCGTCGTTAGATACTGAGGTGTTCCTTGACCCGTAATCATCTTCCCTCTTTCCCCGTGTACATCTGATATGAGCTCCGGCAGCTTCGATGAACTCCTAAATACAAAGAAATTTCATAGTAAATATGGCTTAAAATGACTCCTGTATTAAGCTATTTATGCTTAAAACGCTTATCTTTGCAATTTAAAGCCTCTTAAAATTAGTAAAAGCTAAAGATTTTGTTTTTAAGACATTAAAGACAAAATAAATTTTAAGGTAGTAATTGTTTTCAAAACTCATCCAACTGGTCCAAATCTGGCCCAAAGACTTCATAGTCTCTGTAGTCATGCTTGGCAGCAACTTTAGCCATCGATCTGAACAGAGGCAAGAGAAGGACAAAACAAATATAGCAATTCTTATTAATATTATAATCTTAAGGAACCATTGTGCCAATGATCCATATATGGAAGCAAACTAGTCAGTAAAGTTCTTATCTTCCTTTAGAATTCTCTATTAATTTCCCTCAGATTTGACAATTTTCGCATGGCTTCCACGTAGGGCTTTATTTGGAATATGAGTGCAGCAAAAGGTGCAATATTTTACCAAGCCATTTTATTTGTTGGAGCCAATTGTTCTCCTAATGCTATAAGGGCATCATTTTTGTAATTAATTAATCTTTGTTGGTTGTAATAAATGTAGTTAATCCATTCTAAATGTTTCATTGCAGTTATCCACAATATTATAGACTTAACCCACTGCGCAAAGACACGTCCAAACGACCTCTATTGCACGTCATTTTTGAACGGCCAATTTTGGTCCCCTGAAGGTGCAGACTGTGACGCCAGATGACGTCTTTTTTTGACGTCTGTTGAACGTCCAGTATTGACGTCCACAGGACTTCCGCATTAGGTCTATTTGAAGTCCAAATGTGGTTATTGTGGACGTCTTTTCTACTTCAATCCTGAACTTATTTTAGACATCATTTTATACTGCTTATATGCTCTGTGCATAACTGTAGTCCCATTTCAGAAGGTGGCATACTGTTTAAAATCATTTGATTGTCTCAGCAGCAGAATTGAATTGGAAGTGCATGACACCTTTGCATGCTTTTCCATTTATCATCTGCTTCTGAGACATTTAAATGATCTTAAACAGTATGCCACCTTCTGAAATGGGACTACAGTTATGCCACAGTAAACAGGAAAACATTCGACTAGTTAAACAGGCATTTACAAATAAAAATAACAACTCAACCATTACTCACTTATTTCCATCTTTATTGTTTTGAAATGGCACAAACATCTCTAATGAACTTTGACTAGTTCAAGTTTGATAATGTGCATCATAACAAATTTAAAATCAGCACTGGTGGTAAAAAACAAACATATAATAATTATTATTATTATTATACTATTATTATTAATAATAATATCAATAACAACAAAGTTACAAAGTCAATCTTGCATGGGTCTCTACAACAGATTTAAAAATTAAACACTGCTTAACCGAACTAAGGATTCATTAGGTAATGTATTTACTAACATAAACAAATTACAAACAATACTTGTACATTATTAATTATAGTTCAACATTTATTAATGCATTATTAAAATCCAAATCCATGCTTCCTAAGAATAGTTAGTGAATGCACCACGAGCTAACATAAACTAACAATGAAGGACTGTATTGTCATTAATAACATAAACAATGAACAATTACACCATTTGTTCATGTCAGTAAATGCATTAACCAGCACACTGTAAACAGTAACAAGTTGAGTTTAAGAAAATGTGGAAACTGAATTTAAGAAGCAAATCAGTTTACAAACTTTGAGTAGATACAACTATTACTTCAACCTAAAAAAAACAAATCAAGTTCCATTTTTTGAATTCTCACTTAATCCACCAAGTTACTTGTACAAAATCTAAAGACAACAGCTATATAGATGACCATGCACCAGTTATTCAAAGCAAAGTACTGAATCAAAATACAGCAACTGTTCAACATTACAAAGAAAGCATAACTCCTAACTCTTGGTCTTGGCATCAAGTTACAGTATTTACAGAAATATTTGAACCTGGACCTTGTCTGACATGTTATTTGCACCTAGCCCCATAAAATGTTTTTGAAATACTTCAAAAGAGCACCTCAGGTTTTATGAGAATCGGAAGTTCAATGCATAAATCACAACAAGGATAAAAACACGCATTTGCCACATTGTCCAAGTTTTTGGATGACTTCAGTGATGATTCCAACACCTTCACAATGTTATTTAGTATCTGCTTCTTCCTATATGGTTTCCTCGGGTGGTGTACAACAAAGTTAGGGCTTCATGTTCACAGGGCTAGAGCAAGCTGAACTGGTCCTCTAGGCGAATGGCGTTCATGCCGCCCTCAACCCGAAAGTCAAAAAGAAAGTGACCGGTTCGCAGATGAAAGTGAGGACCGGAAGAGGGCGTCACGGATGAAAGTGTGGACCGGGAGGGAGGGGGTGTCGCAGATGAAAGTGAGGACCGGGATAGGGCAGGGCAGGGTGTCACGGATGAAAGTGAGGACTGGGAGAGAGGGGGTGGGTGTCGCGGATGAAAGTGATGACAGGGGGATTTGCGGACGCCACCCTCACTATTCTGCCGCCCTTGGCGGCTGCCTAGGTCGCCTCTACGGATGCACCGGGCCTGCATGTTCAACATCCTAAGATCAGGATCAAGAACAAAAAAAAACAAAACAATTACCAATAGATCACAGGTGAAATGGGTTTTGTTTAATTCAATATTTAAAAAAAAAATGTAAACAACTTGCCATGTACTCCTTTATGAGTTAAGGAGGGTTTTCAAGTAGACAGGAAGGGCTTACAGGATGGATTTACATGTTCTTATGATGGTGACATTCTAAACGATGTGAAAAAAGCTTTAGTTAGGAATTTAGTTTTATTTGCTGTATACTAACATTTAAAGAAGCATTATAAAGAACCGCTGAAGAATCACAAGTTTTGCTTCTAAAGGTACAAAAGTATTAAGTAATTCTATGAGACATTTAAAGCTTAAGAAAAGGAATTAATCACTGACTTTAGAATGCAAAATGAGCATGACATGAATTTCTTAAGAATTACTGTTTAAAATGACAATGAATTGAGAAAACCTACCTGATCCAATGCTGTGATCCTACAAAAATCTGCAGATACCTAAAATGACAAATAAATAAAAATCATCAGGTTGCCTGCTGATAAATACATGACAGGGTATTGGTTAATGTACAGCACCACAAATAGCATTCCTTTACCAGCACTATTGCTACATGGTCCAAACTGAAGTATTTGGATGCCTTCATTGATGATTCTAACACCTTCATAATGGTCTGTAGCATCTGCCTCTTCGTAAATTATGAGACAGTTTCCCGGGGTGGTGTTGCACATCGAAGTTAGGGCTTCATCATGTTTGACATAAGACCTAAGAACAAGAAAAAACAAAACAATTACAAATAAAATTATTTCTTAGGTACATCATTTCATAATTTAGAATAACAAGATGCCAAATACAGCAAAGTTTAAAAATATATATGAAAGATGTCCATATCACCCTAATTTCAATACATTTCATCAGTATGTAGAATGCCTTTTAACATTAAACTATTTGAGCTTTTTATTGTTTATATATTATATGTACTTGAAAATTATTTTATTGGAGAACTAAAATTGTATTGCTATATATATATATATATATATATATATATATATATATATATATATATATATATATATATATATATATATATATACATATACATACATACATACATACATATATATATATATATATATATATATATAAATATCTTTTTTTTTTTTACATTTTTAAACCAAGCAGACATTTAAACATTTTTTAACACAAATGGTAATAGTAATAATCCTAATAATAATAGTAATAATAATAAGCAATTAAGATTTTGATTTCTTTCCCCTAACTGCAGCAAAACTGAACCAAACCGTGAGTTAAAAACCAAGATACGTACTGAAATGAGATTTAAGTACCTCTAGTTCGCAGACAGTTTCCATGTACCAACTTCAAGTGTTTTACAAGCTTTGATCTTAATGTGTTTGATGAGACACAATCTCTGCACAGCCACACGTAGACACAAGGCAAACTGTGAGAAAAAAAAAAAAAGAGTCACCAAATAACAATGTTGTTAATAATATAATATAATATATACTTACAACTCAGATGTACTCATTATCAAGTTTTATCTGGGCCTTCCAAAACTTTAAATTTAACGTCTGCAAATAAATAAGAACATGTAAAACAATTTGTAAGAACACTTCTTATAAGTTTAACGTTAACTTTATATAAATAAATCCACCTTCGCTTCTTTGTGGCGCATGCTTTAGATGCTTGGATGTGGTCATTCTGATGATCTCTGTGGCTCACTTATCAATTTTCATGACTGCATCTGCACAATTAGAAAAAAATATTATTAGTAATATGCAAAGGAATTGAGTTTGAGACCAATAATTTAAATGTTGTTTTAAAAATTAAATCATCTGACTACATTTTAAAGGCTCATTTATGAATTAGCATACAGTTAGCAGATATCAATACAAAGACACATAGTCTATGCTGCCTTTCATATTAATTATAATGCATTAAACAGTCAGAAATATTCTGATAAAATACACATCTACAAAGACTCCTGCATGTTATACAATTTTACCATCAAAAACTCTAGCATGTTGCTTAAATTCAATGTTTGAGTCAGTCATGTATGTTCACGCATAAACATAATCTGTCTCTTCGACTTTATTAATCCACCTTTATTTAAAACCTTAATAAAACTACATAATGTACCATTATAGCATGTACAATTTTATGTCAGACGAAAATACAATCACGTTGTGCTTTGAACCCAAAGAAACAGATCAAACTAGCATTACACGTTATGTGATTATATTGCATATCTGGAGACAGTCGTGTTGTTAAACACTTACAGATGCCATGCTAATTCTACTTAGCCACAGCACGTTTAGGTACTTTAATACAACAACTAACACTATAAAAGAACAATAAAGTATAAAATAACTTGGCGGACCAAACTTACCTTCAACTGAGTAGAAAATAGAAACCGATAGATGATGAACAGAGCGCTGAATGCTTGCAAATTCAAATCAGAGTGGCGTTTCCTGATTGGGTCATGATGACGTGAGGCATCAGCCAATCAGATTGGCGCTTACTGGTTAGGTTCCTCCGCTGTAATGTTAAAGTTCTAAAGTTGGAATACTTAATTTTCTAAGTGTTTTTTTGCCTTTATAACATGTTAAACACAATTGAAGACAATTAAAACAGAGAAAAATAAAATAAACAAGTTTAAGAAAAAACACTAATATATAAAACATGTACTCAATAAATAAATAATCATGTTTCATCAGAAAAAGCCATATTAATACTCATATTGATATCAACAATGTTGATATTTGTCATAAATAAATAAATTCATTAATAATGTCAATTTTCTACATGTGTCTTAGACGTGCAAAATGTGACCTACTCTCGACGTCCAAATGGGGTCAGGGTTAGACGTCGAAATTGCGGACCTTGTTTGCACGTCGTTTAGGCGTGCAGAATTGGTCTTCGACAGACGGACGCAATATAGACATAATCTGCACGTCGATCGGACGTCTAATGTTTAGTGGGAAGTCATGCTTTAACTTTATCTCTAGCTTTTAAACTCCACTGGTATTCCTCTAGGTTGGCCAATTGCATCTATGCAAACTTCAGAGTCAGGTGTATATTGTCTCTTATCTCGATGCATCCAATTCTGTAGTCTTTGTCTATCGTCTTGCTCTTTAACCCATCACTTCCTGTATTAGTTTAACTCTAGTGCAAATCCCTTTCCAATTTAATGGAATATTGGGGCGCAATAGTCCCGTTCCACAGACCAAGTAATAGTCCATTGATTCATCTTGTAGTATTAAAGGAAATCATCTTACGAATTGGACATTTTATCCAATGCGAATACCAAGTGTGTGGTTAGTTAATTTTTAATAATTGCAACTTCTGAAACTGGCAGCATTCCATTTGTTATTGTGGCTGTAGCCATTTGGAAGGTTTGGATATAAACATTTTCTTTTCCCCATATTTCGTCATTTTTTCCCCATATTTTGCCAAATTATTGCACAATTTCTTTTAAATTTTCCCCCATTTGTTGATCCGTTTGTTTGATTATAATATTCATATTCTAATATCTTATCACATATTTTGTAGAGATCTCTCTTATTGCTGGTTGAATTCTAATGTTAATTTCTTTACATCCTTTTTTTTTTCAATCTATCATTGTTTTCCAATAGACATTTGGAGTTTCCTATAATATCAAGACATTGAGCCTGGCAAAAAAGTAGTCACTGCAGTTATTTTTCCTGAATTTTGAACAATGTCTATAATCATGAGGATTTACAACCACTGTAAGCTTTTTAAAGGTGTTTGTAAACATATTAAGCAATTGGATATTTGCAATTCTCTAACTGTATATTTTGCCCAAGGATACCACTCATTGTTGTTAGCTGCTTCTAAGAGCTGATCATCTGAGATCTGGTCATAGTCAACTTCTTCCTAAAACGCATATGTATCAGTTTGATTTTCATGCATATCCTCTGGGTCGGCATTTTTCTTGTGATGATTGTTCTTTACCTTCATTTTGTTGTGGGATATTCACCCCTTTCCAAGAATATTAAGAAGTCAATTGTTGGATACCTTTGTCTGATTCCATCAGACTGGGATAATCCTTTACCTTTGGAGAAATTACCTCTAGGCTTTCACTCATCTGTATTTGCATCACCATCAGCAACAGCAGGAACATCTTCCAAAACAGCTTCTTCCTGTCGTTCCCTGCTTTGTTCCTGTGAATGAATAGCTCCATACATGACAGTTAGTTTTTCTTACAAGACCAAATTCTTATTTCCCCAATATATTAGACAGGCCACAAGTGTGGAACAGCTCATTAGTATTTCATACAGTGTTAAGTTCCTGTTTCTATTAGTTTAAGTGTAATAACTCATTAAAGCATCTGTTTACACATCAGTCCAGTTAACTAATCCAAAGTCAATTTAGTTTATCGTTTTCAGATATTTTTAAAAAGAGTTATGACCGTGCCATTGACCAGTCCTTGTGATTGTGCATGATAAATTCACTTTAGCCTTTGATTTATTCTTAATTAACAGTACTTCTTTAACAGTTTCATTTATTTGTTTGTTTATTTATTTAATCACTTATTTACTTATTCAGCTATTTTTTATTTTTTAATTACTCTAAATACTTTATAAATGCACAGCCATGATTTGAATTTATTTCTAATGGTATTCCTAATCTAGGGATTACTGTACTTTTCTTATTAGAAATATGATTATTCACCACAACCTGCTTTTAATCATAACCTGTTAAGTAGTACAAACATTTATTTCTTGCCTTGCACTCATTTTATCATAACTTCAAAACCCTTACTAAATGATTGAATGTCACTGCAGGTACTGGTTGCTGTTCCCTACCTCTCATTATATTTAGCACAGATGTCACATGGACAAAACTCACTGAGCACTGCATTTAAATTAGAAGACCAATCTCTATACTGTTTCATTTTTCCTAACACTTTACCCTTGATCAAAATTATGTGCATCTTCAATAAGAATACTTAGAGGTGTGGTTGGTGCAACAATTAGTCTTTTATAAGTATACTATATACTATGTATTTTCCTTCCTTTCATGCTGGTTTGTCTACAGGGATTTGTATGTTGTTTGATTTTCACAATGTTCTTTTTAATTGAGATTGTAGCTCTATAAGCACTATAGGTGTTATAGTCACTTATTTAACTTTCAAATCTGCTAAATTGTTTTCCTAAATGACAAAACTAATTTCATCTCAAATACCTTTATTGCATCTGTGTTTCCTTTAATTCAATGCTTAATTTGTGCAGTACTTTCTGTTTCATAAATTCTCACCAGTGCTGATTTTGTTAAATCCTCTGTTCCATCAATGCTAAAATCAGTCATTCCTAAAAAGTCATCATGTGTTTTCTGCTTTTTAACTGCAGCTAGAGCTTAATGGAGCTGCAGATAATTAAATCCACTACATATTGTAACAAACTACTATTCATCATAAGATCTTCAGACGCATCGGTGTATATAATTTTCACTAACAAATGTAAATACTAATAGGTACCTACACTCCTCTGTTAATTACCTAAAATTGGCTGAACATAAATTAATTACTTAACAATATTTGACATCAGGAGGAACATTTGTTCATAAAATGTAGGAACCTCAGTTGGAAAATTTTCTCTCATTGATTGTTCTTATATCCTTAGCTTTTTACCTGATTTGATTACCAGCATAATTAAAGTATTTTAATTTAAATAAATTTAAATCTTATTAGTTACATACACCGTCATACCTGAATTGAAATATAATCTAAATAGAAATATCCAAGGACATATTGCATAATATAATCACTAGGTATTAATACTCCTACTCTCAATAAAACTTCAATATTGTTTTACATATACCCATTTCAGCCTTTTTCTTCCTTTCTCTGCAGATGTGCATCTGGTTTAATGTTAACTCTCACTGTACTGGTTAATTTTCTAACTCTGAGTCCTGCAATGATAATAATTTTTTAAATATTTAGCAATTAAATAATTTTGAGCTATTTGTTCAACATGCATGTTGCATTCATTATTATTATTTTTTCTCTCTCTCTTGATTGATATTTACTTCCTAAGGCAAGCCCATCTAACTGATTGTATAGCTTTTATGTAATTTTTGTAAGTTAACTAAAAATTCACTGAATCTTTTTGGTCTGTTTTGCTTTTCTCATTAGTCCTCAAAATTTAGTTCCCAATTTTTTACTTATATTGCTATACATTAAACAAATCTGTTATATTAAACCCCATTTTTTGCCCCAAATCATCATTTCTCAATACGCTTAGAGCTTCTTACTGTTGACCTATTCTGATGTGCTGTTCTTTTTCCTTCAGTTTCTTCTGGGTATAAATTCCCTAAGTCTGAATCTCTTTCAGCATAATACTTTTATGTGCAGTCAATAAAAGTCTGCTTTTTACTATCTAATCTTCAGAATGTTTAACTAATTTTTTCCCAATTATTAATTGTCTTACTTACATGTTCTAATAGATATTATCCATTTATTTTATAATCCTCTTTTTAATTGCAATTCCTTTTACTAAATGTGTAGTACTAATTTATATAATGCCTTTTTTCCTAATTAATTGACAGGAGTCTAATTTGATTCAAAAAAAGGGCTGACTTTTGCTTTAATTTGCAATGAACTTGATTTGGATCATAGTTATATTGGGCTTTTGAGATTGAGTTTGCTAGGCCACAGCCAACCTCTCTACCTTGCACTCCGAGGCAACTGTTCCATAGATGGTGCAGTCTTTGCATTGTTGCATCCCCACATTTCCTGCATATTTAGGGAGTTAAAGTATAGAGCATTCCTCCTTCCTCTTGGTGCTGGCTTTTGTTTCTCCCAGCTGATGTTGTTGGAAAGTTTAGCTCTTTTTGATCAGTTCATCAGTCTCTTGTTTCTCCTTTAAGTGTCTCTTGAACATATACTGATAGATCAAGTCTCAGTAGTTCTCTGTATGCAGTGCCTGGCTCACTGCTTATAGTTCATGTAATAAGTCCACAGTCAACAATTTGCTCCTTGTGTTTTTCCAAACACCTTATTCTATTTCTCAGTGCCTTCAGGAATGTCCAGCAGTTGAGAAGACTAGGACCCTTCAAAGTCCATCCCTGTGCCCCTTAATTTAATATATTAATTTGCTTAGTTTATTATATAAGTATTTTTCCACTTTCCCATTTTTCCCTCATCAAATAAAGACTCCTCTCATCTATTTCTCCTCTTTGCTGTCCAACCGCTGACTTTTCTTAATATTTATGAAGTCATCTGTATATATATATATATATATATATATATATATATATATATATATATATATATATATATATATATATATTTTTTTTTTTTTTTTTTTTTGCTTCTTTAATTTTCTTCTAATTCCATTTCTTTAGGTTCAGCTTGTGCTTTACTTATTTTTCTCCTGATTTATTCTAGTCTTCCTTACTCATTGGTCTTTCTTTACATTGTGTTTTAATTTCTCTAACATTTTCCATACCTGTTTCAATTCTACAGTACATATTTTTCACTTTTTACACAATCATCTTTTTAGTTTTTACCTTTTGTTTTATTCTTTTGATTTATAAGTATTAGTTTCTTTAAGTAAATTTCTTAGTTTTTTCTCAGAGTTTCTATTTCCTCACACACTGCTTACATCAAATGTTCCTTCCTTTTGCCATTTGCCAATATTTTCTGTTCTGTTCGCTCTTTTATTATTCATATCTTATATTTATCTATATTTTTAATTCTAATATTTCCTCTGTGTTATTCCTCTCTGTTCCCAAATGTTTAACTTTTTACTTTATTCTTTTATAAAACACATTATTTTTTCTTCCAACTTGTATTTACTTTATCATATTTATCTCAAACTTTTTTTTATAATACACACTTTTAAACCTCACTAATATTAAATCAGATGCTATTATTCACTAAATTAAATTACATTCTAAGAATTTATTTTATGATCTCTTTGTGATTTTATTTTTGTATCCGCAAATGTCAACCTATTATATATTTCTCCTTATATCATTCTATCTGAACTGAATTCATTTATTTCCTAAATATTATAATCTCTTCCCTAAACTGCATCAGTCTCTCTTCTAATTATTATTATTATTTTTTATCTCACAATATTTGCAGTCCATCTTTATATGCTATAATTTACAATGATAATTCTTTTATCTCTCTCTTTATCATAAACACACTATTAAACAGAAACACTTAACACTTAACCACACTCTCACATTAGTCCATCAAATTTAGAGGACTCAGTCACAACCTTTGTCCCTTTATCTTACAGGGCTCATTCAGTCATTCATTCCTCTCAGTGTAACACAGAGAGCCCCCCTCTCTGCCATGTCCCACTTAAGGGATGGTTCAGGAGAGGCAGCTCTGCCCGTCCACTAAATATGGAATTTTACACAACCATTCACACAGACACACAACACTAAAGCAAGTAGCTACAGGAATTTCCTTGCGCACATCTCTATACTCCAATCTGCTTTTAATCTCTTAACTGTCACCACAGATTCAGGATTCACTCTTCTAAAATCTAATAATGCTCTATGCATATCCTACATCATTAAAAAACTTCCCAAATCAGAGTAACAGTTACTAGTTAACGTTTGTCGCTATCACGGCCTCTTAACGAGCAAACACAGATCATTTGCATGCAAACTATTCTTTTTTCTCTTTTTTCTGTAATCAAAACCTCCCTTTATTACTTTTATTTCTTTTCATTTGGAGGAACAGTTAAAGTCTTTATCATCACAAGCATGTCCTGGGAGACAAAACAAACTTTTTTACATGCAAAACTGCTTTTCTTAATTATTGTGGCCACTTTGTTTGCTTTGTCCCTCCAGCCCAGCATGTGCAATTTTTTTTTATTCTCTAATCAATTAATATTTTTACCTATCTTTTAATCTCTTAATTATAATACTCACTTTCTTTCACACTACACCTCAGTAATTTCTCTCTAGCATTCAACATCCTTAAAACCACACCCCCTTCTTCTCATGCTTTTAAAAAATCTATTCTCTCACCACATGCATCCTTATCCATAAATCTCTCAGCATTTGGATTCTCATTCAATTTCATTCTCTTTTCTAAAAAAAAATCCCCATTCCCATTCCATTCGGTCCAGACCACATACATATAAAAACACAACATATAGACTAACAAGACTAACTCAGGCCAGTCCACTGAGATCCAGCCCTTCCTGTAAGTGCTTTTTGGGGTCAGATTTAGGCCTCCTCCCAATTTCCCTGTCTCTATCGGGCGAGTTTGACTCTAATCCACAGGCGAGTACAGAGACGCGGAGCGCTCCTTTGGTCCAACCCACACTTTACAGAAAGCGATCACTCCAGTGCTGCCTCGCGCGCTTGCTCACGCCTCTCGCGTAGCACATGCATGTAACTCTCTTTCATACGCACATATTTACAGCTATTTGTTAGTGTATAATTTAAGCATTTTGTTAGTGCAGAATTTACAGCCATTTGTTAGTAAAAGCACATACCTTGACAACCTGGAAGACCTCTTTTTCTTATAAATAGTTCACTTCACTATTCTTTTATCATTTACTTTATCGTTCTTTTAAATTAATTTAGTCAATTTATAGGTTCTTTTCAATGGTGAGGTATTTTAAAAGTCGAGTTCAGGCATCTGGTCCACCTCACAGAACCCTCCACAGAGAACCAAATTATGAAGCCAAAAAATTTGCTCACCTTTTTTTAATCTGCGCGCTTTTTGGTCTCTGCGTGAGTGTCTGCCAAGGATTGGCCCATTGACACCTTCCTTCGACAGCCTCAGTCCAGCCCCACGTTTTGAAGGCGCCAAATTATGTTGTGGAAAGTTGCGCTGGATCTCGACAAACATCTTCTAAGTTTCAAAAAAGAAGCTGAGGTCTTCGAAGTTCTCAAGTTGAAGCAGTTTATTGTTACAGCAGAGATGGTCGATCGAGCTCTCTCCCTCCCAATGTTCAAAAATCCACAGTTTATATACAGTTTCTTAACCATAGGTATCATGAGATATGATGTAACATCACCCTATTCCCAGCTCCAATAGGATCCTAGCTTTTTAATTAATGGCTGTATGTTTTTCTGTTTTTACATATCTTAAAGGTCATAGAGCTTGTGCTCACAATCATGTGTTTGCATATGATCATGTTGTTTCCATACTTTTAAATGATTCTCTGTATGTATGCTATTCTGGTGAGAGTTGTTTTTCGTCTTCGTCAATACATACATTGTTTAAATGTATTGCATGCGCTCTGTCTGAATGTTCTTACTTAGGCGTATGACCTACTGTGCTTAAGGCCATAAGGCCCCTAATTATAAAGCCCTGCATGTCTGTGCGTTTCCTCTGCATCTCTTGAATCCATGTATTTCTATATGTTTTACCACTGTATTTTAATAACAAACCATATTTTAATAGTGGCAAATTTTATAGTGATTACATAATAAAAGTTCCTCTATAATTCTCCTATACTATCAAGTCACAGTACTCTTTTATTTAATGGCTCCTTCGCAGTGGGAAAACAAAGCACTAAAAATAATGCAGAGTGCTGTCGATTAGGCCATTGGACTCATCACCAGAAGCGACATGACCATCTGGGAGGAAGATAGCGTTTTGGTCAAGTGGAAGCAGGTGGACTTAAGGGTGAAGCAGCTAGTGTTTTTGGGTGACTTTCGGTCACCTGACCCCTGTGCCCAAAACAGAGCAACAACTCAGCTTTGCCGAAACCCGGGATCGAACCAGGGACCTTTAGATCTTCAGTCTAACGCTCTCCCAACTGAGCTATTTCGGCTGCCGCGTCACAGCTCTCCTGCAGCATGGATGTCTGTGAGACCGAGCAAAGCCCGTGTACGCATCTCAGGCCTAGGAGAGTAAAAAACTGGCCTTGCAGGAAAGTAGCAGAATGTCCATTCAAGACGGTGTCAATGTGCATTGACTTCAGAGTAACTCGTCATTCGGCATGCAGGGCTCCTCACATGTTTACGGGAGCAGGACCAGGTAGGGCCTTCAAATGAAAAGCACGCTATTCCAGGCAACTCGAGGACTAAATGGCAGGCAGGGCAGGGAGGCCACCAGAGAGCAGATGTGATCTTTTTTTTTTTGACCACGTCGCAAATTGACAAGTTTCTTCGCACTACGGGGAATTAGCTCAAATGGTAGAGCGCTCGCTTAGCATGCGAGAGGTAGCGGGATCGATGCCCGCATTCTCCACTCCTGTTTTCATGCCTTTCACACTGGCTTTTAGTGCAAAGGTGGTTGTACCTTGAGGGTTTAAAGCCAAACTCCTTACCTCAGCTTTGCCGGTTCTGTGTAGCACTTATCATTGCAACCCTTCAAAAGCCCTATCAAGTCACAGTACTCTTTTATTTAATGGCGCCTTCGCAGTGGGAAAACAAAGCACTAAATATACAGGCAGTGCAGAATTATTAGGCAAATGAGTATTTTGACCACATCGTCCTCTTGATGCATGTTGTCTTACTCCAAGCTGTATAGGCTCGAAAGCCTACTACCAATTAAGCATAGTAGGTGAAATGCATCTCTGTAATGAGAAGGGGTGTGGTCTAATGACATCAACACCCTATATCAGGTGGGCATAATTATTAGGCAACTTCCTTTCCTTTGGCAAAATGGGTCAAAAGAAGGACCTGACAGGCTCCGAAAAGTCAAAAATAGTGAGATATCTTGCAGAGGGATGCAGCACGCTTAAAATTGCCAAGCTTCTGAAGCGTGATCATTGAACAATCAATGAAGTGTTTCATCCAAACTAGTCAACAGGGTCGCAAGCGTGTGGAAAAACCAAACCAAAAACCAAGGTGCAAAATAACTGGCCATGAACTGAGAAAAGTCAAGCGTGCAGCTGCCAAGACAACTTGCCACCAGTTTTGCCATATTTCAGAGCTGCAACACCACTGGAGTGCCCAAAAGCACAAGGTGTGCAATACTCAGAGACATGGCCAAGGTAAGAAAGGCTGAAAACTGACCACCACTGAACAAGACACACACGCTGAAACGTCAAGACTGGGCCAAGAAATATCTCAAGACTGATTTTTCTAAGGTTTTGTGGACTGATGAAATGAGAGTGAGTCTTGATGGGCCCGTGGCTAGATCGGTAAAGGGCAGAGAGCTCCAGTCCGACTCAGACGCCAGCAAGGTGAAGGTAGAGTACTGGTTTGGGCTGGTATCATCAAAGATGAGCTTGTGGGGCCTTTTCGGGTTGAGGATGAAGTCAAGCTCAACTCCCAGTCCTACTGCCAGTTTCTGGAAGACACCTTCAAGCAGTGGTACAGGAAGAAGTCTGCATCCTTCAGGAAAAACATGATTTTCATGCAGGACAATGCTCCATCACATGCGTCCAAGTACTCCACAGCTTGGCTAGCATGAAAGGGTCTAAAAGAAGAAAAACAATTGACATGGCTTCCTTGTTCACCTGATCTGAACCCCTTAGAGAACCTGTGGTCCATCATCAAATGTGAGATTTACGAGGAGGGAAAACAGTACACCTCTCTGAACAGTGGCAGGAGGCTGTGGTTGCTGCTGCACGCAATGTTGATGGATTCTGTCAGTGTTTTGATCCGTTCACCATGGATGGCAGGCTTTTGAGTGTCCTTGCAAAGAAAGGTGGCCATATTGGTCACTGATGTGTTTTTGTTTTGTTTTTGAATGTCAGAAATGTATATTTGTGAATGTTGAGATGTTATATTGGTTTCACTGGTGAAAATGAATAATTGAAATGGGTATAAATTTGTTTTTTGTCAAGTTGCCTAATAATTATGCACAGTAATAGTCACCTGCAAACACAGATATCCTCCTAAAATAGCTAAAACTAAAGACAAACTAAAAACTACTTCCAAAAATATTCAGCTTTGATATTAATGAGTTTTTTGGGTTCATTGAGAACATGGATGTTGTTCAATCAAAAAAATGAATCCTCAAAAATACAACTTGCCTAATAATTCTGCACTCCCTGTAATGCAGAGCGCTGTCGATTAGGCCATTGGACTCATCACCAGAAGCGACGTGACCATCTGGAAGGAAGAGAGCGTTTTGGTCAAGTGGAAGCAGGTGGACTTAAGGGTGAAGCAGCTAGTGTTTTTGGATGACTTTCGGTCACGTGACCCCTGTGCCCAAAAAAGAGCAACAACTCAGCATTGCCGAAACCCGGGATCGAACCAGGGACCTTTAGATCTTCAGTCTAACGCTCTCCCAACTGAGCTATTTCGGCTGTCATGCCGCAGCTCTCCTGGGCTATTTCGGCTGCCGTGCCGCAGCTCTCCTGCTGGATGGATGTCTGTGAGACCGAGCAAAGCCCGTCAATGCGTCTCGGGCCTAAGAGAGTAAAAGATTGGCCAGTACGGGGATCGAACCCGCGACCTTGGCGTTATTAGCACCACGCTCTAACCAGCTGAGCTAACCGGCCACTTTTTGCCCTGCATCCTAGAAAGCCCAGTGTAACTGTCATTCTCTGGCCTTCGAGGGAACAGCATGCTATTCCAGGTTTTTTTGCGCAGTGCTGGCAAAAAATCAGGTCCCACCGAGATTTGAACTCGGATCGCTGGATTCAGAGTCCAGAGTGCTAACCATTACACCATGGAACCTCAAGTGCAGGTTTTTGTTGCGCAGTGCTAGCATAAAACCATGTCCCACCTAGATCTGAACTCGGATGGCTAGATTCAGAGTCCAGAGTCCATTACACCAGGGAACCTCAATATAGTGGAGAGCTGCTGCCCAGGCTGAAGAGAATTAATGGAAAAACTGGCCTTGCAGCAAAGGTCTTCCGTCTAACGCTCTCCCAACTGAGCTACTTTCGGCTGCCGTGTCACAGCTCTCCTGCAGCATGGATGTCTGTGAGACCGAGCAAAGCCCGCAAATGCATCTCAGGCCTAAGAGGGTAAAAGATTGGCCAGTACGGGGATCGAACCCGCGACCTTGGCGTTATTAGCACCACGCTCTAACCAGCTGAGCTAACCGGCCACTTTTTGACTCGCTTCCTAGAAAGCCCAGCGTAACTGTCATTCTCTGGCCTTCGAGGGAACAGCATGTTATTCCATGGTTTTTTTGCGCAGTGCTGGCATAAACCCATGTCCCACCTAGATTTGAGCTCGGATGGCTAGATTCAGAGTCCAGAGTCCATTACACCAGGGAACCTCAATATAGTGGAGAGCTGCTGCCCAGGCTGAAGAGAATGAATTAAAAAAAACTGGCCTTGCAGGAAAGTAGCAGAATGTCCATTCAAGACGGTGTCAATGTGCATTGATTTCAGAGTAACTCGTCATTCGGCATGCAGGGCTCCTCACATGTTTACTGGAGCAGGACCAGGTAGGCCCTTCAAATGAAAAGCACGCTATTCCAGGCAACTTGAGGACTAAACGGCAGGCAGGGCAAGGAGGCCACCAGCGAGCAGATGTAATCTTTTTTTTTTGACCACGTCGAAAATTGACCATTTCCTTTGCACTAAGGGGAATTAGCTCAGATGGTAGAGCGCTCGCTTAGCATGCGAGAGGTAGCGGGATCGATGCCCGCATTCTCCACTTCTGTTTTCATGCCTTTCACCCTGGCTTTTATTGCACAGGTGGTTGTGCCTTGAGGGTTTAAAGGCAAACTCCTTACCTCAGCTTTGCCGGTTCTGTGTGGCACTTATCATTGCAACCCTCCAAAAGCCCTATCAAGTCACAGTACTCTTTTATTTAATGGCTCCTTCGCAGTGGGAAAACAAAGCACTAAAAATAATGCAGAGTGCTGTCGATTAGGCCATTGGACTCATCACCAGAAGCGACATGACCATCTGGGAGGAAGATAGCGTTTTGGTCAAGTGGAAGCAGGTGGACTTAAGGGTGAAGCAGCTAGTGTTTTTGGGTGACTTTCGGTCACCTGACCCCTGTGCCCAAAACAGAGCAACAACTCAGCTTTGCCGAAACCCGGGATCGAACCAGGGACCTTTAGATCTTCAGTCTAACGCTCTCCCAACTGAGCTATTTCGGCTGCCGCGTCACAGCTCTCCTGCAGCATGGATGTCTGTGAGACCGAGCAAAGCCCGTGTACGCATCTCAGGCCTAGGAGAGTAAAAAACTGGCCTTGCAGGAAAGTAGCAGAATGTCCATTCAAGACGGTGTCAATGTGCATTGATTTCAGAGTAACTCGTCATTCGGCATGCAGGGCTCCTCACATGTTTACGGGAGCAGGACCAGGTAGGGCCTTCAAATGAAAAGCACGCTATTCCAGGCAACTCGAGGACTAAATGGCAGGCAGGGCAGGGAGGCCACCAGAGAGCAGATGTGATCTTTTTTTTTTTTGACCACGTCGCAAATTGACAAGTTTCTTCGCACTACGGGGAATTAGCTCAAATGGTAGAGCGCTCGCTTAGCATGCGAGAGGTAGCGGGATCGATGCCCGCATTCTCCACTCCTGTTTTCATGCCTTTCACACTGGCTTTTAGTGCAAAGGTGGTTGTACCTTGAGGGTTTAAAGCCAAACTCCTTACCTCAGCTTTGCCGGTTCTGTGTAGCACTTATCATTGCAACCCTTCAAAAGCCCTATCAAGTCACAGTACTCTTTTATTTAATGGCGCCTTCGCAGTGGGAAAACAAAGCACTAAATATACAGGCAGTGCAGAATTATTAGGCAAATGAGTATTTTGACCACATCGTCCTCTTTATGCATGTTGTCTTACTCCAAGCTGTATAGGCTCGAAAGCCTACTACCAATTAAGCATAGTAGGTGAAATGCATCTCTGTAATGAGAAGGGGTGTGGTCTAATGACATCAACACCCTATATCAGGTGGGCATAATTATTAGGCAACTTCCTTTCCTTTGGCAAAATGGGTCAAAAGAAGGACCTGACAGGCTCCGAAAAGTCAAAAATAGTGAGATATCTTGCAGAGGGATGCAGCACGCTTAAAATTGCCAAGCTTCTGAAGCGTGATCATTGAACAATCAATGAAGTGTTTCATCCAAACTAGTCAACAGGGTCGCAAGCGTGTGGAAAAACCAAACCAAAAACCAAGGTGCAAAATAACTGGCCATGAACTGAGAAAAGTCAAGCGTGCAGCTGCCAAGACAACTTGCCACCAGTTTTGCCATATTTCAGAGCTGCAACACCACTGGAGTGCCCAAAAGCACAAGGTGTGCAATACTCAGAGACATGGCCAAGGTAAGAAAGGCTGAAAACTGACCACCACTGAACAAGACACACACGCTGAAACGTCAAGACTGGGCCAAGAAATATCTCAAGACTGATTTTTCTAAGGTTTTATGGACTGATGAAATGAGAGTGAGTCTTGATGGGCCCGTGGCTAGATCGGTAAAGGGCAGAGAGCTCCAGTCCGACTCAGACGCCAGCAAGGTGAAGGTAGAGTACTGGTTTGGGCTGGTATCATCAAAGATGAGCTTGTGGGGCCTTTTCGGGTTGAGGATGAAGTCAAGCTCAACTCCCAGTCCTACTGCCAGTTTCTGGAAGACACCTTCAAGCAGTGGTACAGGAAGAAGTCTGCATCCTTCAGGAAAAACATGATTTTCATGCAGGACAATGCTCCATCACATGCGTCCAAGTACTCCACAGCTTGGCTAGCATGAAAGGGTCTAAAAGAAGAAAAACAATTGACATGGCTTCCTTGTTCACCTGATCTGAACCCCTTAGAGAACCTGTGGTCCATCATCAAATGTGAGATTTACGAGGAGGGAAAACAGTACACCTCTCTGAACAGTGGCAGGAGGCTGTGGTTGCTGCTGCACGCAATGTTGATGGATTCTGTCAGTGTTTTGATCCGTTCACCATGGATGGCAGGCTTTTGAGTGTCCTTGCAAAGAAAGGTGGCCATATTGGTCACTGATGTGTTTTTGTTTTGTTTTTGAATGTCAGAAATGTATATTTGTGAATGTTGAGATGTTATATTGGTTTCACTGGTGAAAATGAATAATTGAAATGGGTATAAATTTGTTTTTTGTCAAGTTGCCTAATAATTATGCACAGTAATAGTCACCTGCAAACACAGATATCCTCCTAAAATAGCTAAAACTAAAGACAAACTAAAAACTACTTCCAAAAATATTCAGCTTTGATATTAATGAGTTTTTTGGGTTCATTGAGAACATGGATGTTGTTCAATCAAAAAAATGAATCCTCAAAAATACAACTTGCCTAATAATTCTGCACTCCCTGTAATGCAGAGCGCTGTCGATTAGGCCATTGGACTCATCACCAGAAGCGACGTGACCATCTGGAAGGAAGAGAGCGTTTTGGTCAAGTGGAAGCAGGTGGACTTAAGGGTGAAGCAGCTAGTGTTTTTGGATGACTTTCGGTCACGTGACCCCTGTGCCCAAAAAAGAGCAACAACTCAGCTTTGCCGAAACCCGGGATCGAACCAGGGACCTTTAGATCTTCAGTCTAACGCTCTCCCAACTGAGCTATTTCGGCTGTCGTGCCGCAGCTCTCCTGGGCTATTTCGGCTGCCGTGCCGCAGCTCTCCTGCTGGATGGATGTCTGTGAGACCGAGCAAAGCCCGTCAATGCGTCTCGGGCCTAAGAGAGTAAAAGATTGGCCAGTACGGGGATCGAACCCGCGACCTTGGCGTTATTAGCACCACGCTCTAACCAGCTGAGCTAACCGGCCACTTTTTGCCCTGCATCCTAGAAAGCCCAGTGTAACTGTCATTCTCTGGCCTTCGAGGGAACAGCATGCTATTCCAGGATTTTTTGCGCAGTGCTGGCAAAAAATCAGGTCCCACTGAGATTTGAACTCGGATCGCTGGATTCAGAGTCCAGAGTGCTAACCATTACACCATGGAACCTCAAGTGCAGGTTTTTGTTGCGCAGTGCTAGCATAAAACCATGTCCCACCTAGATCTGAACTCCGATGGCTAGATTCAGAGTCCAGAGTCCATTACACCAGGGAACCTCAATATAGTGGTGAGCTGCTGCCCAGGCTGAAGAGAATTAATGGAAAAACTGGCCTTGCAGCAAAGGTCTTCCGTCTAACGCTCTCCCAACTGAGCTATTTCGGCTGCCGTGTCACAGCTCTCCTGCAGCATGGATGTCTGTGAGACCGAGCAAAGCCCGCAAATGCATCTCAGGCCTAAGAGGGTAAAAGATTGGCCAGTACGGGGATCGAACCCGCGACCTGGATCTTTTTTTTTTGACCACGTCGAAAATTGACCATTTCCTTTGCACTAAGGGGAATTAGCTCAGATGGTAGAGCGCTCGCTTAGCATGCGAGAGGTAGCGGGATCGATGCCCGCATTCTCCACTTCTGTTTTCATGCCTTTCACCCTGGCTTTTATTGCACAGGTGGTTGTGCCTTGAGGGTTTAAAGGCAAACTCCTTACCTCAGCTTTGCCGGTTCTGTGTGGCACTTATCATTGCAACCCTCCAAAAGCCCTATCAAGTCACAGTACTCTTTTATTTAATGGCTCCTTCGCAGTGGGAAAACAAAGCACTAAAAATAACGCAGAGTGCTGTCGATTAGGCCATTGGACTCATCACCAGAAGCGACATGACCATCTGGGAGGAAGATAGCGTTTTGGTCAAGTGGAAGCAGGTGGACTTAAGGGTGAAGCAGCTAGTGTTTTTGGGTGACTTTCGGTCACCTGACCCCTGTGCCCAAAACAGAGCAACAACTCAGCTTTGCCGAAACCCGGGATCGAACCAGGGACCTTTAGATCTTCAGTCTAACGCTCTCCCAACTGAGCTATTTCGGCTGCCGCGTCACAGCTCTCCTGCAGCATGGATGTCTGTGAGACCGAGCAAAGCCCGTGTACGCATCTCAGGCCTAGGAGAGTAAAAAACTGGCCTTGCAGGAAAGTAGCAGAATGTCCATTCAAGACGGTGTCAATGTGCATTGATTTCAGAGTAACTCGTCATTCGGCATGCAGGGCTCCTCACATGTTTACGGGAGCAGGACCAGGTAGGGCCTTCAAATGAAAAGCACGCTATTCCAGGCAACTCGAGGACTAAATGGCAGGCAGGGCAGGGAGGCCACCAGAGAGCAGATGTGATCTTTTTTTTTTTGACCACGTCGCAAATTGACAAGTTTCTTCGCACTACGGGGAATTAGCTCAAATGGTAGAGCGCTCGCTTAGCATGCGAGAGGTAGCGGGATCGATGCCCGCATTCTCCACTCCTGTTTTCATGCCTTTCACACTGGCTTTTAGTGCAAAGGTGGTTGTACCTTGAGGGTTTAAAGCCAAACTCCTTACCTCAGCTTTGCCGGTTCTGTGTAGCACTTATCATTGCAACCCTTCAAAAGCCCTATCAAGTCACAGTACTCTTTTATTTAATGGCGCCTTCGCAGTGGGAAAACAAAGCACTAAATATACAGGCAGTGCAGAATTATTAGGCAAATGAGTATTTTGACCACATCGTCCTCTTTATGCATGTTGTCTTACTCCAAGCTGTATAGGCTCGAAAGCCTACTACCAATTAAGCATAGTAGGTGAAATGCATCTCTGTAATGAGAAGGGGTGTGGTCTAATGACATCAACACCCTATATCAGGTGGGCATAATTATTAGGCAACTTCCTTTCCTTTGGCAAAATGGGTCAAAAGAAGGACCTGACAGGCTCCGAAAAGTCAAAAATAGTGAGATATCTTGCAGAGGGATGCAGCACGCTTAAAATTGCCAAGCTTCTGAAGCGTGATCATTGAACAATCAATGAAGTGTTTCATCCAAACTAGTCAACAGGGTCGCAAGCGTGTGGAAAAACCAAACCAAAAACCAAGGTGCAAAATAACTGGCCATGAACTGAGAAAAGTCAAGCGTGCAGCTGCCAAGACAACTTGCCACCAGTTTTGCCATATTTCAGAGCTGCAACACCACTGGAGTGCCCAAAAGCACAAGGTGTGCAATACTCAGAGACATGGCCAAGGTAAGAAAGGCTGAAAACTGACCACCACTGAACAAGACACACACGCTGAAACGTCAAGACTGGGCCAAGAAATATCTCAAGACTGATTTTTCTAAGGTTTTATGGACTGATGAAATGAGAGTGAGTCTTGATGGGCCCGTGGCTAGATCGGTAAAGGGCAGAGAGCTCCAGTCCGACTCAGACGCCAGCAAGGTGAAGGTAGAGTACTGGTTTGGGCTGGTATCATCAAAGATGAGCTTGTGGGGCCTTTTCGGGTTGAGGATGAAGTCAAGCTCAACTCCCAGTCCTACTGCCAGTTTCTGGAAGACACCTTCAAGCAGTGGTACAGGAAGAAGTCTGCATCCTTCAGGAAAAACATGATTTTCATGCAGGACAATGCTCCATCACATGCGTCCAAGTACTCCACAGCTTGGCTAGCATGAAAGGGTCTAAAAGAAGAAAAACAATTGACATGGCTTCCTTGTTCACCTGATCTGAACCCCTTAGAGAACCTGTGGTCCATCATCAAATGTGAGATTTACGAGGAGGGAAAACAGTACACCTCTCTGAACAGTGGCAGGAGGCTGTGGTTGCTGCTGCACGCAATGTTGATGGATTCTGTCAGTGTTTTGATCCGTTCACCATGGATGGCAGGCTTTTGAGTGTCCTTGCAAAGAAAGGTGGCCATATTGGTCACTGATGTGTTTTTGTTTTGTTTTTGAATGTCAGAAATGTATATTTGTGAATGTTGAGATGTTATATTGGTTTCACTGGTGAAAATGAATAATTGAAATGGGTATAAATTTGTTTTTTGTCAAGTTGCCTAATTGTTCTGTGCCCTGTTTAAAAGTGCTTAAGTGAAAATTATTGCGGTACCGCCACCTAGTGGTCTCTTTAAGAAACTGCAAATGATGAAACTTTTAGGAAGTGAGCAGTTGACCGCATGGCAAGTGTGTGACTGCCAGATGTGGGTAATCCTCGTCATTTCTTGCTGTAAAGAGTTTGAAGAGCAATAGCTGTAAGTTTGTTTCCATTTAATTTGGATGATATGTATATTTCTGACATTAATGTGTAAAGTAGACCAGATGTTTGTATGCATAGCTTGTGTCTTAAGACTTTCAATGCTAATCACATGTATAGAATGCAGAAATCTAAAGCAAAATACAAATGTGTGTCAAATTAACACCATTCTTGCGGTGTATTATAATTTGTGTATTTGATGTGTTTTAATTACTGAGAATTGTAATCTTTTTTCCTTTTAGTTTCACTCTGGTCCATTGTATAGTTCATCTGAGCAGCAATAAAAGCTGAATGATACAAAACTTGCTTATAATGGATGGAGTTTAACTTGCTGTCAAACTTCTGAGAGACAAATGAGGAAGGGAGGACAGTACAGTGAAAAGCTATTTGGAAGCTATTGAAAAGCAAGCATCAAGTTAAGTTATGGAGGATAAACCCAACAAATCGGAGAAAGCCTTATCAGTTAGTTCTAAGTGCGTCTCCTCAAAATCTTCAGCCAGTAATGCAGCAGCTAGGGCAAGAGCTGTTGCTGAAGCAGCACGAACACGTGCATCATTTGCAGAGAGAGAACTGACCATGAAAAAGGAAAAGGCCAGATTGGAAGCAGAGAAAGCCACATTAGAAGCAACACTGGAAGCATTACAAGCAGAAAAAGAGGCAGCAGCTGCGCAAGCTGAGGCTGAAATTTTAGAGGCTGCAGCAGAAGTAGGAGAATTTAATGGTGATTCCAAAAGTAGTTCAGACACACCTCTAACTGCCCAAAAGAGAACCGATGAATATGTTGAGAATCAAAGCAAATGGATTAGCACAGACAGCATCTCTAGAAGTCCATCGCAAAACATCAATCTGTCGTCAGCAAAACATGATGTCACTCAGGTGAATTATTTACGCAATGATGACACTGCTTCACACGTTGTAACCGATGAACTGACAAAGAAAGCTGAAATCACAAAACCAGCATATTCCCAAATTCCGCAAGCTCAAAGTTCCCAGTTGTTGAACACCAACATCACTAAACAATCTCCAATTCCAACTCAATTCAAGAGTGAGCTACTTTCGCCTCATTCAAACAGTGCACCTAATCGGCATTCTTTTATACACACACCACCATACAGTGCTCCACAAGTACATCCTACCCAAGCAGCCAGCATGACGGACTTTGCTAAATTTCTAGCACGAAGAGAACTTGTTACCACTGGGCTTACAAAGTTCGATGACCATCCTGAAAATTATAGAGCATGGCAAGCTTCCTTTATAAATGTAATTGAAGGATTGGATCTGACACCAGGTGAGGAACTGGACCTCTTAGCAAAATGGCTTGGTAAAGATTCATCGGAGTATGTGAAGAGATTCAGATCTGTGCACATTAATAACCCACAGTTAGCACTACAAATGGTCTGGGACAGACTAAACCAGTGCTATGCAGCCCCTGAGATTGTTGAAAATGCACTTTTTAGTAAGCTTGATAACTTTCCTCGCATTTCCAACAAAGACAATTCCAAGCTAAGAGAACTTGGAGATCTTCTCCTAGAACTCCAGTCTGCTAAAGAGGATGGTTATTTATCAGGGTTAACCTACCTAGACACTGCCCGTGGCATTAACCCAATTGTGTATAAATTGCCATACAATTTGCAGGAGAAATGGGTTTTTATTGGATCAAGGTACAAAGATGAACACTACGTGTCATTTCCTCCATTTTCCTTTTTTGCACAGTTTGTATGTTGTGAAGCTAGGATACGAAATGACCCCAGCTTTAAGCTGTCTAGCAGCAACACCACCACTCCTAGGTATGAGAAGTCCCCATTTAGGAACACTGCATCGAAAGGTTTCATATCTGCACACAAGACAGACATAACCACTTCTCTGGAAATGCCACAAACTGATAAAAAAGAGAAAAGGGATGATCTAACTAAGACATGTCCTATCCATAACAAACCCCATCCACTTGCAAAGTGCAGAGGATTCAGATTGAAGCCCATTGAGGAACGCAGAACCTATCTCAAAGAAAACAATGTATGTTTTAGATGTTGTGCATCGATGTCCCACTTAGCCAGAGACTGTAGAACCCCACTGAAATGCAGAGAATGTGAAAGTGAACACCACTCCACAGCTATGCATCCAGGACCGGTTGCTTGGTCATTAAAGTCTGTAAGAAAAGAGTGTACAGAGCAAGAAAGTGAAAAAGAAGGTAATCTCAGTGACAGAGCTGCTATAACTTCCCAATGCACAGAGGTATGTGGCACAAACCAGTCAGCTCGTTCTTGTTCAAAAATTTGCTTGGTGAAAGTGTACAAGAAAGGACAACCAGAACACGCAATCAGGATGTATGCAATCCTTGACGATCAAAGTAATCGCTCCTTGGCTCGTTCAGAATTCTTTGACTTGTTTGAAATACAAAACAGTCCACATCCTTACTCACTCAGAACCTGTGCAGGTGTCATGGAAATGATGGGGAGGAAAGCGCATGGATTCCAGATAAAAGCAACTAGTGGAGGAGTGAGCATCGATCTCCCTCCACTCATCGAATGCAATGAAATCCTCAACAATAGGTCAGAAATACCAACTCCAGAGGTAGCTCTTTGTCATTCTCATCTGCAACCAATCGCAAAATTTATTCCAAAATTAGATTCAAAAGCCCAAATACTCCTCCTTTTGGGTAGAGATCTCATCGGAGTGCACAAGGTCAGGCAGCAAATCAATGGTCCCCATAATTCCCCATTTGCCCAAAAACTTGATCTAGGCTGGGTCCTGATCGGCGATGTCTGCCTTGGCAATGCACACAAGCCAGATGTTAACAGCTTCAAGACAAATGTGCTAGAAAATGGCAGACCTTCTTTCCTTACTCCTTGTGAAAGTCACATGTATTTGAAAGAGAAGGTTAGGCATGGCGGGGAGTACCACCAACAAATACAATCTAATGCAGTCAACCAGTTCCGTAAGTCATCGAATGACATTGGTCATACAGTGTTCGAAAGAACTAAAGATGACAACAAGCGTGCTCTTTCCTTTGAAGATCAAACCTTCTTAAAAATCATGGAGAAGAACTTTCACAAAGATGAGACAAACTTCTGGATTGCGCCTTTACCTTTCAAATCACTTTGACCTCTTCTCCCTAACTATCGAGAGCAAGCCGTTTCACGTCTTATCTCTTTGAAACGCACTCTAGAAAAAAGACCAGAGATGAAGGAAAACTTCCTAGAGTTCATGGGGAAAATGTTATAGAACAAGCACGCAGAACTAGCTCCTCCACTGAAAGAAAATGAGGAATCCTGGTATCTACCAACCTTCGGAGTCTACCATCCACGAAAACCAGACCAAATAAGGGTGGTTTTTGATTCCAGCGCACAGTATCATGGTACCTCTTTGAACACCGTACTTCTCACAGGACCCGATATGAACAATTCACTCCTTGGAGTGTTGTTACGCTTCCGGAAAGAACGGGTAGCTGTGATTGCTGACATTCAACAGATGTTCTATTGCTTTGTAGTACAGGAGAATCATAGAAAGTACCTGAGGTTCTTGTGGCACAGAGATAATGACATGTCAAAAGAGATCACAGAGTATCAGATGCGTGTTCATGTCTTTGGAAATAGTCCATCCCCAGCAATTGCAATTTATGGTTTGAGACGCGCAGCACAGGAAGGTGAACAGGAACATGGGTCAGACACTCGTCAATTTGTTGAGAGACATTTTTACGTGGATGATGGTCTGATTTCTTTGCCTAACGAAGAGGATGCGATCAGCCTACTCAAACGTACCCAGAAAGCTCTCGCACAGTCAAATATAAAACTTCACAAAATTGCTTCAAATTCAACCACAGTAATGAAGGCCTTCCTCCCAGAAGATCTAAACCAAGGTATAAAAGACCTAGATCTCACCAAGGAAACTCTCCCAAATCAAAGGAGTCTCGGACTATGCTGGGAGATGGAGTCTGACACATTCACCTTCCAAGTCACAAACACTGAAAAGCCCTTTACTCGTCGTGGAGTGTTGTCTGTTGTGAACAGCCTTTATGACCCACTTGGTTTAGTGACGCCAGTGACCATAACAGGAAGAGCTTTACTGCGAGAGATATCTCACGATGTAAGTGACTGGGACATGCCACTCCCTGAAGCCAAAGAAAGGGAATGGGAAATATGGAAAAATTCCTTACAGGGTCTGGAGAATCTTCATATACCACGTACTTATGTCCCACTCTCACTATCCACTTCAAAATATGCAGAGTTATGTCTTTTCTCAGATGCATCTAACATGGCGATAGCTGCAGTAGCCTATCTACGGGTTAGCACTGAAGAGGGACCAAGTCAAGTGGGATTCGTTTTAGGCAAAGCTAAACTGGCCCCTCGTCTACAGCCCACCATTCCACGCCTTGAATTGTGTGCAGCAGTATTGGCCGTAGAAATGGCAGAAACAATACTTGAAGAAATTGATTTCAAACCAGATGCTGTCAAGTTTTACTGTGACAGTAAGGTAGTGTTGGGCTACATATTCAATGAAACTAGACGTTTCTTTGTGTATGTACACAACAGAGTGCAACGAATCCGCCAAAGTACAGTCCCAGAACAGTGGCACTTTGTACCAACAGACCAAAACCCAGCGGATGTTGCCACCAGATCGGTATCTTCATCTCAGCTTACTGACACGCAGTGGGTTACTGGCCCAGACTTTCTGCACAAACCCCTTTCAACTCATCAAGAGACGCAAAAGACATTCGAGTTAGTAACTCCAGAACTGGATGAAGATCTCCGGCCTCACGTCACAAGCTTTGCAACTCTCATGGAAGAAAGACATCTTACTACAGATCGTTTTAGATCACTCCTGAGATCTGTTGCACTGCTTATCCACATAGTTCATTCATTTAAGTCAAACTCAAATACGCACTCACACAAATGCAAGGGCTGGCACCTATGTGAAAAGGCCAGAACTCCAGAAGAGCTTTTGTCAGCTAAGACGATTATTCTCAAATCGGTGCAGAAAGAAACATACAGAGATGAAATCAATGCACTATTGGTACAGAAGAACATCTCAAGAAACAGTGCACTTAAGAAACTCAATCCTCAGATCCATGATGGCTTACTGAAAGTAAGTGGACGCCTGAGAAATGCATCTCTAGATCAGCACGAGAAAAATCCAATTATAATTCCCAAGAACCACCATGTTACTACTCTGTTGGTGAAGCACTACCATCAAGAAGTAAAACACCAAGGTCGTCAATTCACAGAAGGAGCAATAAGGTCAGCAGGCTTGTGGATTGTAAATGGTAAAAGGCTCATCAGCTCCATCTTAAATCAGTGTGTTACCTGTCGAAAATTAAGGGGCAGATTTGCAGAACAGAGGATGGCAGACCTACCACCAGAACGGCTCGACATGTCCCCTCCCTTCTCTTACGTAGGATTGGATGTATTTGGTCCATGGACTGTAGTGACTCGACGCACAAGAGGAGGAGCCGCTAATAGTAAACGTTGGGCAATCCTTTTTACGTGCATGAGTACTAGAGCAGTACATATGGAAGTGATAGAGTCCATGGATACATCCAGTTGTATCAATGCACTACGCCGTTTCTTTGCCATAAGGGGACCAGCCAAACAACTAAGATCTGATTGTGGAACAAATTTTATTGGAGCAAGCAAAGAACTTGGCTTCTCAACAGACCATACAGTCCAAAAGTATCTAAGTGATCAAGGCTGTTCTTGGCAATTTAATCCCCCGCATGCGTCGCACATGGGCGGCGCATGGGAAAGAATGATAGGGATCACACGCAGAATCCTTGACAGTATTCTGCTGCAAAACAAATCCATCCAACTTACGCATGAAGTCTTGTGTACGTTGATGGCTGAGGTGTCTGCAATAGTCAATGCCAGACCACTGGTTCCAGTTTCTTCTGATCCAGACACTCCGCTGTTATTAACCCCTAACATTCTACTCACCCAAAAGACTGGGTTGACACATGATGTTTCTACAACAGATTTCTCAGAGAAAGACCTTTGTGGAAGTCAATGGAAGAGAGTGCAAGCTCTGGCCAATCAATTTTGGGCCCGCTGGAAACAAGAGTACCTCCCCATCCTACAAAAAAGGTACAAATGGACTGAATCACACACAAATCTTCAGGTTGGAGATATTGTTCTCTTGAAAGACTGTACCCTTTCTCGCAATGATTGGCCCATGGCCATCATTACCAATACCTTCCCAAGCACTGATGGACATGTAAGGAAAGTAGAGGTTAAAACGACTTCTCAAGTTACAACCAAAAGGTTCTACAGACCAATCTCACAGGTCATTTTGCTTCTTTCAAAAAAGGACTAAAAATGTTATTATTTATAGTGATGTCTAATGCCATCAGGCGGGGAGTGTTCTGTGCCCTGTTTAAAAGTGCTTAAGTGAAAATTATTGCGGTACCGCCACCTAGTGGTCTCTTTAAGAAACTGCAAATGATGAAACTTTCAGGAAGTGAGCAGTTGACCGCATGGCAAGTGTGTGACTGCCAGATGTGGGTAATCCTCGTCATTTCTTGCTGTAAAGAGTTTGAAGAGCAATAGCTGTAAGTTTGTTTCCATTTAATTTGGATGATATGTATATTTCTGACATTAATGTGTAAGTAGACCAGATGTTTGTATGCATAGCTTGTGTCTTAAGACTTTCAATGCTAATCACATGTATAGAATGCAGAAATCTAAAGCAAAATACAAATGTGTGTCAAATTAACACCATTCTTGCGGTGTATTATAATTTGTGTATTTGATGTGTTTTAATTACTGAGAATTGTAATCTTTTTTCCTTTTAGTTTCACTCTGGTCCATTGTATAGTTCATCTGAGCAGCAATAAAAGCTGAATGATACAAAACTTGCTTATAATGGATGGAGTTTAACTTGCTGTCAAACTTCTGAGAGACAAATGAGGAAGGGAGGACAGTACACTAATAATTATGCACAGTAATAGTCACCTGCAAACACAGATATCCTCCTAAAATAGCTAAAACTAAAGACAAACTAAAAACTACTTCCAAAAATATTCAGCTTTGATATTAATGAGTTTTTTGGGTTCATTGAGAACATGGATGTTGTTCAATCAAAAAAATGAATCCTCAAAAATACAACTTGCCTAATAATTCTGCACTCCCTGCAATGCAGAGCGCTGTCGATTAGGCCATTGGACTCATCACCAGAAGCGACGTGACCATCTGGAAGGAAGAGAGCGTTTTGGTCAAGTGGAAGCAGGTGGACTTAAGGGTGAAGCAGCTAGTGTTTTTGGATGACTTTCGGTCACGTGACCCCTGTGCCCAAAAAAGAGCACCAACTCAGCTTTGCCGAAACCCGGGATCGAACCAGGGACCTTTAGATCTTCAGTCTAACGCTCTCCCAACTGAGCTATTTCGGCTGTCGTGCCGCAGCTCTCCTGGGCTATTTCGGCTGCCGTGCCGCAGCTCTCCTGCTGGATGGATGTCTGTGAGACCGAGCAAAGCCCGTCAATGCGTCTCGGGCCTAAGAGAGTAAAAGATTGGCCAGTACGGGGATCGAACCCGCGACCTTGGCGTTATTAGCACCACGCTCTAACCAGCTGAGCTAACCGGCCACTTTTTGCCCTGCATCCTAGAAAGCCCAGTGTAACTGTCATTCTCTGGCCTTCGAGGGAACAGCATGCTATTCCAGGTTTTTTTGCGCAGTGCTGGCAAAAAATCAGGTCCCACCGAGATTTGAACTCGGATCGCTGGATTCAGAGTCCAGAGTGCTAACCATTACACCATGGAACCTCAAGTGCAGGTTTTTGTTGCGCAGTGCTAGCATAAAACCATGTCCCACCTAGATCTGAACTCGGATGGCTAGATTCAGAGTCCAGAGTCCATTACACCAGGGAACCTCAATATAGTGGAGAGCTGCTGCCCAGGCTGAAGAGAATTAATGGAAAAACTGGCCTTGCAGCAAAGGTCTTCCGTCTAACGCTCTCCCAACTGAGCTATTTCGGCTGCCGTGTCACAGCTCTCCTGCAGCATGGATGTCTGTGAGACCGAGCAAAGCCCGCAAATGCATCTCAGGCCTAAGAGGGTAAAAGATTGGCCAGTACGGGGATCGAACCCGCGACCTTGGCGTTATTAGCACCACGCTCTAACCAGCTGAGCTAACCGGCCACTTTTTGACTCGCTTCCTAGAAAGCCCAGCGTAACGGTCATTCTCTGGCCTTCGAGGGAACAGCATGTTATTCCATGGTTTTTTTGCGCAGTGCTGGCATAAACCCATGTCCCACCTAGATTTGAGCTCGGATGGCTAGATTCAGAGTCCAGAGTCCATTACACCAGGGAACCTCAATATAGTGGAGAGCTGCTGCCCAGGCTGAAGAGAATGAATTAAAAAAACTGGCCTTGCAGGAAAGTAGCAGAATGTCCATTCAAGACGGTGTCAATGTGCATTGATTTCAGAGTAACTCGTCATTCGGCATGCAGGGCTCCTCACATGTTTACTGGAGCAGGACCAGGTAGGCCCTTCAAATGAAAAGCACGCTATTCCAGGCAACTTGAGGACTAAACGGCAGGCAGGGCAAGGAGGCCACCAGCGAGCAGATGTAATCTTTTTTTTTTGACCACGTCGAAAATTGACCATTTCCTTTGCACTAAGGGGAATTAGCTCAGATGGTAGAGCGCTCGCTTAGCATGCGAGAGGTAGCGGGATCGATGCCCGCATTCTCCACTTCTGTTTTCATGCCTTTCACCCTGGCTTTTATTGCACAGGTGGTTGTGCCTTGAGGGTTTAAAGGCAAACTCCTTACCTCAGCTTTGCCGGTTCTGTGTGGCACTTATCATTGCAACCCTCCAAAAGCCCTATCAAGTCACAGTACTCTTTTATTTAATGGCTCCTTCGCAGTGGGAAAACAAAGCACTAAAAATAACGCAGAGTGCTGTCGATTAGGCCATTGGACTCATCACCAGAAGCGACATGACCATCTGGGAGGAAGATAGCGTTTTGGTCAAGTGGAAGCAGGTGGACTTAAGGGTGAAGCAGCTAGTGTTTTTGGGTGACTTTCGGTCACCTGACCCCTGTGCCCAAAACAGAGCAACAACTCAGCTTTGCCGAAACCCGGGATCGAACCAGGGACCTTTAGATCTTCAGTCTAACGCTCTCCCAACTGAGCTATTTCGGCTGCCGCGTCACAGCTCTCCTGCAGCATGGATGTCTGTGAGACCGAGCAAAGCCCGTGTACGCATCTCAGGCCTAGGAGAGTAAAAAACTGGCCTTGCAGGAAAGTAGCAGAATGTCCATTCAAGACGGTGTCAATGTGCATTGATTTCAGAGTAACTCGTCATTCGGCATGCAGGGCTCCTCACATGTTTACGGGAGCAGGACCAGGTAGGGCCTTCAAATGAAAAGCACGCTATTCCAGGCAACTCGAGGACTAAATGGCAGGCAGGGCAGGGAGGCCACCAGAGAGCAGATGTGATCTTTTTTTTTTTGACCACGTCGCAAATTGACAAGTTTCTTCGCACTACGGGGAATTAGCTCAAATGGTAGAGCGCTCGCTTAGCATGCGAGAGGTAGCGGGATCGATGCCCGCATTCTCCACTCCTGTTTTCATGCCTTTCACACTGGCTTTTAGTGCAAAGGTGGTTGTACCTTGAGGGTTTAAAGCCAAACTCCTTACCTCAGCTTTGCCGGTTCTGTGTAGCACTTATCATTGCAACCCTTCAAAAGCCCTATCAAGTCACAGTACTCTTTTATTTAATGGCGCCTTCGCAGTGGGAAAACAAAGCACTAAATATACAGGCAGTGCAGAATTATTAGGCAAATGAGTATTTTGACCACATCGTCCTCTTTATGCATGTTGTCTTACTCCAAGCTGTATAGGCTCGAAAGCCTACTACCAATTAAGCATAGTAGGTGAAATGCATCTCTGTAATGAGAAGGGGTGTGGTCTAATGACATCAACACCCTATATCAGGTGGGCATAATTATTAGGCAACTTCCTTTCCTTTGGCAAAATGGGTCAAAAGAAGGACCTGACAGGCTCCGAAAAGTCAAAAATAGTGAGATATCTTGCAGAGGGATGCAGCACGCTTAAAATTGCCAAGCTTCTGAAGCGTGATCATTGAACAATCAATGAAGTGTTTCATCCAAACTAGTCAACAGGGTCGCAAGCGTGTGGAAAAACCAAACCAAAAACCAAGGTGCAAAATAACTGGCCATGAACTGAGAAAAGTCAAGCGTGCAGCTGCCAAGACAACTTGCCACCAGTTTTGCCATATTTCAGAGCTGCAACACCACTGGAGTGCCCAAAAGCACAAGGTGTGCAATACTCAGAGACATGGCCAAGGTAAGAAAGGCTGAAAACTGACCACCACTGAACAAGACACACACGCTGAAACGTCAAGACTGGGCCAAGAAATATCTCAAGACTGATTTTTCTAAGGTTTTGTGGACTGATGAAATGAGAGTGAGTCTTGATGGGCCCGTGGCTAGATCGGTAAAGGGCAGAGAGCTCCAGTCCGACTCAGACGCCAGCAAGGTGAAGGTAGAGTACTGGTTTGGGCTGGTATCATCAAAGATGAGCTTGTGGGGCCTTTTCGGGTTGAGGATGAAGTCAAGCTCAACTCCCAGTCCTACTGCCAGTTTCTGGAAGACACCTTCAAGCAGTGGTACAGGAAGAAGTCTGCATCCTTCAGGAAAAACATGATTTTCATGCAGGACAATGCTCCATCACATGCGTCCAAGTACTCCACAGCTTGGCTAGCATGAAAGGGTCTAAAAGAAGAAAAACAATTGACATGGCTTCCTTGTTCACCTGATCTGAACCCCTTTAGAGAACCTGTGGTCCATCATCAAATGTGAGATTTACGAGGAGGGAAAACAGTACACCTCTCTGAACAGTGGCAGGAGGCTGTGGTTGCTGCTGCACGCAATGTTGATGGATTCTGTCAGTGTTTTGATCCGTTCACCATGGATGGCAGGCTTTTGAGTGTCCTTGCAAAGAAAGGTGGCCATATTGGTCACTGATGTGTTTTTGTTTTGTTTTTGAATGTCAGAAATGTATATTTGTGAATGTTGAGATGTTATATTGGTTTCACTGGTGAAAATGAATAATTGAAATGGGTATAAATTTGTTTTTTGTCAAGTTGCCTAATAATTATGCACAGTAATAGTCACCTGCAAACACAGATATCCTCCTAAAATAGCTAAAACTAAAGACAAACTAAAAACTACTTCCAAAAATATTCAGCTTTGATATTAATGAGTTTTTTGGGTTCATTGAGAACATGGATGTTGTTCAATCAAAAAAATGAATCCTCAAAAATACAACTTGCCTAATAATTCTGCACTCCCTGCAATGCAGAGCGCTGTCGATTAGGCCATTGGACTCATCACCAGAAGCGACGTGACCATCTGGAAGGAAGAGAGCGTTTTGGTCAAGTGGAAGCAGGTGGACTTAAGGGTGAAGCAGCTAGTGTTTTTGGATGACTTTCGGTCACGTGACCCCTGTGCCCAAAAAAGAGCACCAACTCAGCTTTGCCGAAACCCGGGATCGAACCAGGGACCTTTAGATCTTCAGTCTAACGCTCTCCCAACTGAGCTATTTCGGCTGTCGTGCCGCAGCTCTCCTGGGCTATTTCGGCTGCCGTGCCGCAGCTCTCCTGCTGGATGGATGTCTGTGAGACCGAGCAAAGCCCGTCAATGCGTCTCGGGCCTAAGAGAGTAAAAGATTGGCCAGTACGGGGATCGAACCCGCGACCTTGGCGTTATTAGCACCACGCTCTAACCAGCTGAGCTAACCGGCCACTTTTTGCCCTGCATCCTAGAAAGCCCAGTGTAACTGTCATTCTCTGGCCTTCGAGGGAACAGCATGCTATTCCAGGTTTTTTTGCGCAGTGCTGGCAAAAAATCAGGTCCCACCGAGATTTGAACTCGGATCGCTGGATTCAGAGTCCAGAGTGCTAACCATTACACCATGGAACCTCAAGTGCAGGTTTTTGTTGCGCAGTGCTAGCATAAAACCATGTCCCACCTAGATCTGAACTCGGATGGCTAGATTCAGAGTCCAGAGTCCATTACACCAGGGAACCTCAATATAGTGGAGAGCTGCTGCCCAGGCTGAAGAGAATTAATGGAAAAACTGGCCTTGCAGCAAAGGTCTTCCGTCTAACGCTCTCCCAACTGAGCTATTTCGGCTGCCGTGTCACAGCTCTCCTGCAGCATGGATGTCTGTGAGACCGAGCAAAGCCCGCAAATGCATCTCAGGCCTAAGAGGGTAAAAGATTGGCCAGTACGGGGATCGAACCCGCGACCTTGGCGTTATTAGCACCACGCTCTAACCAGCTGAGCTAACCGGCCACTTTCTGACTTGCTTCCTAGAAAGCCCAGTGTAACTGTCATTCTCTGGCCTTCGAGGGAACAGCATGCTATTCCGGGTTTTTTTGCGCAGTGCTGGCAAAAAATCAGGTCGCACCGAGATTTGAACTCGGATCGCTGGATTCAGAGTCCAGAGTGCTAACCATTACACCATGGAACCTCAAGTGCAGGTTTTTCTTGCGCAGTGCTAGCATAAAACCATGTCCCACCTAGATCTGAACTCGGATGGCTAGATTCAGAGTCCAGAGTCCATTACACCAGGGAACCTCAATATAGTGGAGAGCTGCTGCCCAGGCTGAAGAGAATTAATGGAAAAACTGGCCTTGCAGCAAAGGTCTTCCGTCTAACGCTCTCCCAACTGAGCTATTTCGGCTGCCGTGTCACAGCTCTCCTGCAGCATGGATGTCTGTGAGACCGAGCAAAGCCCGCAAATGCATCTCAGGCCTAAGAGGGTAAAAGATTGGCCAGTACGGGGATCGAACCCGCGACCTTGGCGTTATTAGCACCACGCTCTAACCAGCTGAGCTAACCGGCCACTTTCTGACTTGCTTCCTAGAAAGCCCAGTGTAACTGTCATTCTCTGGCCTTCGAGGGAACAGCATGCTATTCCGGGTTTTTTTGCGCAGTGCTGGCAAAAAATCAGGTCCCACCGAGATTTGAACTCGGATCGCTGGATTCAGAGTCCAGAGTGCTAACCATTACACCATGGAACCTCAAGTGCAGGTTTTTGTTGCGCAGTGCTAGCATAAAACCATGTCCCACCTAGATCTGAACTCGGATGGCTAGATTCAGAGTCCAGAGTCCATTACACCAGGGAACCTCAATATAGTGGAGAGCTGCTGCCCAGGCTGAAGAGAATTAATGGAAAAACTGGCCTTGCAGCAAAGGTCTTCCGTCTAACGCTCTCCCAACTGAGCTATTTCGGCTGCCGTGTCACAGCTCTCCTGCAGCATGGATGTCTGTGAGACCGAGCAAAGCCCGCAAATGCATCTCAGGCCTAAGAGGGTAAAAGATTGGCCAGTACGGGGATCGAACCCGCGACCTTGGCGTTATTAGCACCACGCTCTAACCAGCTGAGCTAACCGGCCACTTTCTGACTCGCTTCCTAGAAAGCCCAGCGTAACTGTCATTCTCTGGCCTTCGAGGGAACAGCATGTTATTCCATGGTTTTTTTTGCGCAGTGCTGGCATAAACCCATGTCCCACCTAGATTTGAGCTCGGATGGCTAGATTCAGAGTCCAGAGTCCATTACACCAGGGAACCTCAATATAGTGGAGAGCTGCTGCCCAGGCTGAAGAGAATGAATTAAAAAACTGGCCTTGCAGGAAAGTAGCAGAATGTCCATTCAAGACGGTGTCAATGTGCATTGATTTCAGAGTAACTCGTCATTCGGCATGCAGGGCTCCTCACATGTTTACTGGAGCAGGACCAGGTAGGGCCCTTCAAATGAAAAGCACGCTATTCCAGGCAACTTGAGGACTAAACGGCAGGCAGGGCAAGGAGGCCACCAGCGAGCAGATGTGATCTTTTTTTTTTTGACCACGTCGCAAATTGACAAGTTTCTTCGCACTACGGGGAATTAGCTCAAATGGTAGAGCGCTCGCTGCGCAAAGGAAGGGGCCCAATCTTCTCGCTCACTCGCAAGCGAAAAAGTCGCAGAAAACGGAAAAATGCGACAAATTTCGCTTGCACTAGTGTTTGTGACTGTGCATAATGTGGCATTTTTGTTGCATATTGCATGTCATTCTAAATGTCACTCTTTGCGTGCTGGATTCGTACCCACGATCTGTGTGACAAAGTATCCAATCACTGTCGGTTTCAACGGAGCCAATCAGCTGCGCCCTTATTCAAATTCAACTGACGTAACACAGGCAGTTATATTGATATTATTATTATTGTGGATATTATTTAAAAGCACATTACGTTAATTAAAAATAAATAAAAATGTTTCAATTAAATATATGTATGCACTATCTATATATATATATATATATATATATATATATATATATATATATATATATATATTCTTTATGTAATAATAACTTAAAATGAATACACACAAATACAAATAATATGCTAAATGTTTATTAAAATGAATACAAATATTAAAATTGCGATACAATATAAAAAATATAAAAAAACAAAACAATAACATATATAAATATATAAACTATATAATATAAAATAAATAAAAACAATACAATATATATTTATTATACACATAATATATAAAAACAATACTATATATGTATATTTATTTTTTATACACACAATATATTAAAATATTAATATATAGATAAATAATAAAAACAATACAATATATATATATATATATATATATATATATATATATATATATATATATTATACACATAATATATAAAAACAATACTATATATATATATTTATTTTTTATACACACAATATATTAAAATATTAATATATAGATAAATAATAAAATGCAGGAGTGGGGGCACACGCAATATATAAAATATAGTATTTAAGCAATGTATAAACTATTTTTTTTAAAGAAATATAAAAATGTTTTTACATAAAATTCACACAAATATTAAAATAAGTACACACAATACAAAATAAGAGTGGGCCTATGTAATATATAAGTGCTACTTTAAATGCTTTATATTATCACACGAAAATGAAATGAATATGGAGAGAGAGAGAGAGAGAAAGAGAGTATCCATGAAACATTTACAAAAATATATACAGCAACTTGTAACTTATTTTGGAAGTGGAGTTTGTCCTTTATTTTGCTGGCGCTGTTCTGCCAACCATTCCTCTAAGGATTTGCCATTCGAAGTTTGCAAGCAAAATGTAGCATTACCAAATCGGCTATGGCCAAACTCTTTAGTCTTGGGCTGCCCACATTTGCTGCAAACATTAAAAGTAACCCCACGCACATACTTTCTTTTGTGAACTCCACTTTCCTTCTCCTGTTCCCGTCTGCGCCTGTTCCTCTGGGTGTAGCGGGACACAGAAACAGCAGGCGCAGGTGGAGCAGGTGCAGGTGGAGGAACAGCAGGTGCAGGTGGAGCAGGTGCAGGTGGAGGAACAGCAGGTGCAGGTGGAGCTGGGACTGCACTGGATGTTGGAGCACCAAATGATGGAATCATCATTGACACACTCATGTCTGGGTTAAAAACAAGTGTGCCAAACAATGACCCAGGTCCTAAAATGGGCTGCACAACACCTGGTGCTGTGGGGGGTGGTGCAATGGGGCACGCCATGCTGGGGGCTGGTGGGAAGGAGCACACCGTGGTGGGGGCAGACACAATGGGGCACGCTGTGGTTTGGACCGGCGTGATGGGGCACACTGTGGTGGGGGCCGGCACGATAGGGCACACTGTAGTGGGGGCCGGCATAATAGGGCGCACTGTGGTGGGGGCCGGCGCAATATGGCGCACTGTGGTGGTTGCCGGCACTATGGGGCACACTGTGGTGGAGGCTGGCGAGATGGGGCACACTGTGGTGGAGGCTGGCGAGATGGGGCGCACTGTGGTGGAGGCTGGCGAGATGGGGCGCACTGTGGTGGAGGTCGGTGTGACGGGGCACACCATGGTAGGGGCCGGCACAATGTGGCAGACTGTGGCGGGGGCTGGTGCGATTGGGCATACCGTGGTGGGGGCCGGTGGGAAGGAGCACACTGTGGTGGTGGCAGAAGCAGACTTTCGACCAGGTCGAAGAAGAGGTGCCTGTCCTTCTTTATTTGGAGGAAAGATAAATTGGTGTTTGGGCCCTGATGTTGATGGTGCCTCATCCAATTTTTCCCTCGGCAAAGGAAGCTGCATATCTGCCACAACAATTGGGTCAAGTGGAGTCAGTCCCTGAGTGAGTACACTCATTTCTTGATCCTTTTGCCTCCGTTGAAACCTGATAATAAATTATATGTATTATAAATATATATTAATTTAGAAGTATTCAGTTAATTTAAAGGAAATAATGTGCCTTGCTTACCACTGAATGAGCGTCTTCTGGTTTAGCTCATAAAGCTGGATCACCGTTTCATCCATCAGCCTGCGACTGCCAAGCACCAGCTCTCGGATGTGGTGGTAATCTGTCAGGATTTTAGACCACCTGGGGGTGCGAACACCAGCCTTCTTGGTTGTGGACTTGTGTACGGCACACAGCTTTGTACAAATGGCCTCAACCAAGCGGCTGGTGCTGGGCCACTGTGCTGGACCCCCAGGATGTCCAATCAGACAGCGCTTGACGCTCTCCACACCTGGAGTGACTCCGGAGCGCTTTGGTGCCTTAAAGCGCCCATGCGTCAGCTGAGGCTGATGTCGAGGCTGGTAGTTGATACGATGTTTATCAACATCCAAAAGAGCTGTCCACAGCTGGATGGCCTCTGTCACTTGCAGGTCAGTGAGGTAAGGAGCCTCACGGAGACCTACTAAGAACGCAGCCAGATCCTGGACCTTGTCCCACCCAGCAATGCCATCAGGTCCAATGACTACTCCCTAGTAAATGCAGATTAAAATTAGTATATGTGGAATACAACAAGACTAAATCAATTCAAGTAATGTGTCTTACCTGAGCCTCGACAGAGAGACTGTCTCCAGAGTCAGATGGCTGTGACGACACTGAAGGGACTGGTCTAGGAAGCTGTCCTTCTCCACCAGCTGATGTGGACGGCTCAGCCAGTGATGCTGGGGACTGAGGCAGAGGCGAAGATGAGGGGCTGTTTCTGAGATCACGGCAGGGGTCATCCTCATATAGCACTGGAACTGTGATGTCCTCCATGCTCTCCTCCTCAAACCCCTCATCTTGTAGATCCTGGTCGTCTACTTCCTCCACCAGCCTGTCTTCCTCCTCTGGGTTCTGGAGCACCGGAGTCAGGGTTTTGCCGGTCTGGCTGTAAAGGTACTCCATTCCCAGCAATTCACCTTAAAGAATAAAACAATTAAAAAAACATATATTGAATAAAACAAATAATAAAATAAACATTTAGATTAACATTTTGTGTAGCATTAAAAGCTCAGTAAATAACTTCCAAAACAACTAATCAATTAATTTCTTGCCTGTATATGCTCCAGGAGGGTGATAGCGGTCATCCCAGGGCTTCCCTAAGACTGCTCGGCTAAGCCTGTCCACAGCCTCTCTCATGGCACTGCCATATGACCGTATGGAGGATGCTCCTTTTATGGTGCTTTCCATCCGGTCATCATTCCAGCGCATCAAGCCCTCAAGGAGATAGGCCTGAAAATGCGCATCACTGGCACTGGTCCCTGAAAGTTAAAATAATATATAATGTATGAAGTATTAAGTAATGTGTTATAAGGTTATGTAATTACATTAAAATTATTGTCATTATAAATAGAGTTACTAGTTACTTGTCAGGCAAGACAACTTTGTCAATGCTTATAACATCACAAATGTTATTTAAATGTTTAATAATGTGACATCAAAGCAATGGAAGTAAATCGCAGTGCTTTATATGTTTTAGAAAAAAACAATTATCCAAATGTATGTAATACCTGGAATAAAACGGTTTAGGTAGAGGTGGAAGGACTCCAAAGATGTAGAGCCACCGGCACACCTGTAGCAACACAGCTCCACACCGCCTTTCTTCAGTGTCCCTGTCTTCATGTACAATGGAAAGTTCTCTGGGTCTTGAATGCACTGTAAATGCTTCTGCTGTTCCTTCCATATCTGCTGGATCCGTTCGTGGTCCAGCAGAGGAACACCCAGAGTGTCCTTCCCATGTTCGCTGTCAAAATGGTCCACCAGCTTTTCAATCAAACAGGTGGTCTCCTCCACACCCCTGGTCCTCCTACGGCAGTGCAGTGCTAGCTCCCTCCGGTTTATGCGAGCACTGAGAGCCGTTTGTGAGATGTAGCCAGTCTTCTTTGCCGCCAGCTCCCCTTCCTTTGCCTGGCGAAGAGCGGCCACATCTTCTGGATCCCACTGAAAGATGCACGTGGACAGACGTGCCATGAAGATCCCGTAGAGTGGATGAGCTTCTGTAGTGACACCTGCAGCAAACCGGCGCATAAAATGCCAGATGTCAAGGCGCACTTCAAGCTCATCCCACTCCCGAAACATGATCTTCACCGGAGACTGGCCGTGCTGACTGCAGCAATCTCTGTCCACGTATATTACTTTCGGGGCTGCCTCTCCTGCATCCCGGTAACGCTTTGTGAGCCCGGCTGCCATTGGGTCCAGTCCATGTCCCTCGGCAGCTGACAGCACAGAGACAAGGACTTGGCCGTGTTCATTCCCCACATTAGTGCACCAGGCAGCTGTTCCCGCAGCAGCACCTGCAAGTTTCTTTGTGATCTATTAGGAAAAATAAAAATGTGTTATATATGTATGCACACATATCCATTTCTGGAAAATGTTTGGATATAAACACACCTTTTTTGTGGAGTCCATCTTTAGAACACAGCCAAAGACTGAGGTGATTTTAGCCTTGACCTCGTGCAGTCGCCCCAGAACATCCCTTGCATAGACGGCTAACAGCCACTTAGGTTTGGGTATGGCAGGTAAGAGGGGAGGCTCAGCAAACACAGGAGGTTGCACAAGGGAGGACCTTGTAAATGGTTCACATGCAGTCAGGTATTGCAGGACTCGCTGTGTCCATGCCTCACTGTGTTGCTCCATCAGCTTTTTGTAAAGCTGAGTCACACTGTTGCCCAGTGTCCTCTCCCTCATCATCCTAAGTACCCGGTTGTCACATGAGTATCTAAGGAAACAACAGTATAATCATGCAAATGCTTTGTTTGCTAAAAAACAACACAAATAAAATATTGGCATTGTGCATTACCTGTATGTCAGCAAAGCTGGAAACTGACTCCGGTGGCCCATATCCAACTGTCCTAAGATGTCCTCGGACCAGGCAGGATACTTCTTTTTGCACCGCTTGCACTCCAGATACTCAGTGGCAAGGTCGTACCAGCCGTCGATGTCCAGGACTTTGCGCACCGTGCGGTAAATTCCCGCAGCTGTTAGTCTGTGCTTACCACAGCTTGGGCGAACACAGACAAGCGGAAACAACCACATCTTCAGCGGCATCCACAGGAAAAGTGGCCGGCAGAAGAAGAGGTCAGGAGAGGCAGGTGGCTGTGTGTTAATTAGAGGGGGCTGAGGAGGATACCACCACAGCTTCAGCTGGGACACTAGCTCTGGCTTGCCGGTTTTTAAGTTGGCTTTAAACACCGTGTTCCGGATCCACTCATGCTGAAAAGGGGGAAGCTGATCTTTCCAGTGAACTGGAAGCTCAGCTGGTGGCAGATGATGTGGAAGATCTCGTGTTTTTGCTGTTTCCGCAGATGGAGACGGACTGGCACAGGCCTCTGAGTGAATAGTAACAAAAAATATATGGTAGACAATATAATGATGACTGTTGCTTTTGATAGTAAGGTGCCCTAAATGATGCCCATGAACAGCCAATGAAGCAGTACTTTTGGATAAGTATTAATTTTTAATATGACTATAGTTAGAAATACAAGTTAAGAGAATGGTACTGTTAGGAAGCAAAGAAAAATGTGTGCAATGTATTGATGAAAGGTATATGGAATCAACATGACTCTCTGCGAATGAGAATCATATGAAATGGAGTAAGTAAAATGAAGCATGATTAGTATAAATTATTGAAGCACAAAGACATGAAGCATGCACACCGATACAGTAAGGAAAAACTGTTCAGCTAATAATTACAAAAATTAATCTCCACCATCTAAAAGAGTAAGTAAGAAGAGCAAGCGACGTGGAAAAGTTATCTGTTGAATGTTTAATAATGATTAGTTTGGAAACACAAATAAATACACTTAAACCTTTAAACATCCTTAAGGTTTTGAAGAAGTGCACTCAAATAATGTATCCCGCTTGAGGCATGTTGTGACAACTCTGTACTGTAGATAAAAATTTGATTTATTATTTTTTGTAAAAAAAATACTTCTCAATGTGTTTTCACAAAACATTCTTAAAACAAAAGAATGTTAGTTTCATTTGTGCCATGTGCCACACCTGCAAAGAGCTGTGCTTCACATTGTGATGCAGCAAACACCAGTTCTTCATCATCATCTTCAGCAGTGGATCCGGAAGTGCCTGGAGCATAAATGTTAAAACTATTACTGTGAAAAATAAACACAGCCAAATGTACTATAAGATGGTGCTTACTTACCAGTAGTGAAAAGCTGCCTTTGGGCCATACGTTTGGCTGGGGGTTCTGCTGTAGGAGGAGGTAGAGTGGACTGCAGTATTGGATCTGGAAACAGAAAGTTTGACATGACGATAAATGAACACCTATATAACTGCTGTTGGGAAAATTCTGTATTCACACTCAGTATTCACACTCCTACACTGTTAGACATTTCACAGGGTTTTTACAGTAACTTACTGGCAACACTGTTGCCAGTAAGTTACTGTATTTGAGATTTACAGTATACAACCGTGAATCAGTTTACAGCATGTTACCGTAATTATATAATGTCTGAAAACGGTTAATTACTGTAAAAAAATAAGTAAAAAGTAAGCTACTGTAAACCTTTTCATTTTTTCTAAAGATTATATAATATAATTTTATTAATATTATCTTTAAAAAGACACAATTACAAAATATTAACAAAATAAACACTCTTTATTTAAAACATTGGAGATGCTTAAAACATTTAAAAAAAAATGTGTAAAAAAAATTACATTTCAATCATCCAAATTATTATATTTTAAGAAAAAGAACTTTTAAAACAACAAAGCACATGAACATACATGTACAATACATGTGTCTGAACTGCATATTGTTAAGGAAAAAAAATGTACTTAGTACTACTGATATTAAACCAGACACAATTACAAAATATTCCATTCTTTAAAACATTGACAATGCTTTAAGCACTTAAAGAAAAGGTGTGAAAATTACATTAAGCATTTAAATCAACAGGTTTAAAATAAATAAATTACACAAAGCACAAGAACATACATGTACAATAATAATTGTATTGTCTGAACTGCATATTGTTGAAAAAATACATATTTGTAACTATTAGCCGACTTGGAAAGATCCCAACTTTAAAATATTACTAATTCTGATGTCAAATGTTCAACAATGTCTGAATTCACATGTGCAAATGCAATTCATCTTTATTTCTTTGCACATTTACAATGTAGATCAAAGATATCAAAGCAGCTTAACATAAAAGTTTAAACTGCTTCACTCAGGTTTTCAGAGTTGAAGTTCAGTGTAATGTAAATGTCACTGCTGAAAGTTCAAACACTGAAGAGCAAATCCACCGATCCAACAAACGAAGCCAGTGGCGACAGTAGAGAGGAACAAACTTCACCAATTGACGAAAGTGTAGAAAAAAAGCCCTTGAGAAAAACCAGGCTCAATTGGGCATGACCGGTTCTCCTCGGGCCAAACTTCCTGTGCAAAGCCGCAGTTTAGTCACCGGAGGCTGGAGAAAGCTGGACGTCTGTCATGGAGAATCTGCAACTGTGAGTAGGTCACCAGCGGGTGCTCAGGCTGGCCCACGAGATCAATGCAGAGACTCGTCTGTCACTGGGAATCAGTCTCATGCTCTCCACTCCTCCATGACCACCACAGCATCTGGTCAGGATTCAGCCCGGTCCAGGATTATGGAGACCTCTGGATATGGAGAAACAGACTATCATAAGCATAGAGCAAGCTTGTTTTAAAAAACTATTTTCAGCTGGTACTGAGCAACTGGCTCCTGCTCATGACCAGCTTACTACCATGTTTAAAAGATGACCAACCAGAATGTCCTGTTAATTTTTTTTCCCAACAAGGCTTTACAAAAACATTGTAGCATTTGTGATGGGGTGATTCACTGCAGGACAGATTAGACCATTTGTTTTAGGTATTCCTAATAAACTAAAGCAGACTGAATGCTGATACAGCTACTTAAGAGTGTCTCACCTAATCCAAGTTCTCAGTTAGCTGGTGAAAGAAGGAAAACACTCTGTCGTTGATGGCTGTCATTCTTCTCTTCACTACTTTACTTGTCTTCTGCTGACTCACTCTGGTTGTTGCTGTGCATTTTATTTCATCCTCTAGATTTATTTCTACAAATAAAAATTCAGGCAACATGAAATGAGGAAAAAACACATTTAATACTTAGACATGCATATATCCCAATACTAATTGTTTTACGAAATGTCTGACCCATGACAGACCTCAATCTGCTCAAAAGTTTATTAAACAAAGATAAAAAATCTACTACAGTGCTTGATAAATTGGGAAAAAAATCTTTAATTTAGCTAGCAACTAAACACGTGACACATTTTGTATTTAAAGTACTATTGTTATGATCACCAGCAATCTAATACACCATAGATCGCTGGTAAATACACTCACATTCACATGAACTACAAATCCTGCCTCATATGGACTACAAAACCCAGTCATGCCACACACACACACTCACCTGCTCCAAGTCTCCTCTGATTAGACTTTCACAGCTGAAGCTGCTCTAGTACTGATTACATGGACTATAAAGTCAGCACACCAACACACAGAAGTTGCTGAGTCTTGTCTACTGTTAGTGACACTACAACATGTTTCCTGGTTTGTTTTCCTGTGTTTTGATCCTTGTTTATCTGTATATTCCTGTCTGCTGCCTGTCGTCTGATCATCTGCCTGTTATCTGAGTACGACTCTGGATTGCCCTTATACATCTGTTTGCTCCTCTGTTGAACATTGCTTGCCTGACCATTCTAATAAACCTGCATTTGGATCCTCACCCCTGTTGTCAGTGTCACACCTCTTGTTACAACTATATTGAGAAACAAATAAATGTACAGTACTTACTGTTGTATGAGTTCCAGTTTGCACAGGCAGGCTCCCAGTATTTTATATTGAAACCATAGAAAAAGCAAAAAATACAGATAAAAATGCAATGCTACAATCCACAACTTCCACACAACTTTTTTTAAATATGTTTACCTTCATTGTTTACTGCTCTTGCTTATTTTTAAGCATTAGGTTGTGCTGATCAAGATGTTCCTCCAAAATGCTGTTTCCTTCTTCAGACAAAACCTATAAGTGCTGCTGTACTGGCTCATATCTAAACAAAAAAAAATTATAATGGTAAAAATTATGTTAAACCAAATGTCAGTTGTGATAAAGAAAATAAAAACGTCTTCATAAAATAAAGACTACAATTGCACCAAGAAGCCTTTACAGTCAATATTAATTTACAAAATAAATTAATTTACAAAATAAATCTGGCTGGCTGGAACCCAACAAACAAAATCCAAAACAATAATTAGCAAAAACGTGGTTATCAACATATTGTACAGATATACGTTAGTGTGAGTAATGTTATTATACATCATAGATATATGATTATACATCATAAATATCTATGGTTATACATTACGTCGCAATGTTATTTTCTCAAGCTAACGTTAGCTACTCCAAACCAGAGAAAAATGACTTCAAAACAGCTAATCTATATAATAAAAAATCAATAGAAGTTAAACGCTGCTCGTTAAAATGATTTTGAGTTCAAGTCGGTGTTAATTTGTCTCAGTTTAGCTAACGTTACCGTTTAAAGATCACTTCAGCCAATGTTGCAGAGCAAACAAATGCTAACCAAGTAATAAAGGTGCTCAAATCAACAGCGCTTTTACCTGAATCATTTGCTGGTCTTTCATTCATATTCTTCTGGGGGAAAACACTCCCCGTCAGAACGTTGTTTGTGCTAATGTGTCCTCCGAAACTGTCTGCATCACTCTTGGTTCCCTCCTAAACCAAAACCCGCTGCAACACCGATTCCTATGTAAATAAATAAAAAAGATAAGATGAGAACAATTGCTAATAGTCATAAACAGTCTTATTTAAAGTAATAGCAGTGTTAATGTAATAAACTAAATAAATATAACAATAAATAGATGTTAAATTTCTCAAATGCGCAATAACTCCAAACCAGAAACAGATCATTTTCGCCAACTTTATACATTACTTTACTATACTCGTCCACAAAACATTCTGTAAAATGAAACACTAACTAAGCTTACCATAGTAAAGTTTGTTAAATCCAGCATGTTCATCAGGCACATTGATAAATTGTCCTCCAGAATTGCTCCAGGGTCCTTAGACAAAATTGGCAAATCCTGTGGTGCAGATAGTCGAATCGCCACAAGGTGAAGTCGAAGCCGTTGTGGAAAATACAGTATAATACACACATTTTTAAAAATACAGTAAATCGCTGTATATGTTGTTTGATGTCACAAAAATTCCCATAAAGCAACTGTAAATCCAGTTATTTACTGTAAAAACAGTTTGCAGTATTATACTGGGTGAAATACAGTAAATAACTGTGCAAATTACAGAAATGTCTAACAGTGTACTTACAGGGTTTAACAGGCGACATCAGTTTTTTTGCCAGCTGTGAAGGGGACAAATGCTTGCCCCGTGCCAACAGCGCTTTCACAGTGGCGGTCTGCTGTACACCTGTTTGGATGGTTGCAGATGGAGGAGCAGAGACTGTAGATACTGCAGGTGGAGGTGTAGAGGCAGCAGCAGAAGCCAGTCTTTTCAGGACATATGTCTTAAAAAGGGCCATGTTGGTTTTAGGCCTGGCATCTGCCTTAACCAGGTACCTGATGAGGGCTTGAGCCTCCTTGCTCTGGTCCTCAAACACATCTTTCATGGACCGGCCCTTAAAGTCACCAAACTCCACCATCGAGCACCCCTGATCTCCAGTTGCCCTGGCTTCTGCTTGCATTTCCTGTTTCCTCTGGTACTTCTCTACTTCTTCTGCTATCTCCCTGATGGAGGAAGTGTACTGAAGAAACAGGTGTTTGTTTTCTGACAAGGGTGTTGTCTGCAGTTTCTCATCAGAAATGCTAAGCACCAGGTACACTGCATACCCCAGAGCATGCTCCAGGAGCCATCTAAATCTCTGGCCCTGGTACTTGCCAAACTGAATTTTGCAGTGAGCCAGTACTAAAAACTGGTCACTGGGATCTCCACCATTGCTGCTGACAAAAGCAGTGGCCTCTGCCAGCACCTCTTCCTTGGGTTTGGCCCTTCCAGACTCCCTGCTTACAAGGCGCTCTGCCTCTGCAGATGGCCCCAAGAGGAGTCGGCTTGATGTCGCTGACTGGCGTCGGAAAATCGGGTATGCGTACATTTTTCTGAAAAAAATCACGAGAGAGAACATTACCTCGAGCAATCTGAAAGATGCATTTACATTTAAGTGTGAAACAATAATTATTTAACAAGCTAGACATAAACCATATTATTGCAGTAGTAAATATGACCATGACCATAAAATGGACTTATGGTAAATTTTCTACATAGGGTATGTATATATATATATATATATATATATATATATATATATATATATATATATATATATATATATATATATATATATATATATATATATGCATGGTAATACTACTTAAAATCCATATAAGTAAATGAGAAGCAACAGAAATGAAAATATTAAGTTAAAATAAATACATTAAACTCTTTTAAGTCTTTAAATTTGACTCTTTTTTTTTAAATAAAAAAGTTTTTACTTAAGCTTTTTAATATAACTATCCTGTTGTGTAATATATCTGAAAACACAATAAAGAAAATACAATATATGCTGATAATATATTTTACAATATATTTATAAAATACAATACAATATAATTACTAAATAAATTTTTAAATATTGTCATGAACAAGTTACACTCAAATGTTTTTAAAGTGTGTGCAGTCGTCTTTATAAATATAACCTTGTTTTACTGAAACAAAATTCAATTGTTTTAAAATTGTAGAATTGTTCTAAAATTAAATGTTTAAGAAAAAATTGTTTAACTCGGTATTTAATGCAATTACATTATAAGTAACTGTAACTGTACATTTTAATACAGTATTGTTAACTTGTTAGAGTGTACACCGCGATTATAGGGGCCCAATATTGC
>CAIGQS010000108.1:60459-209600 GCA_903798195.1 Danio kyathit
TTAGTGCAAAGGTGGTTGTACCTTGAGGGTTTAAAGCCAAACTCCTTACCTCAGCTTTGCCGGTTCTGTGTAGCACTTATCATTGCAACCCTTCAAAAGCCCTATCAAGTCACAGTACTCTTTTATTTAATGGCGCCTTCGCAGTGGGAAAACAAAGCACTAAATATACAGGCAGTGCAGAATTATTAGGCAAATGAGTATTTTGACCACATCGTCCTCTTTATGCATGTTGTCTTACTCCAAGCTGTATAGGCTCGAAAGCCTACTACCAATTAAGCATAGTAGGTGAAATGCATCTCTGTAATGAGAAGGGGTGTGGTCTAATGACATCAACACCCTATATCAGGTGGGCATAATTATTAGGCAACTTCCTTTCCTTTGGCAAAATGGGTCAAAAGAAGGACCTGACAGGCTCCGAAAAGTCAAAAATAGTGAGATATCTTGCAGAGGGATGCAGCACGCTTAAAATTGCCAAGCTTCTGAAGCGTGATCATTGAACAATCAATGAAGTGTTTCATCCAAACTAGTCAACAGGGTCGCAAGCGTGTGGAAAAACCAAACCAAAAACCAAGGTGCAAAATAACTGGCCATGAACTGAGAAAAGTCAAGCGTGCAGCTGCCAAGACAACTTGCCACCAGTTTTGCCATATTTCAGAGCTGCAACACCACTGGAGTGCCCAAAAGCACAAGGTGTGCAATACTCAGAGACATGGCCAAGGTAAGAAAGGCTGAAAACTGACCACCACTGAACAAGACACACACGCTGAAACGTCAAGACTGGGCCAAGAAATATCTCAAGACTGATTTTTCTAAGGTTTTATGGACTGATGAAATGAGAGTGAGTCTTGATGGGCCCGTGGCTAGATCGGTAAAGGGCAGAGAGCTCCAGTCCGACTCAGACGCCAGCAAGGTGAAGGTAGAGTACTGGTTTGGGCTGGTATCATCAAAGATGAGCTTGTGGGGCCTTTTCGGGTTGAGGATGAAGTCAAGCTCAACTCCCAGTCCTACTGCCAGTTTCTGGAAGACACCTTCAAGCAGTGGTACAGGAAGAAGTCTGCATCCTTCAGGAAAAACATGATTTTCATGCAGGACAATGCTCCATCACATGCGTCCAAGTACTCCACAGCTTGGCTAGCATGAAAGGGTCTAAAAGAAGAAAAACAATTGACATGGCTTCCTTGTTCACCTGATCTGAACCCCTTAGAGAACCTGTGGTCCATCATCAAATGTGAGATTTACGAGGAGGGAAAACAGTACACCTCTCTGAACAGTGGCAGGAGGCTGTGGTTGCTGCTGCACGCAATGTTGATGGATTCTGTCAGTGTTTTGATCCGTTCACCATGGATGGCAGGCTTTTGAGTGTCCTTGCAAAGAAAGGTGGCCATATTGGTCACTGATGTGTTTTTGTTTTGTTTTTGAATGTCAGAAATGTATATTTGTGAATGTTGAGATGTTATATTGGTTTCACTGGTGAAAATGAATAATTGAAATGGGTATAAATTTGTTTTTTGTCAAGTTGCCTAATAATTATGCACAGTAATAGTCACCTGCAAACACAGATATCCTCCTAAAATAGCTAAAACTAAAGACAAACTAAAAACTACTTCCAAAAATATTCAGCTTTGATATTAATGAGTTTTTTGGGTTCATTGAGAACATGGATGTTGTTCAATCAAAAAAATGAATCCTCAAAAATACAACTTGCCTAATAATTCTGCACTCCCTGTAATGCAGAGCGCTGTCGATTAGGCCATTGGACTCATCACCAGAAGCGACGTGACCATCTGGAAGGAAGAGAGCGTTTTGGTCAAGTGGAAGCAGGTGGACTTAAGGGTGAAGCAGCTAGTGTTTTTGGATGACTTTCGGTCACGTGACCCCTGTGCCCAAAAAAGAGCAACAACTCAGCTTTGCCGAAACCCGGGATCGAACCAGGGACCTTTAGATCTTCAGTCTAACGCTCTCCCAACTGAGCTATTTCGGCTGTCGTGCCGCAGCTCTCCTGGGCTATTTCGGCTGCCGTGCCGCAGCTCTCCTGCTGGATGGATGTCTGTGAGACCGAGCAAAGCCCGTCAATGCGTCTCGGGCCTAAGAGAGTAAAAGATTGGCCAGTACGGGGATCGAACCCGCGACCTTGGCGTTATTAGCACCACGCTCTAACCAGCTGAGCTAACCGGCCACTTTTGTCCCTGCATCCTAGAAAGCCCAGTGTAACTGTCATTCTCTGGCCTTCGAGGGAACCGCATGCTATTCCAGGTTTTTTTGCGCAGTGCTGGCAAAAAATCAGGTCCCACCGAGATTTGAACTCGGATCGCTGGATTCAGAGTCCAGAGTGCTAACCATTACACCATGGAACCTCAAGTGCAGGTTTTTGTTGCGCAGTGCTAGCATAAAACCATGTCCCACCTAGATCTGAACTCGGATGGCTAGATTCAGAGTCCAGAGTCCATTACACCAGGGAACCTCAATATAGTGGAGAGCTGCTGCCCAGGCTGAAGAGAATTAATGGAAAAACTGGCCTTGCAGCAAAGGTCTTCCGTCTAACGCTCTCCCAACTGAGCTACTTCGGCTGCCATGTCACAGCTCTCCTGCAGCATGGATGTCTGTGAGACCGAGCAAAGCCCGCAAATGCATCTCAGGCCTAAGAGGGTAAAAGATTGGCCAGTACGGGGATCGAACCCGCGACCTTGGCGTTATTAGCACCACGCTCTAACCAGCTGAGCTAACCGGCCACTTTTTGACTCGCTTCCTGGAAAGCCCAGCGTAACTGTCATTCTCTGGCCTTCGAGGGAACAGCATGTTATTCCATGGTTTTTTTGCGCAGTGCTGGCATAAACCCATGTGCCACCTAGATTTGAGCTCGGATGGCTAGATTCAGAGTCCAGAGTCCATTACACCAGGGAACCTCAATATAGTGGAGAGCTGCTGCCCAGGCTGAAGAGAATGAATTAAAAAAAACTGGCCTTGCAGGAAAGTAGCAGAATGTCCATTCAAGACGGTGTCAATGTGCATTGATTTCAGAGTAACTCGTCATTCGGCAATGCAGGGCTCCTCACATGTTTACTGGAGCAGGACCAGGTAGGCCCTTCAAATGAAAAGCACGCTATTCCAGGCAACTTGAGGACTAAACGGCAGGCAGGGCAAGGAGGCCACCAGCGAGCAGATGTAATCTTTTTTTTTTGACCACGTCGAAAATTGACCATTTCCTTTGCACTAAGGGGAATTAGCTCAGATGGTAGAGCGCTCGCTTAGCATGCGAGAGGTAGCGGGATCGATGCCCGCATTCTCCACTTCTGTTTTCATGCCTTTCACCCTGGCTTTTATTGCACAGGTGGTTGTGCCTTGAGGGTTTAAAGGCAAACTCCTTACCTCAGCTTTGCCGGTTCTGTGTGGCACTTATCATTGCAACCCTCCAAAAGCCCTATCAAGTCACAGTACTCTTTTATTTAATGGCTCCTTCGCAGTGGGAAAACAAAGCACTAAAAATAATGCAGAGTGCTGTCGATTAGGCCATTGGACTCATCACCAGAAGCGACATGACCATCTGGGAGGAAGATAGCGTTTTGGTCAAGTGGAAGCAGGTGGACTTAAGGGTGAAGCAGCTAGTGTTTTTGGGTGACTTTCGGTCACCTGACCCCTGTGCCCAAAACAGAGCAACAACTCAGCTTTGCCGAAACCCGGGATCGAACCAGGGACCTTTAGATCTTCAGTCTAACGCTCTCCCAACTGAGCTATTTCGGCTGCCGCGTCACAGCTCTCCTGCAGCATGGATGTCTGTGAGACCGAGCAAAGCCCGTGTACGCATCTCAGGCCTAGGAGAGTAAAAAACTGGCCTTGCAGGAAAGTAGCAGAATGTCCATTCAAGACGGTGTCAATGTGCATTGACTTCAGAGTAACTCGTCATTCGGCATGCAGGGCTCCTCACATGTTTACGGGAGCAGGACCAGGTAGGGCCTTCAAATGAAAAGCACGCTATTCCAGGCAACTCGAGGACTAAATGGCAGGCAGGGCAGGGAGGCCACCAGAGAGCAGATGTGATCTTTTTTTTTTTGACCACGTCGCAAATTGACAAGTTTCTTCGCACTACGGGGAATTAGCTCAAATGGTAGAGCGCTCGCTTAGCATGCGAGAGGTAGCGGGATCGATGCCCGCATTCTCCACTCCTGTTTTCATGCCTTTCACACTGGCTTTTAGTGCAAAGGTGGTTGTACCTTGAGGGTTTAAAGCCAAACTCCTTACCTCAGCTTTGCCGGTTCTGTGTAGCACTTATCATTGCAACCCTTCAAAAGCCCTATCAAGTCACAGTACTCTTTTATTTAATGGCGCCTTCGCAGTGGGAAAACAAAGCACTAAATATACAGGCAGTGCAGAATTATTAGGCAAATGAGTATTTTGACCACATCGTCCTCTTTATGCATGTTGTCTTACTCCAAGCTGTATAGGCTCGAAAGCCTACTACCAATTAAGCATAGTAGGTGAAATGCATCTCTGTAATGAGAAGGGGTGTGGTCTAATGACATCAACACCCTATATCAGGTGGGCATAATTATTAGGCAACTTCCTTTCCTTTGGCAAAATGGGTCAAAAGAAGGACCTGACAGGCTCCGAAAAGTCAAAAATAGTGAGATATCTTGCAGAGGGATGCAGCACGCTTAAAATTGCCAAGCTTCTGAAGCGTGATCATTGAACAATCAATGAAGTGTTTCATCCAAACTAGTCAACAGGGTCGCAAGCGTGTGGAAAAACCAAACCAAAAACCAAGGTGCAAAATAACTGGCCATGAACTGAGAAAAGTCAAGCGTGCAGCTGCCAAGACAACTTGCCACCAGTTTTGCCATATTTCAGAGCTGCAACACCACTGGAGTGCCCAAAAGCACAAGGTGTGCAATACTCAGAGACATGGCCAAGGTAAGAAAGGCTGAAAACTGACCACCACTGAACAAGACACACACGCTGAAACGTCAAGACTGGGCCAAGAAATATCTCAAGACTGATTTTTCTAAGGTTTTATGGACTGATGAAATGAGAGTGAGTCTTGATGGGCCCGTGGCTAGATCGGTAAAGGGCAGAGAGCTCCAGTCCGACTCAGACGCCAGCAAGGTGAAGGTAGAGTACTGGTTTGGGCTGGTATCATCAAAGATGAGCTTGTGGGGCCTTTTCGGGTTGAGGATGAAGTCAAGCTCAACTCCCAGTCCTACTGCCAGTTTCTGGAAGACACCTTCAAGCAGTGGTACAGGAAGAAGTCTGCATCCTTCAGGAAAAACATGATTTTCATGCAGGACAATGCTCCATCACATGCGTCCAAGTACTCCACAGCTTGGCTAGCATGAAAGGGTCTAAAAGAAGAAAAACAATTGACATGGCTTCCTTGTTCACCTGATCTGAACCCCTTAGAGAACCTGTGGTCCATCATCAAATGTGAGATTTACGAGGAGGGAAAACAGTACACCTCTCTGAACAGTGGCAGGAGGCTGTGGTTGCTGCTGCACGCAATGTTGATGGATTCTGTCAGTGTTTTGATCCGTTCACCATGGATGGCAGGCTTTTGAGTGTCCTTGCAAAGAAAGGTGGCCATATTGGTCACTGATGTGTTTTTGTTTTGTTTTTGAATGTCAGAAATGTATATTTGTGAATGTTGAGATGTTATATTGGTTTCACTGGTGAAAATGAATAATTGAAATGGGTATAAATTTGTTTTTTGTCAAGTTGCCTAATAATTATGCACAGTAATAGTCACCTGCAAACACAGATATCCTCCTAAAATAGCTAAAACTAAAGACAAACTAAAAACTACTTCCAAAAATATTCAGCTTTGATATTAATGAGTTTTTTGGGTTCATTGAGAACATGGATGTTGTTCAATCAAAAAAATGAATCCTCAAAAATACAACTTGCCTAATAATTCTGCACTCCCTGTAATGCAGAGCGCTGTCGATTAGGCCATTGGACTCATCACCAGAAGCGACGTGACCATCTGGAAGGAAGAGAGCGTTTTGGTCAAGTGGAAGCAGGTGGACTTAAGGGTGAAGCAGCTAGTGTTTTTGGATGACTTTCGGTCACGTGACCCCTGTGCCCAAAAAAGAGCAACAACTCAGCTTTGCCGAAACCCGGGATCGAACCAGGGACCTTTAGATCTTCAGTCTAACGCTCTCCCAACTGAGCTATTTCGGCTGTCGTGCCGCAGCTCTCCTGGGCTATTTCGGCTGCCGTGCCGCAGCTCTCCTGCTGGATGGATGTCTGTGAGACCGAGCAAAGCCCGTCAATGCGTCTCGGGCCTAAGAGAGTAAAAGATTGGCCAGTACGGGGATCGAACCCGCGACCTTGGCGTTATTAGCACCACGCTCTAACCAGCTGAGCTAACCGGCCACTTTTCGTCCTGCGCCCTAGAAAGCCCAGTGTAACTGTCATTCTCTGGCCTTCGAGGGAACAGCATGCTATTCCAGGTTTTTTTGCGCAGTGCTGGCAAAAAATCAGGTCCCACCGAGATTTGAACTCGGATCGCTGGATTCAGAGTCCAGAGTGCTAACCATTACACCATGGAACCTCAAGTGCAGGTTTTTGTTGCGCAGTGCTAGCATAAAACCATGTCCCACCTAGATCTGAACTCGGATGGCTAGATTCAGAGTCCAGAGTCCATTACACCAGGGAACCTCAATATAGTGGAGAGCTGCTGCCCAGGCTGAAGAGAATTAATGGAAAAACTGGCCTTGCAGCAAAGGTCTTCCGTCTAACGCTCTCCCAACTGAGCTACTTCGGCTGCCATGTCACAGCTCTCCTGCAGCATGGATGTCTGTGAGACCGAGCAAAGCCCGCAAATGCATCTCAGGCCTAAGAGGGTAAAAGATTGGCCAGTACGGGGATCGAACCCGCGACCTTGGCGTTATTAGCACCACGCTCTAACCAGCTGAGCTAACCGGCCACTTTTTGACTCGCTTCCTGGAAAGCCCAGCGTAACTGTCATTCTCTGGCCTTCGAGGGAACAGCATGTTATTCCATGGTTTTTTTGCGCAGTGCTGGCATAAACCCATGTGCCACCTAGATTTGAGCTCGGATGGCTAGATTCAGAGTCCAGAGTCCATTACACCAGGGAACCTCAATATAGTGGAGAGCTGCTGCCCAGGCTGAAGAGAATGAATTAAAAAAAACTGGCCTTGCAGGAAAGTAGCAGAATGTCCATTCAAGACGGTGTCAATGTGCATTGATTTCAGAGTAACTCGTCATTCGGCAATGCAGGGCTCCTCACATGTTTACTGGAGCAGGACCAGGTAGGCCCTTCAAATGAAAAGCACGCTATTCCAGGCAACTTGAGGACTAAACGGCAGGCAGGGCAAGGAGGCCACCAGCGAGCAGATGTAATCTTTTTTTTTTGACCACGTCGAAAATTGACCATTTCCTTTGCACTAAGGGGAATTAGCTCAGATGGTAGAGCGCTCGCTTAGCATGCGAGAGGTAGCGGGATCGATGCCCGCATTCTCCACTTCTCTTTTCATGCCTTTCACCCTGGCTTTTATTGCACAGGTGGTTGTGCCTTGAGGGTTTAAAGGCAAACTCCTTACCTCAGCTTTGCCGGTTCTGTGTGGCACTTATCATTGCAACCCTCCAAAAGCCCTATCAAGTCACAGTACTCTTTTATTTAATGGCTCCTTCGCAGTGGGAAAACAAAGCACTAAAAATAATGCAGAGTGCTGTCGATTAGGCCATTGGACTCATCACCAGAAGCGACATGACCATCTGGGAGGAAGATAGCGTTTTGGTCAAGTGGAAGCAGGTGGACTTAAGGGTGAAGCAGCTAGTGTTTTTGGGTGACTTTCGGTCACCTGACCCCTGTGCCCAAAACAGAGCAACAACTCAGCTTTGCCGAAACCCGGGATCGAACCAGGGACCTTTAGATCTTCAGTCTAACGCTCTCCCAACTGAGCTATTTCGGCTGCCGCGTCACAGCTCTCCTGCAGCATGGATGTCTGTGAGACCGAGCAAAGCCCGTGTACGCATCTCAGGCCTAGGAGAGTAAAAAACTGGCCTTGCAGGAAAGTAGCAGAATGTCCATTCAAGACGGTGTCAATGTGCATTGATTTCAGAGTAACTCGTCATTCGGCATGCAGGGCTCCTCACATGTTTACGGGAGCAGGACCAGGTAGGGCCTTCAAATGAAAAGCACGCTATTCCAGGCAACTCGAGGACTAAATGGCAGGCAGGGCAGGGAGGCCACCAGAGAGCAGATGTGATCTTTTTTTTTTTGACCACGTCGCAAATTGACAAGTTTCTTCGCACTACGGGGAATTAGCTCAAATGGTAGAGCGCTCGCTTAGCATGCGAGAGGTAGCGGGATCGATGCCCGCATTCTCCACTCCTGTTTTCATGCCTTTCACACTGGCTTTTAGTGCAAAGGTGGTTGTACCTTGAGGGTTTAAAGCCAAACTCCTTACCTCAGCTTTGCCGGTTCTGTGTAGCACTTATCATTGCAACCCTTCAAAAGCCCTATCAAGTCACAGTACTCTTTTATTTAATGGCGCCTTCGCAGTGGGAAAACAAAGCACTAAATATACAGGCAGTGCAGAATTATTAGGCAAATGAGTATTTTGACCACATCGTCCTCTTTATGCATGTTGTCTTACTCCAAGCTGTATAGGCTCGAAAGCCTACTACCAATTAAGCATAGTAGGTGAAATGCATCTCTGTAATGAGAAGGGGTGTGGTCTAATGACATCAACACCCTATATCAGGTGGGCATAATTATTAGGCAACTTCCTTTCCTTTGGCAAAATGGGTCAAAAGAAGGACCTGACAGGCTCCGAAAAGTCAAAAATAGTGAGATATCTTGCAGAGGGATGCAGCACGCTTAAAATTGCCAAGCTTCTGAAGCGTGATCATTGAACAATCAATGAAGTGTTTCATCCAAACTAGTCAACAGGGTCGCAAGCGTGTGGAAAAACCAAACCAAAAACCAAGGTGCAAAATAACTGGCCATGAACTGAGAAAAGTCAAGCGTGCAGCTGCCAAGACAACTTGCCACCAGTTTTGCCATATTTCAGAGCTGCAACACCACTGGAGTGCCCAAAAGCACAAGGTGTGCAATACTCAGAGACATGGCCAAGGTAAGAAAGGCTGAAAACTGACCACCACTGAACAAGACACACACGCTGAAACGTCAAGACTGGGCCAAGAAATATCTCAAGACTGATTTTTCTAAGGTTTTATGGACTGATGAAATGAGAGTGAGTCTTGATGGGCCCGTGGCTAGATCGGTAAAGGGCAGAGAGCTCCAGTCCGACTCAGACGCCAGCAAGGTGAAGGTAGAGTACTGGTTTGGGCTGGTATCATCAAAGATGAGCTTGTGGGGCCTTTTCGGGTTGAGGATGAAGTCAAGCTCAACTCCCAGTCCTACTGCCAGTTTCTGGAAGACACCTTCAAGCAGTGGTACAGGAAGAAGTCTGCATCCTTCAGGAAAAACATGATTTTCATGCAGGACAATGCTCCATCACATGCGTCCAAGTACTCCACAGCTTGGCTAGCATGAAAGGGTCTAAAAGAAGAAAAACAATTGACATGGCTTCCTTGTTCACCTGATCTGAACCCCTTAGAGAACCTGTGGTCCATCATCAAATGTGAGATTTACGAGGAGGGAAAACAGTACACCTCTCTGAACAGTGGCAGGAGGCTGTGGTTGCTGCTGCACGCAATGTTGATGGATTCTGTCAGTGTTTTGATCCGTTCACCATGGATGGCAGGCTTTTGAGTGTCCTTGCAAAGAAAGGTGGCCATATTGGTCACTGATGTGTTTTTGTTTTGTTTTTGAATGTCAGAAATGTATATTTGTGAATGTTGAGATGTTATATTGGTTTCACTGGTGAAAATGAATAATTGAAATGGGTATAAATTTGTTTTTTGTCAAGTTGCCTAATAATTATGCACAGTAATAGTCACCTGCAAACACAGATATCCTCCTAAAATAGCTAAAACTAAAGACAAACTAAAAACTACTTCCAAAAATATTCAGCTTTGATATTAATGAGTTTTTTGGGTTCATTGAGAACATGGATGTTGTTCAATCAAAAAAATGAATCCTCAAAAATACAACTTGCCTAATAATTCTGCACTCCCTGCAATGCAGAGCGCTGTCGATTAGGCCATTGGACTCATCACCAGAAGCGACGTGACCATCTGGAAGGAAGAGAGCGTTTTGGTCAAGTGGAAGCAGGTGGACTTAAGGGTGAAGCAGCTAGTGTTTTTGGATGACTTTCGGTCACGTGACCCCTGTGCCCAAAAAAGAGCACCAACTCAGCTTTGCCGAAACCCGGGATCGAACCAGGGACCTTTAGATCTTCAGTCTAACGCTCTCCCAACTGAGCTATTTCGGCTGTCGTGCCGCAGCTCTCCTGGGCTATTTCGGCTGCCGTGCCGCAGCTCTCCTGCTGGATGGATGTCTGTGAGACCGAGCAAAGCCCGTCAATGCGTCTCGGGCCTAAGAGAGTAAAAGATTGGCCAGTACGGGGATCGAACCCGCGACCTTGGCGTTATTAGCACCACGCTCTAACCAGCTGAGCTAACCGGCCACTTTTTGCCCTGCATCCTAGAAAGCCCAGTGTAACTGTCATTCTCTGGCCTTCGAGGGAACAGCATGCTATTCCAGGTTTTTTTGCGCAGTGCTGGCAAAAAATCAGGTCCCACCGAGATTTGAACTCGGATCGCTGGATTCAGAGTCCAGAGTGCTAACCATTACACCATGGAACCTCAAGTGCAGGTTTTTGTTGCGCAGTGCTAGCATAAAACCATGTCCCACCTAGATCTGAACTCGGATGGCTAGATTCAGAGTCCAGAGTCCATTACACCAGGGAACCTCAATATAGTGGAGAGCTGCTGCCCAGGCTGAAGAGAATTAATGGAAAAACTGGCCTTGCAGCAAAGGTCTTCCGTCTAACGCTCTCCCAACTGAGCTATTTCGGCTGCCGTGTCACAGCTCTCCTGCAGCATGGATGTCTGTGAGACCGAGCAAAGCCCGCAAATGCATCTCAGGCCTAAGAGGGTAAAAGATTGGCCAGTACGGGGATCGAACCCGCGACCTTGGCGTTATTAGCACCACGCTCTAACCAGCTGAGCTAACCGGCCACTTTTTGACTCGCTTCCTAGAAAGCCCAGCGTAACTGTCATTCTCTGGCCTTCGAGGGAACAGCATGTTATTCCATGGTTTTTTTGCGCAGTGCTGGCATAAACCCATGTCCCACCTAGATTTGAGCTCGGATGGCTAGATTCAGAGTCCAGAGTCCATTACACCAGGGAACCTCAATATAGTGGAGAGCTGCTGCCCAGGCTGAAGAGAATGAATTAAAAAAACTGGCCTTGCAGGAAAGTAGCAGAATGTCCATTCAAGACGGTGTCAATGTGCATTGATTTCAGAGTAACTCGTCATTCGGCATGCAGGGCTCCTCACATGTTTACTGGAGCAGGACCAGGTAGGCCCTTCAAATGAAAAGCACGCTATTCCAGGCAACTTGAGGACTAAACGGCAGGCAGGGCAAGGAGGCCACCAGCGAGCAGATGTAATCTTTTTTTTTTGACCACGTCGAAAATTGACCATTTCCTTTGCACTAAGGGGAATTAGCTCAGATGGTAGAGCGCTCGCTTAGCATAGGAAGGGGCCCAATCTTCTCGCTCACTCGCAAGCGAAAAAGTCGCAGAAAACGGAAAAATGCGACAAATTTCGCTTGCACTAGTGTTCGCGACATTGTGACTGTGCATAATGTGGCAATTTTGTTGCATGTTGCATGTCATTCTAAATGTCACTCTTTGCGTGCTGGATTCGTACCCACGATCTGTGTGACAAAGTATCCAATCACTGTCGGTTTCAACGGAGCCAATCAGCTGCGCCCTTATTCAAATTCAACTGACGTAACACAGGCAGTTATATTGATATTATTATTGTGGATATTGTTATTTAAAAGCACATTACGTTAATTAAAAATAAATAAAAATGTTTCAATTAAATATATGTATGCACTATATATATATATATATATATATATATATATTCTTTATGTAATAATAACTTAAAATGAATACACACAAATACAAATAATATGCTAAATGTTTATTAAAATGAATACAAATATTAAAATTGCGATACAATATAAAAAATATAAAAAAACAAAACAATAACATATATAAATATATAAACTATATAATATAAAATAAATAAAAACAATACAATATATATTTATTATACACATAATATATAAAAACAATACTATATATATATTTAATTTTTATACACACAATATATTAAAATATTAATATATAAATAATAAAAACAATACAATATATATTTATTATACACATAATATATAAAAACAATACTATATATATATTTATTTTTTATACACACAATATATTAAAATAATAATATATAGATAAATAATAAAATGCAGGAGTGGGGGCACACGCAATATATAAAATATAGTATTTAAGCAATGTATAAACTGTATTTTTTTTTTAAAAGAAATATAAAAATGTTTTTACATAAAATTCACACAAATATTAAAATAAGTACACACAATACAAAATAAGAGTGGGCCTATGTAATATATAAGTGCTACTTTAAATGCTTTATATTATCACACAAAAATGAAATGAATATGGAGAGAGAGAGAGAGAGAGAGAGAAAGAGAGTACCCATGAAACATTTACAAAAATATATACAGCAACTTGTAACTTATTTTGGAGGTGGAGTTTGTCCTTTATTTTGCTGGCGCTGTTCTGCCAACCATTCCTCTAAGGATTTGCCATTCGAAGTTTGCAAGCAAAATGTGGCATTACCAAATCGGCTATGGCCAAACTCTTTAGTCTTGGGCTGCCCACATTTGCTGCAAACATTAAAAGTAACCCCACGCACATACTTTCTTTTGTGGACTCCACTTTCCTTCTCCTGTTCCCGTCTGCGCCTGTTCCTCTGGGTGTAGCGGGACACAGGAACAGCAGGCGCAGGTGGAGGAACAGCAGGTGCAGGTGGAGCAGGTGCAGGTGGAGGAACAGCAGGTGCAGCTGGAGCATGTGCAGGTGGAGCTGGGACTGCACTGGATGTTGGAGCACCAAATGATGGAATCACCATTGACACACTCATGTCTGGGTTAAAAACAAGTGTGCCAAACAATGACCCAGGTCCTAAAATGGGCTGCAGAACACCTGGTGCTGTGGGGGGTTGTGCAATGGGGCACGCCGTGCTGGGGGCTGGTGGGAAGGAGCACACCGTGGTGGGGGCAGACACAATGGGGCACGCTGTGGTTTGGACCGGCGTGATGGGGCGCACTGTGGTGGGGGCCGGCACGATAGGGCACACTGTAGTGGGGGCCGGCATAATAGGGCGCACTGTGGTGGGGGCCGGCGCAATATGGCGCACTGTGGTGGGTGCCGGCACTATGGGGCACACTGTGGTGGAGGCTGGCGAGATGGGGCGTACTGTGGTGGAGGCTGGCGAGATGGGGCGCACTGTGGTGGAGGTCGGTGTGACGGGGCACACCATGGTAGGGGCCGGCACAATGTGGCAGACTGTGGTGGGGGCTGGTGCGATTGGGCATACCGTGGTGGGGGCCGGTGGGAAGGAGCACACTGTGGTGGTGGCAGAAGCAGACTTTTGACCAGGTTGAAGAAGAGGTGCCTGTCCTTCTTTATTTGGAGGAAAGATAAATTGGTGTTTGGGCCCTGATGTTGATGGTGCCTCATCCAATTTTTCCCTCGGCAAAGGAAGCTGCATATCTGCCACAACAATTGGGTCAAGTGGAGTCAGTCCCTGAGTAAGTAGACTCATTTCTTGATCCTTTTGCCTCTGTTGAAACCTGATAATAACATATATGTATTATAAATATATATTAATTTAGAACTATTCAGTTAATTTAAAGGAAATAATGTGCTTTGCTTACCACTGAATGAGCGTCTTCTGGTTTAGCTCTGGTTTAGCTCCCCACGTTATCTGAAGATCAGTCATTGCCCCTTAATGCCCCTATAACTAAAAATGAGATTCTAGCAGCAATAAAAAGTTTGCAATCTGGGAAAGCACCTGGTCCAGATGGACTTAGTTGTGAGTTCTATAAGGAATTTAAAGACTTATTAGTGGATCCATTATTAAACATGTTCAATCATGCTTTTAGAAATGGTAGCCTACCACAGTCATTGAGAGAGGCAAATATATCCCTAATTTTGAAAAAAGGAAAGCAAGCAGAGTACTGTTCGTCATATCGCCCTATATCACTGCTAAATGTAGATCTGAAGATCCTTTCAAAAATTTTGGCCACCCGCCTTGAATGCCTTCTTCCAATATTAGTAAAGGACGACCAAACAGGCTTTATTGTAGGCCGTAACTCTGTAAATAATATGAGACATCTGTTAAATGTGATTCAATTTGCTAAACAACAATCCATAGAAGGTCTTGTGATCTCATTAGATGCGGAAAAGGCATCAAATGGCCCTTTTTATTCCATACATTACATAAATTTGGTCTTGGTGAGCAATTTATTAAATGGGTACAAATACTGTATAATGAGCCTTTTAGTGCTGTACTCACTAATGGCTGTCGATCCTCTATGTTCAAAATTGAGAAAGGAACAAGGCAAGGTTGCCCTCTCTCACCGCTCCTGTTTGCTTTAATAATAGAGCCATTAGCAGAAGCAATAAGGGAAATTCATAACATTAATGGGTTTATGGTAGCAAACAAACCACACAAGATTGCCCTATACGCCGATGATATTCTTATTTTCATGGTAAATCCTGAAACCTCTACCCCAAGTCTCTTAGACACGATTGACAGATTTGCAGCTTTTTCTGGTTATAAAATCAACTACCATAAATCAGTGGCAACGCCAATAGGAAGTTTAGAACAAATACCCCAAACATTACCATCATTTCCATTTAGGTGGGCCCCAGAAGGTTTAACATATTTGGGCACCAATGTCACTCCCTCCTATGAACAAATGTATAAAGTCAATTTTATTCCACTTTTTGAACGCATTCGGATGGACCTAGAAAAATGGAACATTCTCCCTATTTCTTGGTTAGGTCGGATCTCCCTTCTGAAGATGAATATTCTACCGCGACTACTTTACCCTATTCAAATGATTCCGATAAATTTTACACACAAAACCATTAGGAAACTAAATGGTAGGTTCAATTCGTTTATCTGGGCAAACAAAAGAGCACGTATCAAAATTTCAACTTTAATGCTTTCATCTTGGCAGGTGGTCTTGACCTTCCAGACATTCGGAAATATCAATTAAGTGTACATTTGCATTGTATTTCTGATTGGATACATAAAGGACCCAGTGCAGTTTGGTTTGACATTGAAAGCTCACTCTGTAAAATCCCTCTCAGGAACGCTCTGGTTACTAAAGTAACCCTCGTTCCCCGAGGGGGGGAATGGAAATACTATGTGGAAAAACTTCTACTATGGGGATTTCGTCAGAATCCAATCATCTGAAAGAGTATAAAAACGGGCCAATGAAATGCCAATGAGTTGGCGGCGTCAGCGTGCACAGCTGTCGTCAATGACAATTAACTTGGCATAAAAGCCCAGCATGTGCTCAGCAACGGCATCCTTTTCTAGCTGAAGAGGCTTTCACTCCCAACAGCTAAGGGACAATCATTGTGGCGAAGGAACATAGCATTTCCGTTCCCCCCCTCGTGGAACGAGGGTTACTTTAGTAACCAGAGCGTTCCCCTTCGGGAGGGGAACTTCAATGCTATGTGGAAAAACTTCCACTATGGGGAAATTTATGGAAAGCGCCACAACGAAAGTACCTTACCATGTCTCCAGTGAAGGGCGCGCCACGTAGCAGCACGAGCGTACCTGCATCGCTGGAGACACAGTCCTCCAACGTGTCCCCTGGCCCTTACTTACCTTACTTACCTTTCTGGTTCAGATATATATTTCGGGGAGTCGTAAAATACACCTAGTTAGTTACTAGGAATTTTTTAAATACGACAGTACGTTGGAAAAGCGTTCAGTCCCGATAGGGAGGACGCTGCAGTGGCCACCTACTGCCCGGAGGGGGAGACCTGGTGGCAAAATGGCATATGGACTAGCCCTGAGAAGGGGGAGTGCACATATGAGAAGATGGTTAGCGGGGAGGGAAGACACGAGCCCGCCTAGGAGGGGGGACTACATCGTGGCTGAATGAGCGTATGGGATCGCCAGCGGGGATCGCACATAGCAGGCACCTATACCCAGAACGCAGGATGACCAGCGGGCATACCTACAACGTAACGGGCCACCGCTTGACTCCTCTGCTGAGTCAGGTGGTGGGGGCCTCGGAGGAACTCTGCAGGGTTCGCCAAGTGGGGAACTCTACTGGCAAAGTAGAAAAGGCGCACGTATCTCTGTGTTAGAGAGGGAGGCGCAGCAAGCGTTTACAACACCTACCGATTTTCCTCATGACCGGGGTTTCCCAACACCCTTGAGGACACCGGCTCCACTCGAAGATTGTAAAATCTAGCAAATGTATTAGGTGTCGCCCAGCCCGCAGCTCTACAGATGTCTGTACACTCCGAGTGGAGTGTGCTCTAACTCCTGGGGGACATGACTCGCCCTGGCTCTGGTTAGCGAGGGAGATGGCATACACTATCCAGTGGGCCAACCTCTGTTTAGAGACGGCACTTCCCTTCTGCCGACCACCATAACAGACAAAGAGCTGCTCAGAGGATCTAAAACTCTGAGTACAGTCCACATAAGTCCGCAAAGCGCGGACAGGACACAGCAAAGAAAGGGCTGGGTCTGCCTCCTCCGCGGGCAGCGCTTGCAGGCTCACTACCTGGTTCTTAAACAGTGTGGTAGGAACCTTGGGCACATACCCAGGCCGGGGTCTCAGGACAACGTGAGAGTAGGCCGGCCCGAATTCCAGGCACGAGTCACTGACCGAAAATGCCTCCAGGTCCCCTACCCTCTTAATCGAAGCCAACGCGACTAGCAGAGCTGTCTTCAGGGACAGAAATCTCAAGGATACTGAGTCAAGTGGTTCGAAGGGATTTCCACATAGGCTCGTAAGCACTACCGCGAGATCCCAAGAGGGCATGAGAGGGGGGCGGGGTGGAAATACTCGCCTTGCACCTCTGAGGAACCGGATGATGAGGTTATGCCTTCCCACGGTGCCGCCATCCACCGCATCATGATGAGCGGAAATGGCGGCCACGTAAACCTTCAGTGTGGAGGGCGACAGCCTCCGCTCCAACCTATCCTGAAGTAAAGAAAACATAACGCTGATCTGGCAAGAACGGGGGTCTTCTTGGCGAGAAGCACACCACTCAGTGAATAGACTCCACTTCAGGGCGTAGGCATGCCTCGTAGAGGGCGCTCTAGCCTGAGTGATGGTATTAACCACCGCCTTCGGTAGGTTACCTAAGTCTTCCTCGTTCCGTCTATGGACCACACGTGGAGGTTCCACAGATCTGGAGGTCCTCTCTCAAAGGGATCTGCCAGGGGGGGACTATCGCGAGGAGGGAGAGTTCTGAAATCCAGGTCCGGTTGGGCCAGAGAGGCGCAACTAGCAAGACCTGCTCCTCGTCCTCCCTGACCTTGCACAGTAGCTGCGCGAGTAGGCTCAATGGGGGGAACGCATATTTGCGCATGCCCCGAGGCCAGCTGTGGGCCAGTGCATCCGTGCCGAGGGAGCCCTCGGTCAGGGAAAAGAACCACTGGCAATGAGCGTTCTCGGGGGAAGCAAACAGGTCGACCTGGGCTTCCCCGAAGTGCCCCCATATCAGCTGGACAGACTCGGGGTGGAGTCTCCATTCTCCCGAGACTAGGAGCTGCCGTGAGAGCCCGTCGGCTGCACGGTTGAGCTCGCCCGGAATATAAATGGCACGCAGCAATTTCAGCCGCGTATGACTCCAGAGGAGCAGACGGCGAGCGAGCTGAGACATGCGGCTGGAGCGTATACCCCCCATGCGGTTTATATATGCCACCGTCGCCGTGCTGTTCGTCCTGACCAGCACGTGTTGCCCTCTGAGCACCAGTGAAAAACAGCGCAGAGCGAGCAACACTGCCAACAGCTCTAGGCAATTGATATGCCAATGCCGCTGGGTTCCCTTCCATAGGTCCGCAGCAGCATGCCCGCAACACACGGCCCCCCATCCCGTACTGGAAGCATCCGTCGAGACGACGACATGCCTGGACGCCTGTCCTAGGGGCACTCCGGCCCGTAGAAAAGAGGGGTCCCTCCAGCGGGTGAGGGTGCGGCGACACAGCGCAGTGACAGTCACCGAGCAGCGTGGCCACGGCTGCGGATGCCATATGCCCCAGGAGCCTCTGAAATAATTTCAGGGGGACCACCTTTTTCCTGTCGAACTCCCTCAGACAGTTCAGCATCAGCCCGGCGCGCCGTCATGGTGACCGAGTCCAGCTCCAACCCGAGAAAAGAGATGCTCTGCACGGGGGCGAGCTTGCTCTTCTCTCGGTTGACCTGAAACCCCAACAGGTCGAGGTGCCGGAGCACCTTGTCTCTGTGCATAATCAATTGAGCCAGTCGTCGAGATAATTGAGTATGCGTATGCCTGCGAGTCGAAGAGGCGCTAAGGCACCCTCCGCGAGCTTGGTGAAAACCCGCGGAGACAGAGAGAGCCCGAAGGGGAGGACTTTGTACTGCCATGCTCGACCTTCGAACGCAAACCGCAGAAACTGCCGGTGGCGTGGAAGTATGGAGACATGGAAATACGCGTCCTTCAGGTCTATTGCTGCAAACCAATCCTGAGGACAAACACATCGAATGATGCGTTTCTGCATGAGCATTCTGAACCGCAGCTTGTGAAGGCAGCGGTTCAAAACGCGCAGGTCTAGGATTGGCCGTAGCCCACCGCTCTTTTTGGGTACGATGAAGTACGGGCTGTAAAACCCGCTCTTCATCTCGGCTGGAGGGACCGGCTCGATTGCATCCTTCGCCAGGAGGACAGCAATCTCCTCTCGCAAGACAGGGGCGGACACAGGGCTGACCTTGGTGAAATACACGCCCGTGAACTTGGAAGGCCGTTTCGCGAACTGAATCGCGTAGCCGAGTCTGATCGTGCGGATGAGCCACCGCGATGGGCTGGCCCGCGCTAACCAGGCAGGCAGAGCCCTCGCTAGAGGCTTTATTCGCACGATTGCTGACGTACCAACGGTGGGGCAGCACGGAGTGGGTGGGCTCAACCGGGAAGCACTGGGGTCCCACGGGAGAGCAGGAGGCGAGAGGTTCACTCTCGTCTCGCACCCATACTCCGGAGGTGTGGTCGGGAGGGGAAGAGAAAGGAGACCGTTCTCTTGCGCTCCGTGAGTCACTGGCAAAATGCACCGATCCTGCGAGCTGGAAGGCATAGCGTCCCAAGCTGGCAGCGTTCGGGCTGTCACATCCGGGGAAGGGGAAAAATGCTCTTTCTTTGGAATTTGGGTGGCGTTGAAAAACCCCATTGGTGTTATTTGTGTGGCCCGGCCCTCCGCCGGGGAAAGAGCAAGTTCCCTCTTCTCCGGATGGCCCGTCTCAGGGACGCTTCGCGGTCCGTTTACCGGACTTAGCGGCGCCCTGGGGCGGGGGTGCTGGGTGCCTGCGGGATGCTCGGCGCTGCCGCTTGGCCGGAGGCGCAGGCGGGGGCGTCGGAGCAGATCTTGGAGCCGCAGGCGGGCGCCATCGGCGAGGAGCAGTGGAGGTGGATGGTACGGCGGGGGGAGCGGTCTTACGGTCCCACCGATAGATGACTTTGCCCATCGCATCCGACTGCTCCTTCACCGCCGTGAACTCCTGGGTGAAGAAGAAGGGGACGGGAGGCTTCGAAGGCTTAGCCTTCTTGTCCTCCACGTAGCACCCATCTAGTCGATCCGGCCGCGGGGCTGGGGGACAGACCATCTCCAGACCCACGGCCGAAGCAGCCCGGGAAAGCACGGCCAGCATATCCGCTTCTGGATCCGGAGCCGCGCTCACTACCCCGGAAGGAGGGAGCGGGTTCGGATCCTCGTTGGATAGTGATAGCCCACCCTCCGATGCAATGATGGACATCTGGTCCTCGGTGTCATTGAGTGAAAGGGCGACCATCCGTGAGTATGGTTCGCTTCTCTCACTCGAAGCTTGGATGGAGCGCGCTGAGGAATGAGAGGTCCGTGAGCCCGAAGGCGGCGGATTTGCTCCCACCGTAACCCTCAGATCTGCCCGAGTGCCAACCGCAGAGCGGGGGACAACTAGGGTGGGTCGCCCTTTTGCAAGAGCGAGCCTCGATCTTAGCTGCGCAACAGACATGACGTCGCAATGACGGCATGCACTGCCCGCGAGCACCGCATTGATATGCTGGACCCCCAGACATGTAACGCAGTGCTCGTGCCCATCATCCGGGGACAGGGATCCACCACATCCAGAAACGCACGGTCGGAACGACATCTTGAAAAAGACGCGCTGCACGACCGTGTTGCTCTTTTAGGGAAGCTTGCTTCCTATACAAACCGCTCAGCTTGAGGACCGGACCCAAAGGACGCCAGGCAAGGGAGAGAAGACCCAGCTCGACCGTCTGCCGCGGCGTGAACGCGCTCTGGACCGGGAGAACAGCTTCTCAATCTCTCTCTGATCAGACAGGTTGGAGAACCCTCAGTAACTCTCTCAGAAGCTTGTGAAAGGCTCTGAAAGCGAAAAGGATGCCGTTGCTGAGCACATGCTGGGCTTTTATGCCAAGTTAATTGTCATTGACGACAGCTGTGCTCACTGACGCCGCCAACTCATTGGCATTTCATTTGTTGTTGTTCGTTTTTATACTCTTTCAGATGATTGGATTCTGACGAAATCCCCATAGTGGAAGTTTTTCCACATAGCACCCTTACAGAAAAGTCACATGAATTTCACATGTGACCACATGTGATTTCATGTGATTACATGTGATCACATGTGACCACATGTAAAGTTCATGTGGCCACATGTGAAGTTTATGTGACCACATGTGGACAACATGTGAAGCTCATGTGGCCACATGTGAAGTTTATGTGACCACATGTGGACAACATGTGAAGCTCATGTGACCACATGTGAAGCTCATGTGACCACATGTGAAGTTTATGTGACCACATGTGGACATGTGAAGCTCATGTGGCCACATGTGAAGCTTATGTGACCGACCACATGTGAAGTTTATGTGACCACATGTGGACATTATGTGATGCTCATTTGACCACATGTGAAGCTCACGACCACATGTGAAGTTCATGTGACCACGTGGACAACATGTGAAATTCATGTGACCACATGTGGACAACATGTGATCACCTTTGACCACATCTGAAGTCAATGTGACCAAATGTGGACACATGTGAAGTTCATGTGACCACATGTGGACAGCATGTGATCACATGAACCCACATGTGGACAGCATCACCATCTGGAAACCATATTTCGTGATGACCCACACTATACTGTGGATGGTTGTAAAAACATTTAAAAATGGCATGTAAAAAAGTGGGAACCACATGTGAAGTGCACATACAGGATGTCTGAATTTAGAATGTTTTTTGTAAAACATGCATTCCCATGTGAAAAACGTAATCATGTTAAACACGCGAAATTAATGTGACTTTGCAAGACTGTAACATTCACATTAAAACAGGCATGTTTTTTTTCAACCCATTATACATATTTATTATTTTTGTAAACCTTAACATATATCGTATTTTTGTGTTACTTTTACATTTCATACTTTACAAAACAATTTAGCCTAAACAAACCCTTACAAAAAAATAACTGCAGTAAACTGAAGCACAACTGCAGTATAACAACAGTATAAAGGAGGATAACTGAAGTAAAATGAAGTGCAACTGCAAAATAATGAATTATAAAATTACAATAAAGTTCAACAAATTTGCAGTACATTAACGTACAACTTCACTACACTCGTGCATTGTGCTGATAATCTAATATCCCAATGCTGTGGCAATACTGTACTGTGCTGTACTTGCTACAATTTTTTGTACTTTTATTTCAGGGATGCTTTTTGGAAACAAGAAATTGAATTTGAAGAGTTTATTTGCAAATAGGCCTATATTTTTAGTCTTTTTTAAATATAATGTTTTTATGTTGTTTATTGGGTTAAAAAATCATGATTTATGAAAAGTAAAAATGTAATGAGATTTAATATTGTGTACATGAGTACAATGACAAAAAACTGAATTTCTGAATCAGTCTGTAGGGAATGGGAGTCGACTCCAAAAGAGTCGATTCCTCGACTCTCAATAGACCTAGATAGACCAGGACAGGAATCGACTCCTAGAGTCGAGTCTGTTTTTTTCAAACACTCTTAAATTAAGCAGTTACATGCTACTGTTATATTACTCTTTCTCGAGCACGAAGAAGATCGACGGCGCTCGCTTTGAATGCGTGCTCACACATTTTACGATTTTGCTTTTGAATTTTGCGACCACGAGCACTCTTGACGCGACTGTGGTGAAAATGGACTGGCCCTGGCTCGCTCGCTTTAGGCATGATAGTGGAAACGCGGCTAGTGTCTAAAAAGAGAAAATACACCCAAGTAAGGAGGTCTTCCAGTGCATTAAGTTAATGTCTTAACAGGTAATTTTTAAATTAAATAATGTGTAGAGATGGCAAACATACTGTACACACATCCTTTACTCAAGTAGAAGTACAGATACTCGTGTTTAAACGGTAAAAGTTGAAGTACTGACTACACTTTTGTACTCAAGTAAAAGTAAGGAAGTACAGCCTGAAATATGTACTTAAGTAAAAAGTATTCACTACTACTACCTGTTTTAGTTTCACGGTGGTAACTACACCTCACATCATGTGTACATTTATACAAAATAACTTACATTTCTAATTTATTTTGTAAAAAAGTTGTTGCCAATTTTCAGCTGCAAAGTAGCCAAGCAATATCACTCTACAATATTGTCCAATAACACTGTTTAAAAAAGTTGACTGCTCAGCCCTGGTTATCATCAGCTGAACACAAAACATAACTTTACACTTGTTAAGAACAGCAGCTGTCATACTTGTTTGTATACTGTAAAATGCAATTCTGTATGCCTATAAATTTATAACTAATAAATGTCTTAAATTTAACACTTTATTTTATCCAAAACATATTTCAGTGTTTTTCTTTTGACAAAAAAACTAAATGTATTTGACTACATTTTTTTTTGCATTATACTAAAGCTACTTCTGCTCCACAAAGTACATTAAAGCAAAATTAACGAGCCTGATTTAAAAATGTAAGGAGTAGAAAGTACTTATGTTTGTATTAAAATGTAAGAAGTAAAAGAAAATGTTTCAGAAAAAGTAAACAGTGGAGTATAATACTAATACTAGAAAAATTTACTTAAGTACAGTAACAAAGTATTTGTACTTTGTATTTTACTTCCTATCTCTGCTAATGTGAAAAAATGTGATCTAAATACTATGAATTCATTTTGCATTCACATGTATGCATTTGATAGTTTCTTTTATTAAAAATTCAAGAGTTCACACTTAGCTGATGATTAATAATAAAGCTTGTTTGGCATGCTGTCCCGGGAGAGAGCCCTGAGCTCATGAGATCCTCGAGCCCGGGGCTCCCTCCCGTTGCAAGGCGAGAGGGGAGATCGAGCTCAGGTAGATCTCGAGAACTCCCCCATCGTAGTGATTGAAGTGCAGATAGTAGTTCTCTTTAAAGAGATAGGTACTAGGTAGTGAGCAAGTCTATAGTGTTGATTAATAAATAACTTAGGTTGCATGTTTTTAATCGGTGGGAGGAAACCGGAGGACCCGGGGAAAACCCACGTGAGCACGGGGAGAACATGCAAACTCCGCACAGAAAATGCCCGCTGGTTTGGTAAAGCCTAGAACCATTGACATTCTTGCTGTGAGGCAACAGCGCTAAGCGCTGGGCCGCAGTGTCACCCATCTAGAAGAGAGGAGGAGTAGGGGTGGAAGGGGGGATTCTTCAAAGCGAAGATAGTAGTGATATGAAACCCGGGGTATTTATAGTAGCTTGGGGATCATCTGATTGGTGCGAGGTGATTTGGATAATGTGGGTCCAGCCGCTAGCAATCATAAGCATGTGATCCTCTCGAAATTAGTTTATAAATAAACTTCACTTCAAGAGTTCACACTTAGCTGATGATTAATAATAAAGCTTGTTTGGCATGCTGTCCCGGGAGAGAGCCCTGAGCTCATGAGATCCTCGAGCCCGGGGCTCCCTCCCGTTGCAAGGCGAGAGGGGAGATCGAGCTCAGGTAGATCTCGAGAACTCCCCAAAATGCCTTATATAGCTTGGGACAGCAGCCGCGTATTGAAGAACCCCCCAAAAATGCAGATGGAACAATGCTATATCCGGCTGCTGGATATAATATTGGTTGCTTAGGAAAGAAAGGCTCCGGCGGGAGCAGCGGAAAGTAGACTCTTGCTGGAGTCTAAGCGGGGGCATGGGAAGGGCGGGATTGACTCCTGCGGGAGTCGAAGCTCGGATGTGCTCCTGCGGGAGCGAGAGCTGGGATGGGAAGGTTCCTGCAGGAGTCGGGAAAAGTTTTGGACTGTGAAGACTCCTGCGAGAAAGGGTGTGAGGGGGCATGAACTCCTGCGGGAGTTGAAGCTCGTTTTAGTCACTCCTGCGGGAGTTAGAGCTGGAGATTGAGGGCCTAAGCTGAAGAGAAAAGAGTGGCAGGCTGACTCGCCGAAATAATATAGAGAAAAAGGGGGGGCGGAGGATCTCGACGCCGGAAGGAAGAAAGAATAAGGGGAATCATTCAACTGCACGCATGCGAGCCTACGCACGTGTAAAGACACACACGCTAGGGCCCGCAATGCGAGCTCACACTCGTGTATGGATACACGTAATGCATACGCACGCACGCACCTGAACACACATGCTCATACGTACATACATGCGCATACTCTTGTATATGCTTATATACAAGTGTATATGCATTCCTAATGGCCATGGGGAGGGCGGTGATGACTCCTGCGGGAGTCGAAGCTCGGGGTGACCCCTGCGGGGGTCAGAGCCGTGGTGGGGCATTTCTCCTGCCGGAGTCTGGGAAAGGGAGGGGGCGGTGGAGACTACGGCAGGAGGTGGCCGGGGCGGGACTCCTGCGGGAGTCGAAGCTCGTTTTAGTCACTCCTGCGGGAGTTAGAGCTGAGGATTGAGGGCATATGGAAAGAGATGAGAGTGGCGTGAGAACTCGCCGAAATTGAGATAGAGAAAAATGGGGCGGAGAATCTCGATGCCTGAAAGAAGAAAAGGAAGAAGGGGAATCATACATGCGCACGCATACGAGCCTACGCACGTGCAAAGACACGTGCGCTAGGGCGCAAATGCATGCGCGCTGACCCAAACACACGTGATCATGCATACATGCGCATTCACGTGCATATACACACACGTGTCTACGAGTTGCTAAAGGCTGGGAGGGGCAGTGATGACTCCTGCGGGAGTCGAAGCTCGGAGTGACCCCTGCGGGGGTCAGAGCCATGGGGGGGGGCAGGACCCGGTAGGAGTGGGGAGAAGGGAGGGGGCAGTGATGACTCCTACTGAAAGCGTGACTGTGAAGGGGTGGGCTGGGAAAGGGCTTGGCGGGACCCCTGCGGGGGTCGAAGCTCTGTGTGACTCCTGCGGGAATCAGAGCTGTGGTGAGCGGAAGTGAAGGGGAAGCGGAGTATAGCTTGTACTTGGAGGGGGAAGAGAAATAAGAGGTAGCTAGGGTGCTACGTGGCAGAGTTATACTCGTGCCCTTGAATGGCAGAGTCATGCTCGTGCCCTTGAATGGCAGAGTCGTGCTCGTGCCCTTGAATCTTGGGTGTTTCATGGCAGAGTCATGCTCGTGCCCTTGGTCTTCGGATGCTTCGTGGCAGAGTCATGCTCGTGCCCTTGAACTCTGGTAGCTGGTTGTCTGCTAGAGAGGATCAGCTGGGCTTCCTTGAGATGGTAATGGCTGAGGCGAATGTAGGATTTGAAGGCATCGGAAGACCAACGCCCTAGGGTTTGGATCTGTTGTTGGGAGAGCCCGTGGTGGGCTGCTGTAGTGGCTGCCCCTATTCTGAATGAGTGGCTAGAGAATGGTTCGGGGGAAAAGCCAGAAATGCGGAGAACTGCTTTTAAGTGCTTTTGAAACCAAAAGCGTGTTACTGGACGGTTAGCGTCGTCAGTAAAAAGGGGAGCGAGGGGGTTGGGCTCTTGGGCTCTTCTAAAGTGTAAAAAGCTAGGGGGGTCTAAAAAGGGTGAGTGGGGGAGGGGATGTCGAAAATGTAAATGAAGTGCCCTTTCCCTGACTGATCTGTTTTGCTGTGCTTGATGAAAAAGGCAATGGTTTCATCATTCTGCAGAGTTAGATCAGAAATTGTAGGGTGGGTGGCGGGGTTAAATTTGGATGTAATGGCCATTTATGAACACCTAAGGAAGCCGAATTTGTAGATACATACATACATACATACACATAAATATACATATGCATACGTAATGTACACACACACACACACACACATTTACGCATGAAGACAGGGTCGTGCTCGAGCCCTTAGTCTAGAGTATGGCATTAACTGGTTAGATAGAGGAGGGAGGTTAGATGAGAGTCAAAGGGACGGAGTAAAGTGCTAGGAGGAAACAGCGGGAGCGCTCAACGCTAGCAGGGGAAACAGAAAGATGAGGTGATAGGTGAGGCTCTTGCGAGAGCCGAAGCTCTTGTTGACTCCTGCTGCAGTCAAAGCTCAGGTTAGACCCCTGCGGGGGTCCGAGCTGTTGGGTGGGATGGTAAGCATAGCAGAGTTTAGAGACAGAAAGGTAGATACATGCATACGCATGCATGCATACATACCTGTACATACACACGCACACACACACGCATGCATGCATGCGTATAAACACACGCACGCATACGTACACACACGTACATGCATATACGTACGCACGCGCACACACACACACACACATACATACATACTTGCAAGAGACAAAGTTCTTGTTGACTCCTGAGAGAGTCTAGCTTAGGTTGATGTAAAGATGGAGGAAGAAGGTTAGGTGAGATTCAAAGCAAGGAGTAAAGAGCTAGTAGGAAACAGCGAAAGCACTCAATGCTGTCAGGGGAAACAAAAATGTGAGGGGATAGGTGAGGCTCTTGCGAGAGCCAAAGCTCATATTGACTCCTGCGGGAGCCATGAGTTTGTGATGCTAAGGTGGAGGTGTAATTTCTGGAAACGGAGGGACCGGCGTTGGGTTGGGGTCTGCTTCTGGAGGCAATGACCAGATTTTCTGGAAAGAAAAACACCTCAGTTATTTGGCACATATTCAGCGGACATGATAAATTGTTTTATGGTTGATGTCCATATGAGGCGTCTTAAAGTAGCGTTAAAGGTGGTGAATAGGAATGCCTTTATAATGCATTGAACTGTGGCTTCCTTAATCTGTAATTATTAGATAGAATCCTTTGTTAAATAGTTTGAAAGTTGTACTGCTTATGGGACTAATACATGACATCTTGAAGGATGGGGCAAAGAACAGTCCAATCATGAAGGGTTGTCGATCTCTTTAATAAGACGATCGTCAGCTGCGGGTTTTGCAGTAGCTTTAGAATGTATTTAGAGTGTAATAGGTTGGATGAGGGTCAGCTTCTGGTGCCGGCTGTCAAGACTCTGAATTGAGAAACAAGAGATAATCAGAAATTAAATACAACAAGATACGTGTATGGCAGACACAATAAATTGTTTTAGCTGATATCCATGCGAGGCGTCTTAATGAGGGCATGGGCAACTGTAAATGGAAGCGCCTTTTGTTAATGCATGGTACGATAGCTGCAATGCGAAGATGGTAGAGGTGGGCATACGTCTCCTCGCAGGATGGCAAATGAATGGAGAGCTGAGGATATGGGGTGTGGCTTATCAGGTGGTCCTGGAAGTACCTCTTTAAGGCAAGGCAAGTTTATTTATATAGCACATTTCATACGCAGTGGCAATTAAAGTGCTTTACAGAAACAAAAATAGAAAGACTTGACCTGAGGACAGGGTGTGATGTGCTCTGATTTCTTGCTTCTGGTCAGAATCCTAGCCGCAGCGTTCTGGATGAGCTGCAACTGACTGTCTTTTTGGGAAGGCCAGAGAAGAGGCTGTTACAGTAATCTACTCTGCTGCTGATGAAAGAATGAACTAGTTTCTCTAAGTCTTCACTATAAGACTGAGTAGGTGAAGTTATTGAGCAATGGAGTTTTAAAACCCCTTAGTGATATAGAATTGTTTAAGATGTGAATGTATCTAATGCTGAGTCAATGGATGAAATATTATCCATTGTCGGAAATGTCGTCCTCCTATTGATAGCAGTCAAGCGGGTAATTGTTTCTTTGTCGTTTTCACATTCGACGGACTCGCCATTGAAAACTTACATATGTGAAGATATTAGTCACTGGCATGTTACGATTGGACTTCTGTGCTTAATGTTTTTTAAATAGCTGGATAATCTTTTCAGAAATTAAATGGCTATCGAATGTGTGTGTTTTTTTTTTTTTTTTTATATAATACACGTTTATTTATTAATTAATTAATTAATTAATTAATTAATTTATCTATTTGCTAATTATATCAACTGCCAACATCAAGTCCTAAACTTGAACAATGTCACTGTAGGGCAGTGTTTTGTTTTGTCCACAAGATGTCGCTATGACACTGTTGTATCAAGGTATTTTGAAGTTTCTTGTGTTGTTTGAGCCTCTTGGCGTACCGTAGTGTTGATAAATGCGTAGTGCACCATATTTCCTCAGTTTGTGTTATCAACACTGATAGGCAAGACAAGTTTATGATAGTGGGATTCTTATCTAAAATACGTATTTGTTGTTAACACTCAAAGTTCTGTTTACTGAGATATTCTGTGTACTAAACTGTTAAAGATCAAATGCAGAGTTATATGAAGAGTTAAAATGTTGTTTTAGTTTTATTTGTTTTGTAAAGTGATTATACAGAGGTACGGCTCATGCAAAACCATTGTGTTACAATATAACTAGCAGTAGTTACTGATAGTGAATGTATTTGAGATCTCTTTTATTGTATTGAGACTTAAATGAAGTTTGTGTTATCAACACTGATAGGTGCCCTTCTGTCAAATAAATGGTCGAGTCACGATCGCGAACTTCTCTTTGCCTGCATCTCCTGTTTACCATCCCACAAACACATTCAACACAACGCTGAGTAGCAGCGGTGGTGCTAGAGTCAAGCAAGCACGCAGAGAGCGACTGGGTTACATCACCACTTGTGTGAATGTTAGTTGAGGGATTTACATCAATCCATGAATAAATGACATTAGGTTTGGACTCGGAGTCATTATGTGATTGAATCACAAGCGTATCTAGCTCAGTTCATTCACAAATTCAAAGTCCATTCTTAATCTGTCAAGAGAGAGGGCGGGAGCATCTCGAGTTTGAGAGCTCATTGGATGGTGATGCTTCACTTACAGCTATTGGCTCAAAAAAATGTCAATCAAAAGCCAGCGGCCATTTTGGTTAAGATCAGTATTGTTATGACTTGAGACGCTACTGAACGCACTTCAGCGAGTGGTTTGGACGATAACAATGTATCTAATGGATGTTTATCGATGTATGAATATGCTGGGACTAATGTTTGCGGATTGGTTTGCTTGACCCCTTGCAGTCGAATTGCTTTATGCTATTAGGATGATATGGATCTCTGGACAGGCGGGATGTTTGAGAGGTGAGTTCTTTTGTATGACTTATTCTATTCACGCTAGTCTCGTCATTCAAAGATTATAAAATGTTTTAGTCCTGTTGGAGAGTGCTTATTTTATGGCGAGGCTTCCCTTTGTAGCGTGCTATACGTTACCACTGGTGCACAGCTGGGAGAGCGCTGAGGGTTCGGTTTCATTGCAATGGCTTGCCAACGTCTTGAGAGTTTAGACTTTGGTATTGTTGAAGTTGTTGATAAAATAGTTGTTAGAGTTATTGTTGGAGCTGGAGCTGAAGATGCAGTAGAAGTAGCAGCTGGTGCGGAGCGGGGCGTTCTTCAAAGCGAAGATAGTAGTGATATGAAACCCGGGGTATTTATAGTAGCTTGGGGATCATCTGATTGGTGCGAGGTGATTTGGATAATGTGGGTCCAGCCGCTAGCAATCATAAGCACGTGATCCTCTCGAAATTAGTTTATAAATAAACTTCACTAAGTTTTGTGTTTTTTTTTTCCAGATTAAGAAATCAAGTCATTAACTTGAACCAAGAGGACAAACTCGTCAAAAGCACAACTCACTTTCCCTTGGCTTATTTCCTTTTTATCAGGGGTCATCACAGCGGAATGAACTAGCAATTTACTGTGGTACATGCCTTTTTTCACTAGATGCTTTTCCATGCAGAATTTCATCTAATTGACCAGAGCACCCGAAGGAAACCCACACAAACATGGGGTGAACATGCAAGCTCCATACCTGGCCCAGATGGGACTCGAACCAGTGACCTTCTTGCTGTAAGGTGACAGTGCTAAACACGGAGCCACCATGCCGCCCCTTTTTGTATTCACATTATAGTAGTGACAGTTTTCCCTTCAAGGTATTTCAGTAAATAATTGTTGTTATTTAATATAATTGACAATAAATTGTTTGTATTTATATTGCAGTTTAATAATAATTTTTGTTCACACTAATGCACAGATTTTATGGTGTTAAGTACACAGAAGAAAACCCACAAGAGTTTACATGGTAATGCACGTTTCACGTGTGATCAAATGTTCACAATCAAAATTTCGTTTTCCCATGTGATCACTTGTGAATGCACATGTGGTTCACATGTGAATTCACACAAAAGCATTCCAAATACACACATTTTCCCATGTGATCACATGTGGTTCACATTAAAATGCACGTGTTTCACATGTGATCACATGTGAATTCACACAAAAGTGTTCCAAATACACACATTTTCCCATGTGATCACATGTGGTTCACATGAAAATGCACATGTGTTTTACATGTAATCACATGTGAATTCACACAAATGCGTTCCAAATACACACATTTTCCCATGTGATAACATATGATTGCACATGTGGTTCACATGTGAATTCACACAAAAGCTTTCCAAATAGACACATTTTCCCATGTGATCACATGTGGTTCACATTAAAATGCACGTGTTTCACATGTGAATTCACACAAATGCGTTCCAAATACACACGTTTTCCTATGTGATCACAAGTGGTTCACATGTGAATTCACACAAAAGCGTTCTAAATACACACATTTTCCCATGTGATCACATGTGGTTCACATGAAAATGCACATGTGTTTCACATGTAATCACATGTGAATTCACACAAATGCTTTCCAAATACACACGTTTTCCTATGTGATCACATGTGGTTCACATGTGAATCCACACAAAAGCGTTCCAAATACACACGTTTTCCCATGTGATCACATGTGGTTCACATGTGAATCCACACGAAAGCGTTCCAAATACACACATTTTCCCATGTGATCACATGTGGTTCACATGTGAATCCACACGAAAGCGTTCCAAATACACACGTTTTCCCATGTGATCACATGTGGTTCACACGTGAATCCACACGAAAGTGTTCCAAATACACAGGTTTTCCCATGTGATTACATGTGGTTCACATGTGAATCCACACGAAAGCGTTCCAAATACACACGTTTTCCCATGTGATCACATGTGGTTCACATGTGAATCCACACGAAAGCATTCCAAATACACATGTTTTCCCATGTGATCACATGTGGTTCACATGTGAATCCACACGAAAGCCTTCCAAATACACACGTTTTCCCATGTGATTACATGTGATTCACATGTGAATACACACGAAAGCGTTCCAAATACACACGTTTTCCCATGTGATTACATGTGGTTCACATGTGAATCCACACGAAAGCGTTCCAAATACACACGTTTTCCCTTGTGATCACATGTGGTTCACATGTGAATCCACACGAAAGCATTCCAAATACACACGTTTTCCCATGTGATCACATGTGGTTCACATGTGAATCCACACGAAAGCCTTCCAAATACACACGTTTTCCCATGTGATTACATGTGATTCACATGTGAATACACACGAAAGCGTTCCAAATACACACGTTTTCCCATGTGATCACATGTGGTTCACGTGTGAATCCACACGAAAGCGTTCCAAATACACACGTTTTCCCATGTGATCACATGTGGTTCACGTGTGAATCCACACGAAAGCGTTCCAAATACACACGTTTTCCCATGTGATCACATGTGGTTCACATGTGAATCCACACAAAAGCGTTCCAAATACACACGTTTTCCCATGTGATTACATGTGCTTTTCACATGTGGTTCCTGTGTTTCACATGTGAATTTCACATGTGAAATTCATGTGAATTTTCTGTTAGGGCATTGAAGTTCCCCTCCCGAAGGGGAACTTGCTTTTTTTTAAATAAGTTTAAATCAGTGAAAATTGCCTGCAATAATCCCATCACGGTTTGTACTATCAAAGCATGGCAATTTATAAAACGTTTAGAAGGAAGGTTTCGGCTCACCTCAACCTTTACCCCCATCTGTAATAATTTTGACTTTCTGCCAGGGACTGAAGACCCACAATTTAAAGTCTGGTCACAAAAAGGTCCCACCACATTACATGACTTGTTTGATGGGAAAATTTTAATGTCTTTTGACCAACTGACCAATAAATATAACAATCCGCGACAAGACTTTTTTCGCTATTTGCAAGTAAGAGACTTTGTAAAAAAAGACACTACAATACTCGAAAATCAGGACATTTCAGCTGTTAAAAGGCAACTTTTTTACACAGGGAGAATTCTACAAGCTGTTTCTACAAAGTTCTCAAGGATTGTGGTTCTTTAAATACGGACTCCTTGAAAGAGACTTGGGAAAGGACCCTTGATATACAGATCACAGATGATCAATGGGAGGAAGCTTGGAAAAATGCATTGTCCCTAAGTGTATGTAACAGGGTAAAAGCAATGCAACTGAAAATTCTACATCGAGCTCACATCTCTCCCTCTCGAAGGCACAAGTTTATAGAGGAGCTATCACCAATGTGTCTGAGGAAAGAGACCTCGTTCATTGTTTCTGGTTTTGCAGGGAAATTCAAAAGTTCTGGGCCATGATTGAACAAGAAATTAATGGTATTCTATCTGTTAATATTGGTTGTGATCCCAAGCATATGCTGCTTGGGATATATGACGAGATTAATATGAACAAACATAAAAAAACACTTTGCAAGTTCCTGACATTTTGTGCAAGAAAATGTATTCTCCTGAACTGGATTACGTACAAATCTCCTACAAAGTCTTTATGGCACACGGTAATACTTGAATATATACCACTGGACTACTTAACCTGTGTCTTACATGGCAAAGATGTTTTATTTCATGAGAGGTGGGATCCATTTTTGTTACATATGGGTCTAAACATAACCTCCATACTAATCAGAGGGTTGGTTTAATAAGGTCAGATCTTGTGAAGGTTTGTGGAGCATGAATATGCAATATCTAAATTTTATTGACACCCTTTTTCTTTTTCTTTCTTTCTTTCTTTCTTTCTTTCTTTCTTTCTTTCTTTCTTTCTTTCTTTTCTCTTCTCCCCCATGTTCTGTTCACTTATTTGTTGTTGTATCTGTATTGCTTAAAAAATTAATAAATACATTTCTAAAAAAAAAAAATGTTTAATAATGTGACATCAAAGCAATGGAAGTAAATCGCAGTGCTTTATATGTTTTAGAAAAAAACAATTATCCAAATGTATGTAATACCTGGAATAAAACAGTTTAGGTGGAGGTGGAAGAACTCCAAAGATGTAGAGCCACGGGCACACCTGTAGCAACACAGCTCCACACCAACTTTCTTCAGTGTCCCTGTCTTCATGTACAATGGAAAGTTCTCTGGGTCTTAAATGCACTGTACATGCTTCTGCTGTTCCTTCCAGAGCAGAGGAAGCAGAGGAACACCCAGAGTGTCCTTCCCATGCTCGCTGTCAAAATGGTCCATCAGCTTTCCAATCAAACAGGTGGTCTCCTCCACACCCCTGGTCCTCCTACGGCAGTGCAGTGCTAGCTCCCTCCGGTTTATGCGAGCACTGAAAGCCGTTTGGGTGATGTAGCCAGTCTTCTTTGCGGCCAGCTCCCCTTCCTTTGCCTAGCGAAGAGCGGCCACATATTCTGGATCCCACTGAAAGATGCACGTGGACAGACGTGCCATGAAGATCCCATAGAGCGGATGAGCTTCTGTAGTGACACCTGCAGCAAACCGGCACATAAAATGCCAGATGTCAAGGCGCACTTCAAGCTCATCCCATTCCCGAAACATGATCTTCACCGGAGACTGGCCGTGCTGACTGCAGCAATCTCTGTCCACGTATATTACTTTCGGGGCTGCCTCTCCTGCATCCCGGTAACGCTTTGTGAGCCCGGCTGCCATTGGGTCCAGTCCATGTCCCTCGGCAGCTGACAGCACAGAGACAAGGACTTGGCCGTGTTCATTCCCCACATTAGTGCACCAGGCAGCTGTTCCCGCAGCAGCACCTGCAAGTTTCTTTGTGATCTATTAGGAAAAATAAAAATGTGTTATATATGTATGCACACATATCCATTTCTAGAAAATGTTTGGATATAAACACACCTTTTTTGTGGAGTATATTTTTAGAACACAGCCAAAGACTGAGGTGATTTTGGCCTTGACCTTGTGCAGTCGCCCCAGAACATCCCTGGCATAGACGGCTAACAGCCACTTAGGTTTGGGTATGGCAGGTAAGAGGGGAGGCTCAGCAAACACAGGAGGTTGCACAAGGGAGGATCTTGTAAATGGTTCACATGCAGTCAGGTATTGCAGGACTCGCTGTGTCCATGCCTCACTGTGTTGCTCCATCAGCTTTTTGTAAAGCTGAGTCACACTGTTGCCCAGTGTCCTCTCCCTCATCATCCTAAGTACCCGGTTGTCACATGAGTATCTAAGAAAACAACAGTATAATCATGCAAATGCTTTGTTTGCTAAAAAAACAACACAAAATATTGGCATTGTGCATTACCTGTATGTCAGCAAAGCTGGAAACTGACTCCGGTGGCCCATATCCAACTGTCCTAAGATGTCCTCGGACCAGGCAGGAAACTTCTTTTTGCACCGCTTGCACTCCAGATACTCAGTGGCAAGGTCGTACCAGCCGTCGATGTCCAGGACTTTGCGCACCGTGCGGTAAATTCCCGCAGCTGTTAGTCTGTGCTTACCACAGCTTGGGCGAACACAGACAAGTGGAAACAACTACATCTTCAGCGGCATCGACGGGAAAAGTGGCCGGCAGAAGAAGAGGTCAGGAGAGGCAGGTGGCTGTGTGTTAATTAGAGGGGTCTGAGGAGGATACCACCACAGCTTTAGCTGGGACACTAGCTCTGGCTTGCCGGTTTTTGAGTTGGCTTTAAACACCGTGTTCCGGATCCACTCATGCTGAAAAGGGGGAAGCTGATCTTTCCAGTGAACTGGAAGCTCAGCTGGTGGCAGATGATGTGGAAGATCTCATGTTTTTGCTGTTTCCGCAGATGGAGACGGACTGGCACAGGCCTCTGAGTGAATAGTGTAAGAAAAAATGAGGACGACCTAGAAATCTCAATGAAGATGTTTATTCAGCATAGCAGTCTCAAAGTACATGGCAGTACCCTGGTTTCACCGGAGTCAGAATGAACCCTGAACGTTCTTAAACTCAAACCTTTATACTGTTTTAGCTGTTGCCTTTAGACTTGCCTTTAGATGTAAATGAAGTTGCTCCTTGGTTGTTGACCCAGCTGTATTTCCTACCTCTCTATGTTAATGCAGTTTCAACACCATTGATGAGATGGTTCTCTGTGCACCACACCCATCCCCATTCTACAATTGTTACCATTTGGTCGAGATGTAGTCACCTCAAACAATGCAGAGACAACAAACTTCTCATTTCTGAACTGCTGTCGGACAACATCTCCAAGTTGCTTCGTTCTGTCTGACTAGTAAGTAAAAATTCACAAAATGCACATTTTATCCATATAGACTCTTGTTCGACCCACTTAAATTACAGTAACACATGTCTAGCTTACCCCATAGAGACTGTGTCTGTTCCTCGTGTTACTAGACCAACAATTAAACGTACTGTGTGCTCTAGTAAAAATCTACAAAGAATAAAAGCTGAAAATCCAATAAAAAGTGATAATACAAAATTCGTTAAGCTTGGTCTCCTAAACATAAGATCACTAGCAACTAAAACGCTTATCATTAATGAAATAATAACAGATAACAATCTAAATGCACTCTGTCTCACTGAAACCTGGCTGAAACAAAATGACTATATTAGCTTAAATGAAGCAACTCCTCCAGGATTCACATACAAGCATAAGGCTCATCAAACCGGTCGTGGTGGTGGAGTTGCAGCAATCTTTAGTGATATTCTTAATGTTAATCAGAGAAAGGGACTTACGTTTAACTCCTTTGAGTTATTAGCTCTTAAAGGTGCAGTATGTAAGTTTGACACCCAGTGGTTGAACTAGGTATTGCAGTCCTGAATCATAATAAAGGTACGCCGGGTTGCCAGTTTGAGGGATTTTAAACTGTGTTCTAAATAAAAGCAACGACACGCGATTGAGGGAATATTCTCCATATTAAAAGGAGTTTTGGTTCTAACCAACACCTCGAATTGATTTATTAGAAGCGGCTTCTATTTCTCACAGCTGAACAACAGAAACCTATGACAGATCACCTCAGGTAAGCCTCGTGTGCTTTATTCAGTGCTAAATGCTAACAATGCGAGTTTGAATGCATTTTACATGACGTGTATTACCATATACTGAAAGCAGAAAGTTCACTTCACCTTTAATGATGTTAAAGAGGGTTAACATGTATTAAATAGATTCTAAACCTTACCGTTTTGTGAGTGAGTGCATATTCTGTGCTTCTGAAAGGCTGTATTTAAATTTCTGCCGTGTTTTGTGGTGCAAACAGCCAAATGGCTCATCACTCATAACAATCTCGTCACAGCGTGTTGTTAGGACACGCGATGTAACCTGCTCACGTTCCTAATATTTATGTCATTTGCTAATTAACGTCATGTGGAACTGAATCTGTCTCATTTTGATACTTTCCACTACACTGTAGCATTTCGCTCATGGACGCATGCTTTCAGAGTCTTTCTGAATGAATGAATGAAATATGCTGTTTTCCAACAAGGCAACCCGGGGTGCTGAATTATAATTGGTTAAACTGGCATGTGCATGTGAAAATTACCTAAACAAAGACATTGCTCCGGCACGGAAAAAAACATTTTCAAAGCAGAATATCTGACTTCAGCCTTGTTTGTCAGTTAAACAAGTATGTTCACTTGGGATGTTTCTTAAATATCTGCACACATATTATTGTATTTTTATGCTTTAGAAGAGTCAAAAACTTACATACAGCACCTTTAATGTTATGCTACCGGATATTAAGCAAAAATCTATGTTATCTCTCGCTATAATCACCATATATAGACCCCCAGGACCCTATGTCAATTTTCTAAAAGAGTTTTCTGATTTTATTTCTGATTTGCTAGTTAAAACTGATAAAATACTAATTGTAGGAGACTTCAACATCCACGTAGATGACTCCAATGATACACTAGGGCTCGCCTTTATGGATCTATTACACTCACTTGGGATAAAACAAAATGCTGTTGGTCCAACCCATCGCTTAAAGCATACATTAGATCTAATATTGTCTTATGGAATTGAGGTCTTTGATGTAGACATTATACCACAAAGTGATGATATTACAGACCACTACCTCTTACTATATAAGCTGCGTTTACCTGAAATTAACAGATCTGCACCAATATACCGCCCTGGTAGGACTATCGTTCCGTCCACCTAGGATGAATTCATAAATAACTTACCTGATCTCTCTTTATTTCGAAATACACCCGCAAACTCAAATTACCTGGACGTAGTAACCAGCAGTATGGATGCCATCTTTACTAGCACACTAAATACTGTGGCACCCATCAAATTAAAAAAGGCTAGAGAGAATAAAACTACACCATGGTACAATAATCATACTCGCGCTCTCAAAACAGCAACCCGTGCTCTGGAACGTAAATGGAAAAAAACTAATTTAGAGGTTTTTAGAATTGCGTACAAAGACAGTATGTCAAGCTATAGGAGGGCTCTTAAATCTGCCAGGGCCGAGCACCTCCGCAAACTGATTGAAAATAATCAGAACAATCCTAGATTTTTATTTAGCACCATTGCTAAACTAACAAATAATCGATCATCTTTAGAACAAAATGTCCCACCGCAAATCAGTAGTGATGACTTCATGAATTTTTTCAGTGATAAAATAGAAGGCTTTAGACAGAAAATAGAAGATGTTAAACTTTCTGCACCGCCTAATACTCCAGATCCAGTAAACATTCAACTGAATCAAAATAACCTACAATGCTTCAAAATCATAGAACAGGAAGAGCTAGATAAAGTTATAAATAGTTCTAAACCAGCTTCATGTATGTTAGATCCAATTCCAACAAAATTACTGAAAGAACTGATAACTATTATAGGAGAACCTCTCCTTAATGTTATCAACTCTTCTTTATCTTTAGGCCATGTTCCAAATCCTTACAAGCTAGCTGTTATTAAACCTATTATTAAGAAATCACAATTGGACCCGAGCAACTTGGCTAATTATAGGCCTATCTCAAATCTTCCATTTATGTCTAAAATACTAGAAAAAGTTGTTTCTACCCAATTATGCTCATTTCTGCAGACAAACAACATTTTTGAAGTGTTTCAGTCAGGTTTTAGGCCTCATCATAGTACAGAAACCGCATTAGTAAAAATAACCAACGATTTACTCTTAGCTGCTGACCAAGGGTGCGTCTCACTTTTAGTTTTACTCGATCCTAGCGCCGCATTTGACACCATCGACCACAATATTCTCATTGACCGCTTAAATTCTACAGGTGTCCAAAGTCAGGCCCTTCAATGGTTTAGGTCATACTTAGCTGATCGTTACCAGTTTGTGAATATTAATGGACAGCTTTCACAAGTCAGGCCAGTAAAGTACGGGGTCCCTCAAGGATCAGTTTTAGGCCCTTTGCTGTTTACAATATACATGCTTCCCCTGGGGGACATTATTAGAAAACACGGGATCAGCTTTCACTGCTATGCAGATGATACTCAATTATATATTTCAACTAAACCTGATGAGATGTGCGAACTGTCAAAGCTAACCGAGTGTATCAAAGATGTCAAAGACTGGATGACCAACAATTTTCTTCTCTTAAACTCAGAAAAAACAGAATTATTACTTATTGGGCCTAAATCCTGTACACAGCAGTTCTCACAACTCGACCTGCAACTAGAGGGATACAAAGTTAGCGTTAGCTCTACTATAAAAGATCTGGGTGTCATATTAGACAGCAGTTTAACTTTCAAAAATCATATATCCCATGTCACAAAAACTGCTTTCTTCCATCTGAGAAATATCGCTAAATTGCGAAGTATGCTATCCATATCAGATGCAGAAAAGCTAGTTCATGCTTTCATGACTTCTAGGTTGGACTACTGTAATGCTTTGTTTGCTGGCTGCCCGGCATCCTCTATTAACAAACTTCAGCTAGTGCAAAATGCAGCTGCCAGAGTTCTTACCAGATCTAGAAAATATGATCATATCACCCCAATTTTATCCTCCTTACACTGGCTGCCTGTTAAGTTTCGTATTGAATTTAAAATATTACTCCTTACCTATAAAGCTTTAAATAATCTAGCTCCTGCTTATCTAACCAACCTCCTGTCTCGCTACAATCCAACCCGCTCTTTACGATCTCAAAACTCAGGGCTTCTGGTAGTACCTAGAATATCAAAGTCGAGTAAAGGAGGTCGAGCCTTCTCATTTATAGCCCCTAAACTCTGGAATAGCCTTCCTGATAATGTCCGAGGCTCAGACACACTCTCACTCTTCAAAACTAGATTAAAGACCTATCTTTTTAGCAAAGCATACACTCAATGCATTACATAGCGGTATGATGCATGATGTGCCCCACGCAGCATTTTGCTTCTTGTTTTTATCCAAGGACAGACGAGTCTTCGCCGAGGTCCACCGTGCTGCGCCTAGACTGCAGCTCTGCACAAGACGTTTGGCCATAGGGGAAATGGTCGTGCCCAACCGAGCCTGGTTTCTCTCGAGGTTTTTTAAATCTTCGCTTCGCCAATTGGTGAAGTTTTTTCCTCGCCGCTGTCGCCACTGGCTTGCATGGTTCGGGATCTGTAGAGCTGCGCATCGATGGATTTGCTCCTCAGTGTTTGGACTCTCAGTAGTGATTATTAACCCACACTGAACTGAGCTAAACTGAACTGAACTTAATCTCTTAAAACTGAACTGACACTGTTTCAATTCACTATAATCTTCCATGTGAAGCTGCTTTGACACAATCTACATTGTATAAGCGCTATACAAATAAAGATGAATTGAATTGAATCTCATAAGTCAGCCCTTTTAAGAAATGAGCATCAATTCACCATTTAGAGTGGAAGTTGGGTCGAGGCAGACTCATTTCTTACAGTCCCCTCTCCGATGCTCTTTGGCCCAGAAAGAAGCATCACAACCACTCTCTCACACATTACACCTCCCTTCATGGGCAGGTGCCCAGTGGCGGTGAAGCCCTGGCTTAGGTTGTTCTTGGCTGGGCACCGAAGAATCTTACCCGTCTTGGGGTCATCACCTCATGCACACTGGTTATTGCTCCTTCCAATTAGGCAAGTTGTCATAGTCTCTTCTTCAAATTTGGAACTATAAAATACAAACAATTTCTTGGGTTTAAGAGAGGAGCACATGAAAACCATGACATCTAATGTTCTAATGTATCAGTCTAAAGGTACTACAGCCAAAAGCCAAAGGAGCAAGAACATCAATCAATAAAGAAAATTGTGTGTGTGTGTGTGTGTGTCCATCTGTCTGTGTGTGCATGTTTTTGTGTCTTTCTGTGTGTGTGTGTGTGTGTGCGCATGCTTGTGTGCATGCGTGTGTGTTTCTTCTCGTTCATTTTCTTAGCATGTACATATTTTATCCATATGTACAATCATTGCACAGCATTGTCCATTTTGTGCAAACATTGTTCTTTTTTTTTTCTTCTTTTTTTTTTTCACTCACTATCCATTTTCTCAGTGTGGAGATCCTCATTAAAATCCAAATTAAATCCACATTAAAAATCAAACAATAAAAACATTAAACATTTGCATGAACTACACCAAATGTACATTCACTACACAACATATATACATTCACTACACAACAAGCATTTGTGTGTGCAAGCATTTCCCTTTTTTTTTTCTTTATCTTTTTTTTTTTTCACTCTGTCTAGTGTTGACATCCTCATAAAAATCAAACATTAGAAAACATTAGAAACATTAAACATTCACATTAACTACACCACATTTGTATCCACTAGATAACATATGTGCACTCACTACACAACAAACATTGTGTGTAAATTTTCCTGTGTTTTCCTTTCCTTCTTTTTTAATTTTCAAACATATACATTTTTTCAAACATATTGTGTCCACTTTCTCAGCGTAGACATCTTTTATCCAAGTGTGCTTTTATGGACAGCAATATGCATTCTACATTTCTGTATGCAACCTTTTTTTTTTTTTTTTTTTTTTTCACAATGTGGACAACCTGACAACATCCACACATATGCGTTTTTGTACAGCAATATATAATCTATCAATATGTATTTCATGTATGTATGTGTGTATGTATGTATTTGTTTTCTTCATGTGTCAGTCTGTGTCCTTAGGCTTTTAGGCCTTCGATGTGGGTGTGTATTTTGCCCTTTTGTTTTCATTAACTTCCCAGTCTCTAAAAATGGTTTGAGCTTCTCTTTCTCTTTTCCACTGTTCAGTCTTTTCCAGCTGGACAACAAGTCTTTCTTGAAAAAGCAGTCACTAGTATTCCATTTTGTGCGGTTCCAACTTTTCTGTGTCTCTGGGTTTCTAGAACTTAATCAGCGTCTCTGGGTTCTTAATCATATTCACATCTCTTGGTTCTTAATGTCAGTGGCATTTCTTGGTTTCTTGATCTTCTTCATCATCTCTGTTTTTCTTGATCTTCTTCATCATCTCTGGGTTTCTTGATCTTCTTCATCATCTCTGGGTTTTTTGATCTTCACCATCTGAGTTTCTAAATGTCATCTGGTTCTTGAAAATTCTAATTGATGCTGGGCCTGGAGCTTTGGATCTCTGTTTGGTTTCTGTGATTAAGGCTTCTTGGTTTCTGGCTCTCATCAGGGCTTGAACGTTCTGATCAATACTGGGCCGGCCTGTGGTTCTGAATCTCTCTGTTCTCTTGAAGAACCTTGTTCTTTGAATAATCTCATCATCTCCGCCACTGGTCATACTGGCCTGCTTGTCTCACTCATGACTGGATCATCTTCCACCACACCTTTCAATCTAAAATGAGAATAAAAAGAAGAGGTTGCCCCCCCTTTCCCCCACAAGAATCTTCTCACATACAAGGATCACACAACATTAATATCATTATTTAAAAAAAAATAATTACATTAAAACATGTATCATAAATTACATTTAAACAATCAATATAATTTAAAATAATTTCTCAGAAATTATACATAATCACCCCCGTTTTGATAGTAAAAATATCTTTCTAAAATATTGTATTATCATGAAACAATTCCTCCAATTCACATCAGCAGCTGCTAGAGACTGAGTTACAGTCATTTTCATGCAGTGATGTGTCTGAAAAGGTGAGAATGGGTCCCTCCTTCATTCCTTTCAACTCTTCCAGCTGGTTTTCTAGCCTGGCTATTTTCTTATGTAAATCTTTATAACTTGTCCTTCTTTTGACTGAAACATGACACTGTATTGCCTTGTGTCCCATAATTCCACATCTGAAACAAACTCCCTGGTCTTTCCTCCTTTTCTCTAAACAATGTCTTGCTATGTGGTCATTTTTTCCACATGCATGACAAACAATGCTTTGAGATTTTGCACTGTCCTGGCAATTCCTCGCAATGTGACCAGCATTTCCACATGCATAACAAAGAACAACACCCTCTGCATTCACACGTGTAAATTTCCTTGCTCTGTGATGGAAACTATTGGATGAGCTTGAATATTCTCTGCTTGCAAAGGCAGCAACGGGATGTCTCGCATCTTTCATTTGCCTCTGTGAATTTGCATTATTGTTGTAAAACTGTGTCATTTTACCAATAATGTCATTATAATCAGAGAGTGGCATCACAAGCATTGTCACAGCAGAATGAGTAAGTGGGTCACACTTATTAATCAAAGCAGACTTGAAACTGACGTCATCATGAGTAATATCAGGATTGCCACTGAATGTTTTAAACATCTCTAACAATCGTTCAGAAAATACTCTTGGGTGTTCCCCTTTCTTCATGTGTGTCTGAGATATTTTATCCCAGTTAACAGACATCACACCTAAGACTTCAAGCAGTGCCTGTTTCCTCTCTGACTTGTTTGCAGTTTTGTTTTTTACTTTCTGAGATAAAGCCCCAGACAAAGTTTCAGGCAAGCACATTCTTAGCAACACACATGCATCACCATCTGTATATTTGTACACCTCTGCATATTCCTCTAACCTCTTTAGGAAATCTAAAGGATCTTGTTCAGTAGGATCAAATTTCCCAATATTTGCAATCACAGCTTCTAGTTCATTTGGGTGTTAAACCCTCTGACCGTGTTATGGGTCATTGATTCTAGCCCTGCTTCTCTAGTATGCATGGTGTATTAGAGTGACCTGGTGCCATAGGAATCTAACTGTACAGTCTGAGCATTGACTACTGACTGACTTGAGAATCTTTCTCCCATTCATCATCATCCTCCTGAATGTCTGTCATTTCTGGACCTCTATTTGCATTTAATGTCTCACTGGTGTTATTCTCTGTTAGGCTATTCTTTATGAAGAAGTTACAAGTAGCCCTTGCTTCTTCCAAATTACTGTACAGTGTTTCTACAGATGATGCCAACAAGTCTTTATGAGTTTTCAGACGTGCAATCTCATTCTGCATTCTGATCTTCTCTTCCTTCCATAATGTTTCACTAGCCTGGTAATATTTTGAAGCAATTACCCCAACATTCAGTCTCTCATTTTCAGTTTCTAACTCCACTACTCTCTTTCTAGTAACCTTGTATGATGCAAGAACAGCTTGAAGTGCATTGGCAATTTTTCCTTTCTTGTTCTTTGGCATTTTGGAAAAATTTTCAAATTTAGAGACAGCCCATTCATATGGCTTATCTACGACTTTCTCTATACCATCAAAAATTCCAACTGTGCCATGCTTAGCAATGTATTTAACCATCATCTCTTCCATTTTCACAATCTTAAGTTCTCTTCAGTAATTCAATAGATTTTATTTCTTTACTGACTGGACATTATCAAGTTATTTTAATACTTGTTGGTACAATTATTCACTGCTCCTGTGCAAATGAATAAAAAAAATTAAAAAAACAACAACAAGACCATCGAAATGTCTGTACTTCAGTGTCTATTAAACATAGCCACACTTCATCAGGCCTCAAATTCTAAACTACACTCAAAACAGTTTCAAATGTTTATCTGTAAGTTATCAGATAAAACCAATCTACATCAGTCCTTTGTGTTGTAATTTATTAATTAAAACACTGCTACATTACATTAGGTAAAACCTCAGGAAAAAATATCTTTAACAGTTTCAGACACCCTACCAAATATAATTGTTTTTGAGACCACACTGCGTCAAATCAATTCAGTTACTTTAGAATTTCCACAGAATTATGAAAACTTCAGTTTATGAAAAATCAGTTTCACTTATGTTAGAAACGTGTAACTTTGTTTCAATTACTTTAGAAACAACAATTCCAATACAATTCTGCCACTAGAATTATTACAGATCAACACTAAGTTTTAGTTACTTTAGAAACCTAAACTTCAGCCCTTTGCTTCAATTACTTTAGAAACAACAATTCAATACAATTCTGCTACCACACTACGTCAGGTTAATTCAGTTTCATTAGAATCTTAAACAAAATTGTATAGAATAGGCTTAAGAACTCCTTTTGCTAAAACTGAATAATACAAATTCTTTTCTGTCCTAAATCTTCTTTTCTAGATTTTTTAAACGAGGGGGATTCCTGACAACAAAAATGTAATAAGAAAACCCGCTTTTCTTACCTTTCTCTCCTTTGTTGTTTTGGAATTCCTCGCTGGATGGCTCGCCAGTGTAAGAAAAAATGAGGACGACGTAGAAATCTCAATGAAGATGTTTATTCAGCATAGCAGTCTCAAAGTACACGGCAGTACCCTGGTTTCACCGGAGTCAGAATGAACCCTGAACGTTCTTAAACTCAAACCTTTATACTGTTTTAGCTGTTGCCTTTAGATGTAAATGAAGTTGCTCCTTGGTTGTTGACCCAGCTGTATTTCCTACCTCTCTATGTTAATGCAGTTTCAACACCATTGATGAGATGGTTCTCTGTGCACCACACCCATCCCCATTCTACAATTGTTACCATTTGGTCGAGATGTAGTCACCTCAAACAACGCAGAGACAACAAACTGTTGACTTCTCATTTCTCTCATAAGTCAGCCCTTTTAAGAAATGAGCATCAATTCACCATTTAGAGTGGAAGTTGGGTCGAGGCAGACTCATTTCTTACAATAGTAACAAAAAATATATGGTTAACAATATAATTGTCACGATCACCAGCGATCTTTTCCCCTTAGATCGCTGGTTTACATGCACAAACACTATGGACTACAAATCCACCATATAATGGACTACATCTCCACACATGCACTCCACTCTCACACACATGTTACTCATCTCCACTGATTGCACACACACCACCGGAGGCTTGTCAAGACTGATTGCGCACAGTACATAAGCAGCACACACACTCACTCCATTGCCGAGTCTTGTTATCTGTTCACAGTTCCAATTCTAAGCGTTTCCTTGTTTTGTTCCTGCCGTGTGTTGACCCTAGCCTTGTCTAGTTGTTTCTCCATGTCTGCTGCCATCCTTGTGACCATCTGCCTACTACATTGACTTCGATTCTGGGTTCCCCTCACAACTCTGTTTGCTCCTGTTTTGATCTTTGCTTGCCTGACCATCCCTTTAAATAAACGTGCATGTGGATCCGCACTCCAGTTGTTCATCGTCTGTCTATCAGTGTGACAATAATGATGACTGTTGCTTTTGATAGTTAGGAGCCCTAAATGATGCCCATGAACAGCCAGTGAAGCAGTACTTTTGGATAAGTATTAATTTTTAATATGACTATAGTTAGAAATACAAGTTAGGAGAATGGTACTGTTAGGAAGCAAAGAAAAATTTGTGAAATTTATTGATGAAAGGAATATGGAATCAACACAACTCTCTGCGAATGAGAATCATATGAAATGGAGTAAGTAAAAAGAAGCATGATTAGTATAAATTATTGAAGCACAAAGACATGAAGCATGCACACCGATACAGAAAGGAAAAACTGTTCAGCTAATAATTACAAAAATGAATCTCCACCATCTTAAAGAGTGAGTAAGAAGAGCAAGTGACGTGGAAAAGTTATCTGTTGAATGTTTAATAATGATTAGTTCAGAAACACAAATAAATACACTTAAACCTTTAAACATCCTTAAGGTTTTGAAGAAGTGCACTCAAAGAATGTATCCCGCTTGAGGCATGTTGTGACAACTCTGTACACTAGATAAAAATTTGATTTATTATTTTTTGTAAAAAAAATACTTCTCAATGCGTTTTCACAAAACATTTTTAAAACAAAAGAATGTTAGTTTAATTTGTGCCATGTGCCACACCTGCAAAGAGCTGTGAGATGGGGCGCACTGTGGTGGAGGCTGGCGAGATGGGGCGCACTGTGGTGGAGGTCGGTGTGACGGGGCACACCATGGTAGGGGCCGGCACAATGTGGCAGACTGTGGTGGGGGCTGGTGCGATTGGGCATACCGTGGTGGGGGCCGGTGGGAAGGAGCACACTGTGGTGGTGGCAGAAGCAAATTTCGACCAGGTCGAAGAAGAGGTGCCTGTCCTTCTTTATTTAGAGGAAAGATAAATTGGTGTTTGGGCCCTGATGTTGATGGTGCCTCATCCAATTTTTCTCTCGGCAAAGGAAGCTGCATATCTGCCACAACACAATTGGGTCAAGTGGAGTCAGTCCCTGAGTGAGTACACTCATTTCTTGATCCTTTTGCCTCCGTTGAAACCTGATAATAAATTATATGTATTATGAATATATATTAATTTAGAAGTATTCAGTTAATTTAAATGAAATAATGTGCCTTGCTTACCACTGAATGAGCGTCTTCTGGTTTAGCTCATAAAACTGGATCACCGTTTCATCCATCAGCCTGCGACTGCCAAGCACCAGCTCTCGGATGTGGTGGTAATCTGTCAGGATTTTAGACCACCTGGGGGTGCGAACACCAGCCTTCTTGGTTGTGGACTTGTGTACGGCACACAGCTTTGTACAAATGGCCTCAACCAAGCGGCTGGTGCTGGGCCACTGTGCTGGACCCCCAGGATGTCCAATCAGACAGTGCTTGACGCTCTCCACACCTGGAGTGACTCCGGAGCGCTTTGGTGCCTTAAAGCGCCCATGCGTCAGCTGAGGCTGATGTCGAGGCTGGTAGTTGATACGATGATTATAAACATCCAAAAGAGCTGTCCACAGCTGGATGGCCTCTGTCACCTGCAGGTCAGTGAGGTAAGGAGCCTCACGGAGACCTTCTAAGTAAGCAGCGAGATCCTGGACCTTGTCCCACCCAGCAATGCCATCAGGTCCAATGACTACTCCCTAGTAAATGCAGATTAAAGTTAGTATATGTGGAATACAACAAGACTAAATCAATTCAAGTAATGTGTCTTACCTGAGCCTCGACAGAGAGACTGTCTCCAGAGTCAGATGGCTGTGACGACACTGAAGGGACTGGGCTAGGAAGCTGTCCTTCTCCACCAGCTGATGTGGTCGGCTCAGCCAGTGATGCTGGGGACTGAGGCAGAGACGAAGGTGAGGGGCTGTTTCTGAGATCACGGCAGGGGTCATATATGAATAGCACTGGAACTGTGATGTCCTCCATGCTCTCCTCCTCAAACCCCTCATCTTGTAGATCCTGGTCGTCTACTTCCTCCACCAGCCTGTCTTCCTCCTCTGGGTTCTGGAGCACTGGAGTCAGGGTTTTGCCGGTCTGGCTGTAAAGGTACTCCATTCCCAGCAATTCACCTTAAAGAATAAAACAATTAAAAAAAACATATATTAAATAAAACAAATAATAAAATAAACATTTAGATTAACATTTTGTGTAGCATTAAAAGCTCAGTAAATAACTTCCAAAACAACTAATTAATAAATTTCTTGCCTGTATATGTTCCAGGAGGGTGATAGCGGTCATCCCAGGGCTTCCCTAAGACTGCTCGGCTAAGCCTGTCCACAGCTTCTCTCATGGCACTGCCATATGACCGTATGGAGGATGCTCCTTTTATGGTGCTTTCCATCCGGTCATCATTCCAGCGCATCAAGCCCTCAAGGAGATAGGCCTGAAAATGCGCATCACTGGCACTGGTCCCTGAAAGTTAAAATAATAATGTATGAAGTATTAAGTAATGTGTTATAAGGTTATGTAATTACCAGAGGTGGAAAGAGTAATAAAATCTTGTACTCAAGTAAAAGTACTGTTACTTACAATTTTTTTTACTTAAGTAAAAGTAAAGTTACATGTCTATAAATCTACTCAAGTAAAAGTAAAAAATAACTCATTAAAATGTACTCATGAGTAAAAAGTAAAGAGTAACTATTTCTCAAAAGGGACAAGATGATATAAATCTCCAAATAGTTGTTTTTATTTAAGTAACTTAAAAAATTAAAGACCTATAACAAAAAAGTATATAATTATTTAAAATATTTTACAGATTATCCTATTTAACAATTTATACAAATTCACAAATTCTAATGCAACATCTGCTGTGTTAGCTAAATGGGCTATATGCACACAGACTTTTAATTTTTAGCCAGGCAGCCCAAATGCTCCTGATGAGTTGTGTTTCCATTTCAAAATTGTCACCTTTAAGATCTGTTTTCTTTAAAAATCAGCGATCTTCACTGCCTGTTAGATATATGATATGAAGTGGGTCTCAGATCGGACAAGAAGCACTGCATTAATGTCCATTTCTCCCCGCCATGTCTTTAAAATATAACAGTTTGTTTTACCCCAGTATTTTGGTTGTTGCTAGATCAGATACAATTGCGGCCGGAAGTTAACGAGAATTGTTTATATTATTTATTAAACTTCACATTTGTTGTATTTTATTAACGTCTACCCCCAACCCAACCATCACAGTAACGTAAAAACAGTAGTTGTATTGAGTATTATTTATGCTATTTATTAAATTACCCAATAAATTGTATTTTTTAAAGCCTACCCCCATCCCAACCCTAAACCCAACCATCACAGTACTGTAAAAATATTAATTATTGTTATACATTCATTCATTCATTTTCTTTTCGGGTTAGTCCCTTTATTAATCCGGGGTCGCCACAGCGGAATGAACCGCCAACTTATCCAGCACATGTTTTACGCAGCGAATGCCCTTCTAGCAGCAACCCATACCTGGGAAACTAATACACACTCATACACTACGGACAATTGTTAGCGTACCCAATTCACCTGTACTGCATGTCTTTGGACATGTGGGGGAAACCGGAGCACCTGGAGGAAACCCACGCCAACACGGGGAGAACATGCAAACTCCACACAGAAATGCCAACTGACACAGCCGAGGCTCGAACCAGCGACCTTCTTGCTGTGAGGTCACAGCACTACCTACTGCGCCACCACGTCGCCTATTGTTATACAGTGTCATAAAAAATGCTGCTATATTGATGTGCATAGCACACATCCAGCCGGCCGCGTATCCGATCTAGACTTTACCTCAGTATTTTCAATGGAATTTCTGCGCTAGCCTATTGCTACTGACGGCGCTAGTGGTTACACCATCTTTCATCTAATTTTAAACTTGAACAACTAAATGAATGCTTAAGTCTATTTAACTGAATGTATTGTAACTACATTACAACATTGATGCTGTAAAAACAACCTTGTGAAAATCAAAATAGTCACATTAAGCTTTCACCGGAAATTTATCGTTGGCTTTAAAACTCTAACGGTGCGTAGAGCCCATTGTGCATAAACAATTTGCTCCAAGTCCCTGTTAATATCTAATCTTTGTGCTAACGAACATTAGCAATGTTACGAACACAGTTAGGTAAGTTACTTCCAAAATGTAATACAATATATATTCAAAGTTGCTGTAATTTCTTTTTTGTAATTAGTTACATTACAATATTAATATCTCAGAAATGCATTACGCTACTTTTGTATTACTTTTAGGTTACTTTAACCAAAATAACTACAGAAGTATGACTCTTATAAATTAAAGTATGAATTTTCAATAGTATGTCTATGTTTTCAAATACATTTTGCTATTAATTGTAATTATTCTGAGAGATTTTTGTTTGCAAAAGGAGTCTGACAACAGCCAGTGCTCCACACAGAGATCTGATCATTTGACATACTGTATTTTATTTTAAATATATATTCATAGCGCTTCACTTTTTCCACATTTTTTTGTTACAGCACTTATTCCAAAATGAATTAAATTATTATTTCCTCAAAATTCTACACACAATACCCCATATTGACAATGTGAAAAAAAGAGTTTTTTAAATTGTTGCAAGTTTATTAAAAATAAAAAACCTGTAAAATCACATGTACATCAGTATTTACAGCCTTTGGCGTGAAGCTCTAAATTGAGCTCAGGTACATTCTGTTTCCACTGATCATTCTTGAGATGATTCAGCAGCTTCATTGGAGTTCACCTGATAATATCCACTGATTTTTATATAGTCGATCAAATGAACTTAAACTATTAAAAATCCAACAAACATTTGTTTTGGCCCAAACTACAAAAACAAGCAAATTTAAAATCGTTTTAGTATTGGTTTTGCTTAAGCTGCACACTAGTTTGATCATGTAAACATGTCATTATAACTATATTGTATAAATATTATTACAAAGGCCTACATCATGCTGACAATAAAAACTAAATGGCATGATATAACAGGTGATTGTCCTCTGAGTGCACCTGAAAAGACATGAATGACACTTCTCATAAAGCTTAAGCTGATGCACTCGGTAGGCAAACGCCTGCGTGTTGCTTCTACGGTATGCGCTGCGCACGCGCTGCTTCAGCTTTTTTTCTGCGATGGGAAAAAAAGTCTCCCCGCACTCACCCCGTTCTGAATCATATTATGTGCGCGCTGCTTTATTTCCGCATAGTAATGATCTTTATATCGCGGATCAAGTGCAATGAAGTGTAAAATTAATAATGAGTCATATACAGTAGCTTACCTTGTCATTGCTGGAGTTGACAGGCATTTTGCTGATAAACCTCCTAAACTCCGGCGATAAATCCAACTCCAGCAAAAGTAAATAGACAAGTTTACCGCTGATTTTTCTCACGCTCTGCTGCAGTGACGTGGCTTCCGGGCGCAATTTCCTTATTCTTTTTCCGTTGCATTTCTTTATATATTTATTTTTTACTCAGTAACGGATATGATTTAAAATGTAGCGAAGTACAATAATTTAGGCAAATCATACTTAAGTAAAAGTAAAATTACAGATTTTAAACACTACTCTAAAAAGTACAAATTCTCAAAAAAACTACTTAATTACAGTAACGTGAGTAAATGTAATTCGTTACTTTCCACCTCTGGTAATTACATTAAAATTATTGTCATTATAAATAGTTACTAGTTACTTGTCAGGCAAGACAGCTTTGTCAATGCTTATAACATCACAAATGTTATTTAAATGTTTAATAATGTGACATCAAAGCAATGGAAGTAAATCGCAGTGCTTTATATGTTTTAGAAAAAAACAATTATCCAAATGTATGTAATACCTGGAATAAAACGGTTTAGGTGGAGGTGGAAGGACTCCAAAGATGTAGAGCCACGGGCACACCTGTAGCAACACAGCTCCACATTGCTTTTCTTCAGTGTCCCTGTCTTCATGTACAATGGAAAGTTCTCTGGGTCTTGAATGCACTGTACATGCTTCTGCTGTTCCTTCCATTTCTGCTGGATCCGTTCGTGGTTCAGCAGAAGAAAACCCAGAGTGTCCTTCCCATGCTCGCTGTCAAAATGGTCCATCAGCTTTCCAATCAAACAAGTGGCCTCCTCCACACCCCTGGTCCTCCTACGGCAGTGCAGTGCTAGCTCCCTCCGGTTTATGCGAGCACTGAGAGCCGTTTGTGAGATGTAGCCAGTCTTCTTTGCCGCCAGCTCCCCTTCCTTTGCCTGGCGAAGAGCGGCCACATCTTCTGGATCCTACTGAAAGATGCACGTGGACAGACGTGCTATGAAGATCCCATAGAGCGGATGAGCTCCTGCAGCAAACCGGCGCATAAAATGCCAGATGTCAAGGCGCACTTCAAGCTCATCCCACTCCCGAAACATGATCTTCACCGGAGACTGGCCGTGCTGACTGCAGCAATCTCTGTCCACGTATATTACTTTCGGGGCTGCCTCTCCTGCATCCCGGTAATGCTTTGTGAGCCCGGCTGCCATTGGGTCCAGTTCATGTCCCTCGGCAGCTGACAGCGCAGAGACAAGGACTTAGCCGTGTTCATTCCCCGCATTAGTGCACCAGGCAGCTGTTCCCCGCAGCAGCACCTGCAAGTTTCTTTGTGATCTATTAGGAAAAATAAAAATGTGTTATACATGTATGCACACATATCCATTTCTGGAAAATGTTTGGATATAAACACACCTTTTTTGTGGAGTCCATTTTTAGAACACAGCCAAAGACTGAGGTGATTTTGGCCTTGACCTCGTGCAGTCGCCCCAGAACATCCCTGGCATAGACGGCTAACAGCCACTTAGGTTTGGGTATGGCAGGTAAGAGGGGAGGCTCAGCAAACACAGGAGGTTGCACAAGGGAGGACCTTGTAAATGGTTCACATGCAGTCAGGTATTGCAGGACTCGCTGTGTCCATGCCTCACTGTGTTGCTCCATCAGCTTTTTGTAAAGCTGAGTCACACTGTTGCCCAGTGTCCTCTCCCTCATCATCCTAAGTACCCGGTTGTCACATGAGTATCTAAGGAAACAACAGTATAATCATGCAAATGCTTTGTTTGCTAAAAAACAACACAAAATATTGGCATTGTGCATTACCTGTATGTCAGCAAAGCTGAAAACTGCTTCCGGTGGCCCATATCCAACTGTCCTAAGATGTCCTCGCACCAGGCAGGATACTTCTTTTTGCACCGCTTGCACTCCAGATACTCAGTGGCAAGGTCGTACCAGCCGTCGATGTCCAGGACTTTGCGCACCGTGCGGTAAATTCCCGCAGCTCTGGCTTGCCGGTTTTTGAGTTGGCTTTAAACACCGTGTTCCGGATCCACTCATGCTGAAAAGGGGGAAGCTGATCTTTCCAGTGAACTGGAAGCTCAGCTGGTGGCAGATGATGTGGAAGATCTCGTGTTTTTGCTGTTTCCGCAGATGGAGACGGACTGGCACAGGCCTCTGAGTGAATAGTAACAAAAAATATATGGTTAACAATATAATGATGACTGTTGCTTTTGATAGTTAGGTGCCCTAAATGATGCCCATGAACAGCCAGTGAAGCAGTACTTTTGGATAAGTATTAATTTTTAATATGACTATAGTTAGAAATACAAGTTAGGAGAATGGTACTGTTAGGAAGCAAAGAAAAATGTGTGCAATTTATTGATGAAAGGAATATGGAATCAACACAACTCTCTGCGAATGAGAATCATATGAAATGGAGTAAGTAAAAAGAAGCACGATTAGTATAAATTATTGAAGCACAAAGACATGAAGCATGCACACCGATACAGTAAGGAAAAACTGTTCAGCTAATAATTACAAAAATTAATCTCCACCATCTTAAAGAGTGAGTAAGAAGAGCAAGCGATGTGGAAAAGTTCCCAGATAGCAAGCCGACATTGAATCAATGTCGATTATTGGTTATAAGCGTCAGAATCAGTCGTCGATCAAATTTCGACATTGAATCAACGTTCTTTATTTGGTCGGTACGTCGGAAGGTTATTACATCGAAAATAAAACATTGATTCAATGTCGAAATGAAGTTGACTCTTCAACATATAGGCTACCCGACGCATCTGGTCAAAATCATAACATTGGTTCGATGTTGAAACTTGATTGGTGGATTCGGAGTCGGTTCTTCGGCGCGAGTCAGCATGAGGCGCACGTGCTGCTCATCATTTGAATCAATCAACTAACAAACAGAAGGCAGCGGACGGAACTGTAATCTGAAGGTAAGTACGTTGTATTCGACGTTTCACATGTTTTATTTGTCGTTTTCCCAAGAATTTATGTTAAAATGTAACTTTTTAGATGTGTAAATTAATACTTTACCACTTCCTATACATTTTTTACTAAGCCTATGTCGCCCTGTGCGTACCCAGGCCATTAACTGCAGCTAATCTATAAAGGTAACGTTAACGTAAATGAAAAGCTGTTTTGGTTATTTAATTTTCTATTTCAACACGATTAACTTCACTTTATGACTTCAATGCTTTTTAACCTGTGTAAAAATATAAGATGATCTGTCAAATCGATTTGGAATGAGCATAAAAAACATATGTAAGTTAATGTTGCTCTAGCTAATGTATAGGCTAAGTTATGAGAAACGGTTCACAAATAACATTACGTATCATCGAGCTAACATTAAACGAGATTTTTTAACACGTTATTACGCTAGCGAAGTGAATCGCTGTCAGTTTACTGTTTTGTTGCTCTATTTTTTCTACATTTAGTGAGGAACTCCTCGCCAGAGATGCTCCACAGCATTGAATGGGAAAAGCTTTGCCATTTCGTAAGTTGCCCACTCAATCTGTTACGTTAGTTCTTTGTGGTTTCGTTGGTTCTCCTCCTGATTTCCTTTGTTCACAAACCATGCTTGTCTGTTTTTTTCTGATTGTAGTGCTATGTTCTGGTGTGCATTTTTTTTATTTTCCTGTTTATTAAAATTTATTTTGTCAACAAGCTTTTCTCTTGAGGTTACTGCTGTTTACTTGTTCAAGTATCAAAACAAATGTTTGTAAACGCATTTATTTTTAAAAATATTTTATATCATTAGGCTTTTAAGAATTTCACAAGAAAATGAAATCCAAGATCATTTAAATTCTCACAGTATACCATGTTACCTTAATATTCTGTGTGAGGAGTCAAAAATTGTGGCAATTTTATGGTACTGATACTGTTGGACTCTCAAAGGGGTCCACAGCATGCTCAAAAATGGGATGGAGGCACTCTGGTCAAATATCAAAGTTTTGTTTTGACAGTGACAAAAGAAACCATAATAATAATATGCTCTGCGCAGGAGAGTCTTCAGGAACGACTCTGTCTTCTGTTTCCGTAACATATGTCTTTATACCCCAGTTTTGACTCCTTCCTCATTGTCTTTTCTTGATGATTGACCTTTTAAGGCAGATGCTTCACCATCTTCTTGTCTCCTCTTGACAATTGTCCTTTTAAGGCAGATGCTTCAGAGCACGTAGACAGCTCGTACATCCTGTCACTTTCTTAGAATCTTCTTCATTCAGACACCTACACCCGAAAAACAGGATGTGCTGCACTCGCAACACTTCTCTATTCTGTGCGTATAATATGTTAGTTGACAGTTTCACAATAATTAATACTTTATAGTTTGATTGTTAAAGCCTTCTCATACATGGAAAATATATAAAAGTTTTATCTTAACTGAAAAACACCACAAATCCCTCTCTTGGCCTCTGAAAGAGGCCACACATTATTCAATAAATCCTTAAACTAACTGTAACCAGAGATAGGACGTTGACAACAGGATGCGGATCCACATGCAGGTTTATTTAAAGAGATGGCCAGGCAAGCAATGATCAATACAGGAGCAAACAGTCTTATGAGGGAAATCCAGAATCGTAATCAATAAAGCAGGCAGATGGTCACAAGGATGGCAGCAGACACGGAGAAACAGATAACTAGGCAAAGGTCAAAACACGGCAAAGACAAGACAAGGGAACGCTTTGTAATGAAGCTGTAAACAGGCAACAAGACTCGGCAATGGAGTGAGTGTATGTTCTGCTTATGTAGTGTGTGTAATCAGTTGTTGAGTGGTTTCAGCTGTGGATGTAATCAGTGAAGATGTGGAACCGGTTGTGTGTGATGTCAGAGTATGCATGTATGGGGGATGTAGTCCATATGATGGTGGATTTGTAGTCCATGGGTGTTTGTGCATGTAAACCAGCGATCTAAGGGGAGAAGATCGCTGGTGATTGTGACAGAGCCCCCCCTTTAAGGAGTGGCTTCCAGACACTCCTATCATAGTTCAGGCGGGAGGTGGAGCGGAGGCGGAACAGGGGGAGGGATGGAGGGCCAGGACCATGCAGCTGAGGAGTGTCTGAAGCATGAAGCAGCCGAGGCCCGGAGAGTGAACTGCGGAGGGCCTGGAGCGTGGAGCTGGGGAGGGGCCTGGAGCGTGGAGCTGCTTAAGGCCCGGAGAGTGGAGCTGCGGAGGGCCTGGAGCGTGGAGCTGCGGAGGGCCCGGAGCGTGGAGCTGCAGAGGGCCTGGAGCATGGAGTTGGAGCTGCGGAGGGCCTGGAGCGTGGGGCTGCGGAGGGCCTGGAGCATGGAGTTGGAGCTGCAGAGGGCCTGGAGCATGGAGTTGGAGCTGCGGAGGGCCTGGAGCATGGAGTTGGAGCTGCAGAGGGCCTGGAGCGTGGAGCTGCGGAGGGCCCGGAGCGTGGAGCTGCGGAGGGCCCGGAGCGTGGAGTTGGAGCTGCAGAGGGCCTGGAGCATGGAGTTGGAGCTGCGGTGGGCCTGGAGCATGGAGGTTGGAGCTGCGTAAGGCCTGAAGAGTGAAGTTGCTGAGGACATGGAGCGTGGAAGGCCCGGAGAATGGAGCTGGAGCTGCGTAATGCCTGAAGAGTGAAGCTGCTGAAGGCCTGGAGTGTGGAATTGTAAGAGGCCTGGAGCATGGAGCTGAAGTTGGTCTGGGGCTTAGGTTCAGCAGGCACAGGCAGTTCATATAACCCCCATGGATCAGGAGGCTTTGGTTCAAGGGGCACTGGCAGTTCATTAAACTCCAGTGGGTCAGGAGGCTTGGGTTCAGGAGATACAGGCATTTCATTTAACCCGAGTGGGTCTGGAGGTTTGGGTTCAGGAGACACTGGCAGTTCGTTTAACCCCAGTGGGTCTGGAGGCTTGGGTTCAGGAGATACTGGCAGTTCATTTAACTCCAGTGGGTCAGGAGGCTTGGGTTCAAGGAGCAATGGCAGTTCGTATAACCCCAGTGGGTCAGGAGGCTTAGGTTCAAGGAGCACTGGCAGTTCATATAACCCCAGTGGGTCAGGAGGCTTAGGTTCAAGGAGCACTGGCAGTTCATATAACCCCAGTGGGTCAGGAGGCTTAGGTTCAAGGATCACTGGCAGTTCATATAACCCCAGTGGGTCAGGAGGTTCAGGTTCAAGGATCACTGGCAGTTCATATAACCCCAGTGGGTCAGGAGGTTCAGGTTCAAGGATCACTGGCAGTTCATATAACCCCCCAGTGGGTCAGGAGACTTTGGGACGTCACACGGCTCTGGCGGGTACTGGGAAGTCACGTGTCTCTAGCACGTCACACGACTCTGGCAACCCTTCCTGAAACTCAGGTGGTAAATCTTGTCCTTTGTGGAACTCAGGTGATGGCTCTGGCCTTTCGTGGGACTCAGGTGACAGCTCTGGCCTTTCGTGGGACTCAGGTGACAGCTCTGGCCTTTCCTGGGACACAGGTGACTGCTCGGGCCTTTCGTGGGACACAGGTGGGTCTCGTACCCCTGGCCCTTCAAGGGATTCAGGAGGATCTGGCGCCCGCCCTTCGGGGGATTCAAGTGGGTCTGGCGCCCGCCCTTCGAGGGGTTCAGAGGGTTCTGGCGCCCGCCATTCGAGGGGTTCAGAGGGTTCTGGCGCCCGCCATTCGAGGGGTTCAGAGGTTTCTGGCGCCCGCCATTCGAGGGATTCAGAGGTTTCTGGCGCCCGCCATTCGGGGAGTTCAGAGGTTTCTGGCGCCCGCCATTCGGGGGAGTTCAGAGGTTTTCTGGCGCCCGCCATTCGGGGAGTTCAGAGGTTTCTGGCGCCCGCCATTCGGGGAGTTCAGAGGTTCTGGCGCCCGCCATTCGGGGAGTTCAGAGGTTTCTGGCGCCCGCCATTCGGGGAGTTCAGAGGTTTCTGGCGCCCGCCATTCGGGGAGTTCAGAGGTTTCTGGCGCCCGCCATTCGGGGAATTCAGCAATGCCTGGCGCCCGCCATTCGGGGAATACAGAGGGTTCTGGCGGCGTCAATGGCTCTGGCAGCTCTGGCGGCGGCGGCGACTCTGGCAGCTCTGGCGGCGGGCGGCGACTCTGGCAGCTCTGGCGGCGGCGGCGACTCTGGCAGCTCTGGCGGCGGCGGCGACTCTGGCAGCTCTGGCGGCGGCGGCGACTCTGGCAGCTCTGGCGGCGGCGGCGACTCTGGCAGCTCTGGCGGCGGCGGCGACTCTGGCAGCTCTGGCGGCGGCGGCGACTCTGGCAGCTCTGGCGGATCTGGCAGCTCTGGCAGTGACTGAGGATCTGGCAGCTCTGGCAGTGACTGAGGATCTGGCAGCTCTGGCAGTGACTGAGGATCTGGCAGCTCTGGCAGTGACTGAGGATCTGGCAGCTCTGGCAGGTGACTGAGGATCTGGCAGCTCTGGCAGTGACTGAGGATCTGGCAGCTCTGGCAGTGACTGAGGATCTGGCAGCTCTGGCAGTGACTGAGGATCTGGCAGCTCTGGCAGTGACTGAGGATCTGGCAGCTCTGGCAGTGACTGAGGATCTGGCAGCTCTGGCAGTGACTGAGGATCTGGCAGCTCTGGTGGTGGTGGCCGTTCTGGTGGCTCAGGTGATGGGATTTCAGGAACAGGAACTTGGACAGGAACAGACTCGTTGCCGGCGGGTCTTGCTGTCTATTGCCCCCCCCCAAAAAACATTTAGGGGTTTCCTCCACCTCGCCTACGGTGAAGGGAGACCCAGACATTTTTAAGGCCAAATCAATATATTGTCCTAGTGTCTCATGGGGTTCATGCAATCGCATTGTAGAGTATAATGGCTCAGACAGTCCACCGTGAAAAAAGATCATGAGGCATACCTCACTCATTGATGTTAGATGTGCCAGATCGATGAATTTCTCCACATACTCTTCAATAGACTGTGCTTCCTGGCGAAGACGCATGATAGCAATACCCGCTGGATCCATGTTGTGGCCGAGTCTTCTGTAACCAGAGATAGGACGTTGACAACAGGATGCGGATCCACATGCAGGTTTATTTAAAGAGATGGTCAGGCAAGCAATGATCAATACAGGAGCAAACAGTCTTATGAGGGAAATCCAAAATCGTAATCAATAAAGCAGGCAGATGGTCACAAGGATGGCAGCAGACACGGAGAAACAGATAACTAGGCAAAGGTCAAAACACGGCAAAGACAAGACAAGGGAACGCTTTGTAATGAAGCTGTAAACAGGCAACAAGACTCGGCAATGGAGTGAGTGTATGTTCTGCTTATGTAGTGTGTGTAATCAGTTGTTGAGTGGTTTCAGCTGTGGATGTAATCAGTGAAGATGTGGAACCGGTTGTGTGTGATGTCAGAGTATGCATGTATGGGGGATGTAGTCCATATGATGGTGGATTTGTAGTCCATGGGTGTTTGTGCATGTAAACCAGCGATCTAAGGGGAGAAGATCGCTGGTGATTGTGACACTAACACAATTATGTTTCATGTAGAATGTTTTTTTCTCTGCCCGATATGTCCAGATGAGCCTGGGTCGAAAACCTCAGTGAGGAAAGACACCCAGACGACCCCCTAGTTGACGTATGGGCAGCCACAACGTGTTCATTCTGGAACATCATACCGGGCTGTTATTGTACATCAACATTTCAAACTATAACATTCAGAAATAAAATCCCTATAAATGCCCTATAAACAAGTGTGCTCAGACAGGACTGGGTTGGAAACCCCTGTGGGGAAAGGCACCCAGTCGGTCCCTTAATTGGCAACATTATACATTTTCTTAGTTATTATTTTCATGACACTACCTTAATAAATTCTGTCTCCTTCATATTACCCGTCATCATATGGTCTCAGATGGTTCTTGACAGCACCCAGCCTTTTACTCTTTTCACAAGTTCCTTTCCTGATTGATTTCCAGACATAGTTAGCAGTTTGCTGTGGTCTGGTTTGGAGGGGCCCACATTTTCAAGGCAGACTGCTGATCTCTCACAGCGTCCCCCCATATTTGGATGCTCTAGGCCTATCAAGCATCACTGCTCCACTCCACAACCATCTCACTCAACACCTGACTTCCTGTACAGGTGCCTGGCCTCACGCGACAAATTCCTGCCTTAGGTGGGTCCGCTGGCCAGCAAGAGTCTTACCCGTCTTAGGAAAAATGTCTCAAGGAGACCAGTAACTGCTCTTTCCCACTGCGACCTCTCTTTCAGTTTTCTATCAGAACTTGGTATCTCTGATGTTAGGAAAACATGCACTCAAGAACCACGTGAGCCATTGAGACCACATTTTAGAGTTTAACCAATGAGACAGGTTCATTAAGTCTAAAATTAATTTGAACTCCAATTATAATTTTAAGTAAAGTTTGATATCTTCACACCCATCCACTCAGCACTATGGTTCGGGCAACCACAACATGTCAGCTAAGTCAATCATACTGAAAATATCTAAGCTAAATATTTCCTAAAAGTTAAAAATTTCAATAGACTCCTTTTAGACTACAGATATCTACTTAATATTTCTTATAGCACACAATATATGATGAATCAGCATCTGCAAGGAAGCACAGTTAATAGAGAGAAACAACATTCATAAATGACACTCCTCATCATCATCAATTTCAGGGGATATCAACAGAGGCATTGTGTAAGGGGTGGGACTCCATCCTTCTTTTCAATTGCAGTTACTATCACCCTGTTACACAATGACCTGATGCACGAGATGCAACAGCATCCACCGGTTATAGCCATAAACGTGGCAATAGAGATCAGGATGGATGTGAACATAGTTTTATAATTACCAAACACACTAGTCAGCCAATCATCAAAGGGGTTATCTAATGTTGGCTGTGAGGTCCATATTCCTGTCCATTTTGTAACTGTCTGCCATCCCCCAGTATAGGGCTAATAGTGTTCAAATTTATTCGGGCTATCCTCTTTTTCACACTTATTCACTTCTACATCGGGTGCACAGAGATATACGTCATAGCCTCTCCAGGATGAGTTTTGTCCTCTACAGTTAAATGCACTACACAAATCAAATGTATATGATGTGGTAGATCCTTTAACATAGTTTAATTGAATTCTTCCTTTGTATCCCCAGGATTATTCCCACTATTATCAGTGCTATTACTCCTATCACTCCCACCACTTTCCAATTTCCCCACAATTTTATCTACATTTTTGGTCTCAGTTGGTGTCTCTGTTTCCCAAGGAATTTTAATGTTGGCACGTTTTCCCAATCTATCTGTTTTATCCACGACATCTATCTTATACCATACGTAAATTGAATAGCTAAGCAGTAACAGGTTTACGCGAAAATTTTATGCAAAATAAATTTATGCAGAATTGAAGATTGTATAGATTGAGATTGTTATCTCTTGCCCTGTAAAGGTTTTCTCAATTAGTTCAAGAACGTTTGTGAATTCCAATTTATCCAAGCCACACCCCAGCCGGGGTATTGATAGTCTGGTGATGTTCAATGTGTCACACCACTCTCTCATGCGCCTCAAACTGCTTTCAAAGTCCTCATATGTTGGCTTGTTTCTAGCTGCTGTTTTTGTAATCAGATGAAAAACTATTCTGTCTGTCTCGTGTGTTACTGCACAATCCCCTTTAGTTTTTTTCTGAGCTCTAACTTTATCCACCCCATATCTTTCCCTGAATTTTTTGCTATGCCTGCTCCGAATGCACAATCTGCACTTACACAATGGGCTACTGCTTCCCCTTCTGGGGTTGTAAACAGATCCCCTTCTTTGTGGATTATCTGTAATACTTGTGTTGGTATTGTTTATGTGTCTCCTGCGTGTGGTTGTATTGATGCTACACCTTCTACGTCTTCTCCCCCAATCTCCCTCTCTTGGACTTGCGAAGCTAGGTCCACTCTCGTCTCCTCCAGTAATCGTGTGGGAGGGTCAGTGTGACACCACTGGGTCAGGTGGTACCAAGTGTCCCCGTTTTGTGTTGGCCTGTATCTAATATACAGTTGTGCCCATGCATTGGTGTTGGTGCGTGTTCAGCTCCTACACCAATACATGCTTACACACTCCAATTAGTCAGATGTCCCCAATTAATCATCTGTTAATTAATCTCCCCTTTCTGCCTGGACCTATAGCTTCAGACTGTTTTTACACCCTTATGTTGCCTGTCAGGTTAATCCAGCCAGCTTCACACCTTCAGCAACCTGCAGAAAAAATCTAAAATAAAACTGTTAGTTTGTTATAATATAATCTCTGCATAAATTATGCACTTCCAGTTTATGTCCAAGCTGCTCCAGGTCTCCTAAGTTGCCATTCTGTAAACAATTCAAAAGTCATTAATTACATTATTTTGTTCCATAATGATCTAGTATCCCTTAATATGATTTTTATATGAGGCCTCTATCCAATTCAATTTGGTCTGTGCACAGATTTTTGCCATTTTTGTTTTCAAATTAGTATCCATTATCTCTACCTTTACCTGTGATTCTCAGTCTTATCAAAATGTATTGTACATATCCCAGTTTTCGGTTACTTAAAATGGCTTATCTGTTATTCGGCTAGCCCAGACACCACTCCCTCTGATAACTCAATACAAAATTAAAAAATCAATCACTTTGAATGTTTTCATCAGCATGACCATATTTCCCCATACCCTTTTAACCTCAGATTTAAATTTCCTCTCATTAATTGCTTCTGAATCATAAACTAAACACTTCTTTTGTCTGTTGCTTACTTGTAAACTTAAATTCAAATTAAATCAGTCACATTTACGTTGATAAATCAATTCAAATTTTCAATTCAATTCAAACTTAAATAAAAATGTCTAAAACAGACTGCATATCACCTTGTCTAGGTGTTTCTATTTATTTCTCAAAAATATTTTAATACCTCTTCACTATGTTGGCTAATTTTATAACCCTCCATCTAAATATTTTACTAATAATCATTCAGTTTTTGAATTTGACACTACTTTAGATAATTCATTTTCTCAGCTATTTATTAATGCGTATGTTGTATCCATTTTTATTATTTTCTTTTGGCTACTAATTATTTTCTATGTCATTCTCAGTAGTTGCACATTGTGAGGCAAATTGGTTTAGGAGAAAATGCCATTTTTAATATGAGACAAAAAAGGTACGAGCGCAGGCCTCTCCTCTACTCTGACATTCCTATGCTCCAAGGCTCCACTCTCGCGGAGTCTCTCAGGGGAAAAAGGAATGAGAGGCGCTACAAGAAAAAGACTCGCAAGGCGGCCGAGCGGAGAGGAAAGGAACTTCTACCTCCTGATGACCCCCTTTCTGGTACCTCGACAACATCCCTTGCTCGACTGAATTTGAATGCATAGTGATGGTTTGAATGCATTAAAGGATTAAAGCTGTCTCAATGAAGTGCATTTAATTATTTAGATGTTGATTCATGTTCTTGTGATATTAAGGAACAGCTATAAATTTGTTCACATAAGACATGACCTATAGGTTTTGCTGACTATTGGAATTTTAACTAAGTAGTTTTGACCACATAGTATCGTTGGTCCTTAGTCTGTTTTCATATATAATGGGGAAAACCCAGAAGGTGACTGAGCAGGTACCCTGTGAACATAATCCAATGTGTCAAAACCTCAATGATGTACGAGGTGTATTAATGTGCATGACCTGATTGTAAAAGTATAAAAGCTGAACCATTTTGATCAGCATTGCGTGTTTCCAATCTCTCTATACTGGAGCTTGGTTTAGCCCTTTACCCTCAACGGAGGATAAAGTAAGGATTTTGTTTCTGTTATATGTCTTTTTGTTTATTCAACTTTTTCACTGGATTTCATTTTGTTAATAAAAGTATATTTTATTAATTTACTTCGCTGGAGTGGACATTGAAATTCATTTGCCAGAGCCCATCAAGATACCCTGTGTGGTAAAGTATGATCTAATATATTCTTTTTGCAAACACATTTAAAAGATGATCCTTCAACTAAACTCTAGCTAAGAAATATAGCCAAGAGAGGATTCTGGTTTATCTTTGTTTAATTAAGGTGATTAAATAAAGGCCAATCAGTACATGGAGGCCCTCAGCGAGGATCTGATTTAATTTGTAAAAGAAGTATAGTTAGATTAAGAGAGAAAAAGTAGGGGACGCCCGAAAAAGAAATCTCTCAAAACTGAGTATAGGATAAGTGCACATAGACCTAAAGACGGATCTATATTCTATACAAAAACATGACTGAAGTTTCAGGTATTCAAATCCATCTTATCTCAAATGAGGAATTGAAAACACGTAAAAAGGAGAATCCTTTACATGTTTCGCCTCAATCGTGTACAATAGGTAATAGCGTTTACATAGGCGTAAATGACCAAGAAAATAACTGGCTGGAATTGTACGACGCAATAGACAAAGCTATAATTACAGGTGAACAAGTAGATATAATTCTACATAACCATAAGGGTCCTGTAAATTACCCAGAACGATTCAGAGGCCGGATAAAAGTGTTAAAAAATAACACGACCATAAGTCCTGAATTTTATGCTGAATCTGAAGAAGAAAGAGCTAGTTCAATTCTGGGCGATCAAGCTACTGCTGGCGCCCAGCACAGGTCTGAGGTCACCTTTGGACCCCTGAATATGGGGAGAGAGAGAGAGACGGATGCCAGAGAAAGAGTTCCCCTGAGGTGGGGACTAAAGACAAGCACCCCGTTAGACCATGCGGAAATGCGAAAGGATAGGGAAAAAACTAAACAAAGCCCCCTAAATCCTTTAAAAACCGCCACAAATAGGATTCACAGAATGAGTCCTTTAAGAAATGACAGCACGAGCGACTCATCATCAGAAGATGACAGAGACCTGCCAACGAGAGGCAGAATTAGGCAGAAAGGTGCCAGGGCTAGCTCGGAGGACAGAAAAACATCAGCCCACGTAGACAGGCGTTTCATACAGGCCGGGAATAGAAGGGTAACAATCCCAGCGGGATTTAAAATCCAACTAAACAAGGTCGAGGGTGACTCGCGGGCTGAACAAAGAGAAAACGCTGATATGATATACCTGGCCTCAGCCTGCACCGCAGATGAAATATTGGAGCGCACTGATATTAATCAGAAAGCTAAACTAGATATGATCTGCGAACTGGCTGACGCTCTGCAGGCTCTAATTAGCGGAATAATCTGGTCCGGAATGATAGATGAGGACCAGGCAGGCAAGCAAAACCCCAAACTAGGAACGGTGCATAAGATAAGAAAACATTTTGCTAAAAGCGGCTCTCAAGAGAGCAGAGGAAGGCAGTTAATCACCAAGAGAAGGTGAGACGCGGTACTCCTCTGCCCAGTGCCTCAAGCGAGGCCGTTAGCTCAGACGAGGCCAGCTCCTCTGAAGGAGGGTCCGTCCGTAAATCAGTAATGCTGGGAAAAACCAGTAAGCCTAAAAAATCTTCTCAGGTTGTTTCTGAATTAGGAGAGAGAGCTCTTTATCCGTTAACACAAATAACCTTCCCGCCTGAAGCGACAGTGATGGAAAAAGCCCAGGAAATAGTGAGAATGGGCGAACTATACAAAGCTGACGATGACTTAATCGAAGCAATGATAGTCCATCACACTAAACGTAAAATCGCAGTAGCCACAGTAAGGTTACAACTAGGGATGATACTGGGCAGAACCCCTGATGATGAAAGAACTGAGAGGGCTGAATTAGTAAAGTCGATTGGAGTTTACCCGTATTGTCTGGACAGACAGGGTAAAGTCGAATCCGTGTATGCGCTGATTCGAGAGCTCCAAGAGCTGACAGATTTAGTGCCTGGACTAGCAGAGGTGAAGCTGCTAGGGCCTGAAACCACCTGGGTGGAATTGTCCAATTTCGCTATTCGGTGGGAAAGGAAGCGCAAAATACTCTCGGACAAACAGAGAGTACAGCCTCCAAGGGCAGCAGCTCAAAGAGCCCCGCCCGCACGAAAAAGCAGGCAGCAGAAGCCGAGAGCCGAAACTGCACCGAGAGAGAAATACCAGGGCCAAAGAGCTCAGGAAAAGTCTAAGAATAAAAGCAAACTGCAAAAGTCAGGTTTCCAACAAAAATCTGCAGAAAGCGACTATGTCTCAAAGGAGAACTGGGAAAAAATGACCCCAGAACAGAGACAGGAATTAATAGACAAAAGAAATAAAAAGAAACAGCCGAAATCAAAGAATAAAACTAAAGAAGTTAAAAACAGCGAGAAAGTTGTTAACAGCAACAGAAAAGCCTCTCAGAATCGAGAAGAATAGGGTTGCCTGACTCCAGGGAAAAAGGCCATTATGTCTGAACAAGTTACAGAAACGGCAGATATGAATTTAAATATAAATTATGAGGGCATATTATTTGATCTTGATACAGGAGCAGATGTCACTGTTGTGGGTCAGCTGCCTGAAGAAGCCCGAGAAATTGAAATTACATTTAATGTCAAAGACTTTAGAGGTAATGAAGAAACGCATAAAGTTTATGATTGGAAAAATTTGCAAATTATCAAAGGTGTTAATAATTTAATGACACTTAAAGATGCTAGCGCAATAATACAAAGTAAACAGATGAATTGGTTGAAAAAAGTAGACCTGGAGCAGGAAATAAAAAGAATGGCCGAAGCTAGCAAAGCTGACCGCACTAAAATAACAGAGATATTAAGAAAATATCAAACCCACGCCGCAAGAAGTAAAAATGATTGCGGAAAATTATCTGATAAATGGCAGTACGAAATAAAAGGTGGAATCCCTCCACCACAAAGGCAATACCCGATAAATAAAAGCGCGCTGCCTGAGATAAAAATCACTATTGAGGAATTAAAACAAAAGGGTATAATAAAAGAAGTTGATAATGCGCCAACTAATTCCCCAATTCAGGCGGTTGCAAAACCAGATGGGGGATGGAGATTGGTAACGAATTATAAGCATTAAATAAACAACAATACCAGATACGAGATATCTGATTAATGCAAGAGATGCGACCAGCGCAGCCCCAGAGGGGAAAATATTGTCAAAAATAGATCTTGCAAATGGCTTTTGGTCTGTGCCTTTGACGCCTGAAAGCAGAGCGCGCACGGCCTTTACCTTTGAGAATAAACAGTATGTATATAATGTTTTACCACAAGGATTTAAGAATTCTCCAAATGCTTTTCAAGCCATAATGATGGAAATTCTTAAAGGCCTTCCAATCGTTGTATACATAGATGATATTCTTATTGTTACCAACGACGAAAAAGAGCATCTTGAAATATTAGATGAAACCTTAAGCCGACTAACTAAAGAAGGGTTTAGGTTAAATTATAAGAAAATGGAAATTGCTAAAGACAGTGTTGAGTTTTTAGGATTTCAGATAACTGGTAATGAGCGATTTCTGTCACAAACTACAGAAAATAAATTAAAGGAATTGAGAGGAAAAAATATAACCAGTTTAAAAACAATTGCAGAGCATGTTGGGTACATTAAACTTGTAAGAGATTTAATCCCAGGATATGCTAAACATGCGAAACCTCTTTATAATGCAACCAAAGGAGGTGTTTTGAATTGGAGTGAAAAACTATCCGAAATAAAGGCTAAATTAATCGACGAAGCTTTAAATAGTGGTCGTTTAGTCAGAAGAGACGAGAGCACTCCATTAGTGGTGAAAATAGCTAATACGGAGGATGAAATAGAGTTGATAATCTTTAATGAAGGAAATGAAAAAAATCCTGTTAGCTTCGTGTCCGCCACTAAAGCGCCTAATCAGAAAAAGTTGCAAAACCTAAGTGGTGGTGACATTTTAGCCTCACTAGCTAAATCACTGTTAACCTTGAAAGGCTTGGCGTTGGACCAGCAAATTATAGTGAAAGCTAAAGGTGAGGGTATAAATCAAATAGTAAGGGAAGCTAAGAACCTAATTAGCGAAAACAAACGTGTGCATTCTCACACTTGGGCCAAATGGTCTTTATTGCTGAATGATACGCAATTATGCTTTTTGGCTGAAAAAATTCCCAAGAGGGATAGAATTACGAAGGTACCTATAAATAAAGTTTGTTATTATACCGATGGTACAACGGAAGGAGGACAAACTAGATGGGCCTGGATTCGGAAAAAGGGCCGTAAGGTCACCGAGTCAGAAAAAGGTAGCTTAGAGACAGGATTGAGTGCTCAAGCTGCTGAAGTAAAAGCATTTAGGAAAGCTTTAGAAAAAGCTAAACAACTAAATGATATTAATTGTTATATAGTAACTGATAGTGACTATATTTATCAAGCTGTAGAAGAACACCTAACTACATGGAAGAATAATGATTTTAATACTTCCAAAGGGAAGCAATTAAAACAAGTTGAAGACTGGCGAGTAATCGATGGCCTAATCAATGAAATTATGCCCACCGTATTACATCAAACCAGTCATACGTCACAAAATACGACAGCTGCCTTAGGGAACAAACAGGTGGATGACTATGTTCGCACAGTAAGGGCTGTCACGAAAGAAAGTCAAAAAGACATTCTTGAGAAATTACATGTAGAATTAAAACATCCTACAACAAAATATTTAGCGCTATATTGTCATGCTTTAGGCCTAAATATTCAAAACTTAAAATCCGAGTATCACAGGATAAAAGTGAACTGTCCAAATTGCAGAAAGGCAATGGATTCACGTAATAATGATTACGGATCTATAAAAACAGATCAGGAAAATGATGAAATCAGCATGGATTTCGCAGGGCCTATTAGGCCTCAAACTAAAAGGAAAAATTGTTATTTTTTTAATAACAGATAATGCGAGTAATTACACACAGATTTATCCGTGTGAAAGAGCTACAGAACAGGTAGTGATTAAAAGCTTATCTGAATATTTTAAATACAGAGGAACACCAAATCGTGTCCGAGGCGATAATGCGCATAATCTTACCGGACAGGAAGTAGAAAACTTTCTAAAGAATGAAGGTGTAAAACTGATCAAATCAGTGAAATATCAACCCGCTAGTAATGGAATAGCGGAGAGAATGATCAAAGAAGCAAAATCTTGGTTTGTAAAAAATCAGGATAAAGATTGGGACGAGCAGATTAATGACTGCTTGAAATTTCTAAATTACAGAGTTCCTATACCTGAAAAGGAGGAAAATCCCCGACAAGGCAAGAGCCAGGTAAAGGTAGGAGACACTGTATATATCCAAAGAAAAGTAAAAGGTCGTAGATTTAAACAAAATTTAGGTACAGAGGATAAAGTTATATCCGTACCATCTAAAACTACGGTCGAATTAGAAGCAAACGGCATCTGGAGTCTCCGTGACCTAATTAAAAAGCCGGAATAATGGCAGAGAAAAACGTGACCTGTGACCTCAAGTCTAGTGAAGGCCTCTATAAGCAAAAAGGCTTCATCAGAATTATTAGAGGTTTTTCTGGAAACTTAACCATTGAAAAATGGCTTAAACCAGAATATGACAGAGCTCTGGGTAAAAAGTCTATGAGTGTTGAAGGTACACCTGCTATAAGTTATAGGATCGAAGACTGCGCCGTATGTACAAAACCTAATGTAGCGATTAAACTAGCTGAAGGCTTATATGCTAATAGGCCGAATAAAGCAGAGTTGCTAATTCAGCATGGCTTAGGAGCTCATTTCCCATGGTGGAACGAGCTCGGAGCAGTAGATAGTTGTGCGTTAAATGACGTCACAATTTGTGGTGATTGCAGAGAATCACATCAAAAAGTCGAAATCGAACAATATGAGATAAAACAGGATGGATGCCTATGTCGAAACTGTCAGTCATGTAAACAACGATTCCTAGCATTAGGAAAAGAATGTCGTTGTTTGTTTGATGGGGAAGTATTTACATCATGTGATAGATGTAAGTGTTTATTCAATTGCAAATGCTTGAAGTTAATAAGCAAAAAGCAAATATGGATGACTAGGAAATCCAGAAAGGCTTTAGGAGCCTTGGTTGAAAATAGAATAATGACAGATTGGAATATAAATCCCGTATCTCTCATGACAAATACAGATACAGAATTTTTGGCCCAAAGACTCAGAGAACTGTCCTTTTGCCCGGGGGGAATCCCAGGGGGACAGGAGTCTTTAACAGGGAACGAGAGCTTCCGAAATGGGCTCGTGTATCTCACCCATCTAGGAGGGTGGGAGACCGCTGTGAAATTACAGCTACACAGACATGTAAGCTATAAGAGGAGCAGCGGGGGTGCGTGTATATGGCTCTTGCATGACACCAAGTGGTTTAAATGTGAATTGTCTGATGCTATAATTATAGCAGCAAAAGAAATGACATTTAATCAATGCATAAAGGTTTGCGAACCGAAGGATGAGCCTAGCTACTTTAGTGAGACAAACCTATCAGTGTATGGATCACGACAGTCCTTTAGAGAGGGAAAAGCTCAGATTAAAATAATCAGATCCACTCAGCCATATCCATCAATGACTCCAGAACCAAGTGATGAAGATAAGACCAGAATGGAAACTCTGGATTTAACCATTCTGTTAAATTTAACAGGGAGTTACTTGGGGATAGGAGAGTGCATTGAGGGGATTAATGTCTATTTGACAAAATCAAATGGTAAATCGGATATGGAATCAGAAAATAAACTAATTAAATTGAAAAAGTGGATCTGGAAAAAATTTAGTCGAGGGACAGATTAGGTGATGAAACATGGTTTTTCTCCATTCTCTGTTGCAGGAAGCATGCAGAAAGGTGACCCGGAGAAAATGGTGAAGGCTGGCACTAAGTGTACCGAGTCACGCATTGAGAGTGCAGTGATGAGTATAATGCTAACTTCGTCTTTATTATTAATTTTAACAGGTGTCATCTTTTCAGGACTGGAGATTAAAACTGAAAGCACAGAAGAGACCCGACATGTGTGTAAACGTGTCGAGAAATTTGAACATTGGGTATGTCCAAATCAAGAAATAGCTGTAAAAAACAGAAGCTACAATAGTAGCGATTTTGAAATTATGATGAAGTCATATGTTAAAGACATTGACGACAGATTCTGGGTATGTAATCATTCAAACCCAAGTGCATTATTCATACCATCCAAATATAATGGTTTGATGAATAACAAAGTAAAATTTAAATGGGATAGGCTTATAGTGGAAAACGCCACCCATGTTAAACTGATTGGGCTTGAAATCCTAAATAAAAATCAGACAATATGGACTAATGAAAGTAGCCTAAGTGTCTGGAATTTGGAAGTAGGATTAGAATTAAGCAAATCAGTAGGCCATTGCTGGCAGAACTTAACAAATGAAAAGCAATGGGTAATGAGTGACTCCCTTACTGCACCAAAAAATGACAAAATACTTAGAGGTTTACATAGTAACCGTATAAGTAGGGTGGGGTTATTATCAGAAGCAGGTAATGACACATCTAGGAAACGCAGATTAACCAATTGGTTAATGGGAGGAGCTAAAGGACATGTGACATATTGGCCTGATGATTTGAATAGTTCTCACCTTATATTAGGTGTTTACAAGTCAAAACCAATAATTCCTTATGAAGAAATTAATTGGGTCACATGTCAGCAACACTTAACCCAAGGAAAATACTGCGACAGTGAAAGGGATTGCACTAATAAACTAGGAATGAAGCCTTTTGGCTCTAGTGGGGCTAAATTTCTCATCAAGAAATATGGGTCACTAAAATCAAATTCCTGGGCGTCTTTCTTCCAACACAATATGGTTAAATATTGTACAGATCTGTCTAAAACAGAATATTGGTACTGTTATATAGAAGGTGAGTCACTGTATGACCAAAACCTGATGGACCAATATGAAAGTAAAATATTTGACATATGGAAATCTTTTGTTAAATACAAGGGTATTCGAGAAGAGAGGGTTTTAAATGAAACCTGCCAAACAATAAAATGTTTTATTGACAAGAATTGGTTGGATGGGCGTGGTATACATCCCTTTATGTTAGATAGTAGCTATGGTATCCCTAAAGCATTAGCCAATGAAAGTGGAATAACAGATTTTGTTAAATCTGTTCCAGATCAGCAATATAGAATGGCCTTAGCATTATATGTTTACCAATGGGAAATGGTTTTAGGAGAAGAATATATAATTAGGCCTAGTCCAATCCATATGGGATTGACAGACAGTGTACACGGCCTGTGGCATAATAAGTTCTATATTAAATTTGATTTTGGCCATAAGCTAAAAGGAGCTTATCAACATCAATTTAATAAACTGAGGTTTTTTCATGCAAGCTTCAGAAAAACCATTTATACTAGAAACCTCGTCGATGTTTCCTTTGATAACAACACTGATGAATATTGGAAAGGGGGAGCTACGTTGAACATGGGTTTTAGCGGTTTTAAATGGAATTTATATGAAGACAATGGATTAAACAACAGTGTAAGCTTGTATGGAGTGGACCTACAAGAGTGTGATCCAGATATCTTCAATAATTGGACTTATAAATATATGCCACCATACTCTCGTCAAGGGGGGGAAATACGACTCTGGAAGGGGGAAAACAGTTTTTGCTCATGGGAAAATCATTCAATTATAACGGAAAAAATCCGTAAAAGATGTGATAAGATAAACTGTTCAATTCCCTGGTATTCACTATTTGTACCAGTACTCCCTCTAGTGGCGAAGTATGAGAACCAGGTCAGAAAACATTGTAGTATTATTAGTCTGCAGTATTACAATAATAGACGAAGATTATCTGACATTGTAGATAATTACATAGAAGGTGTGAGCGTAGGTGCTAACTGGTATTATGTTAACCGATGGTTTCCGGATTAGATATAAAAACTGATGAAGTTCAACCCTAGTTAAAATTAGAAGAGGTTTGGTAAACGCCGGTGTGATTGTGGCGTTAGGCACGGGAACCGCTGTTAACTTGATCAAAAACACCATCATAGGTTGGTGGAAAATGGATAAAATTAGTTTTGATTATAGTGGGTTGCATAATTGCAGCAGCTCTTGTTATCACCGTCTCATTAAAAATTGCCAAATTGTGTAACTTGCTGTCAAACTGCCCTATAGGGAGGAGGATAAGTTATGTCAAATTGGGGCCCGAGTAATAGGTCTGCAAAGATGAGCACACCATATATTAGGAGAGTCCGTATGTGTGGAAAATCACACAGCAGAACAGTTAAGCTGAAGAAGTAACTGGCATAATAGGCTCTCTATATATCTAAAACCTAAAAATTTGGAAATGGCATCTTTAAACAACGATTGTGGAAGAGCTGATACCATTATTTCGGGAAAAAACTTTGCACAGGTAATTAAATTCTAATCATTTTAAATTATAAATAAGTAATTTATTGTGATGACCCAGAAATATGGGAGATAATGAGAAGGAAAAAGCCAGTTATGATCATACAAATGGTTATTATTTCCGTTTGTCCGTTCATAACCAAGATGCGAAAATACCTGGGCACAAAAAATAATGGTTATCAGTGGGGGTTTTTGGGTTTTTTATGCTTTTTGAGATTTTTGAAGAAGATGAAGTTTTTTATGAACTTTTCAAAATCAATGTATATTGAACCAAGCACCAGCTGTTTTCATATGAGTAATCTAGCATGATTGTATAACATAAAGTTGGAATCAATTATGGGATGAAAAGTGAAACTGAAAGATGTAACTGTCTATGAATATGACATTGGGGTAATTATGACATATTGATTCCTTAGGCCCAGTGTGAAGGAGGATCAAGCCAGGAACGCCTGATCTGTGACCATAGTAAAAGGAAATACTGTAAAATTTATTGGTACTTCAATAGGGTGGAATCACAATGTTGTATGGATTGTTTTATAAACAAAGAACAAAATTTTGACACAATTAATTATATCCTCTGTTGGAGAGACAGCCAATTACAGCCTTTATTGGCAAATTCGATGATTGCTACTGGTCAACCCATTTTACCATGGGCTCCAGTGATAACTCAAACAAGGCGCAGACGCAGCAAATACTTTGTCAGACCTTATTGGGTTGATGGTGAAATCCACATGGGCATTGTCACTAACGATAAAACCCTGTACATCAAATCTGCAGGAATCGGTCCTGATATGGAGGGATGGCCTATGGGAGAGTACCAAGACGGAGGAAATCCTTTGGCACAATGGGATGATCGTTCGGATGACAATGGCCCAATTAATGAATTTACCCACGACCTCGCGAAATTTCTCGCAGACGAAAAGAATTGGCCGGGGTCTTCTGGCCTCTTTGGGGCAAAGTAGCTTGCTGACCGTCCAGCTGTTTTACCGTAAAGGAGAAAAGTTATTCAATCTTTGGTTGATTGGCACGGATGGATGGGCTGTTCAACTCCAACAGTGTATATATGAATCTTGTGTGGTAGATGAATTAGACAACGAATATTTTGTGTCTCAACTTCAAATGGCAAGAGGGGATGTGAGGCAAATTGGTTTAGGAGAAAATGCCATTTTTAATATGAGACAAAAAAGGTACGAGCGCAGGCCTCTCCTCTACTCTGACATTCCTATGCTCCAAGGCTCCACTCTCGCGGAGTCTCTCAGGGGAAAAAGGAATGAGAGGCGCTACAAGAAAAAGACTCGCAAGGCGGCCGAGCGGAGAGGAAAGGAACTTCTACCTCCTGATGACCCCCTTTCTGGTACCTCGACAACATCCCTTGCTCGACTGAATTTGAATGCATAGTGATGGTTTGAATGCATTAAAGGATTAAAGCTGTCTCAATGAAGTGCATTTAATTATTTAGATGTTGATTCATGTTCTTGTGATATTAAGGAACAGCTATAAATTTGTTCACATAAGACATGACCTATAGGTTTTGCTGACTATTGGAATTTTAACTAAGTAGTTTTGACCACATAGTATCGTTGGTCCTTAGTCTGTTTTCATATATAATGGGGAAAACCCAGAAGGTTGACTGAGCAGGTACCCTGTGAACATAATCCAATGTGTCAAAACCTCAATGATGTACGAGGTGTATTAATGTGCATGACCTGATTGTAAAAGTATAAAAGCTGAACCATTTTGATCAGCATTGCGTGTTTTCCAATCTCTCTATACTGGAGCTTGGTTTAGCCCTTTACCCTCAACGGAGGATAAAGTAAGGATTTTGTTTCTGTTATATGTCTTTTTGTTTATTCAACTTTTTCACTGGATTTCATTTTGTTAATAAAAGTATATTTTATTAATTTACTTCGCTGGAGTGGACATTGAAATTCATTTGCCAGAGCCCATCAAGATACCCTGTGTGGTAAAGTATGATCTAATATATTCTTTTTGCAAACACATTTAAAAGATGATCCTTCAACTAAACTCTAGCTAAGAAATATAGCCAAGAGAGGATTCTGGTTTATCTTTGTTTAATTAAGGTGATTAAATAAAGGCCAATCAGTACAACATACGGTTTTGATATATTTTATTAGCTGACTAAAATCACTTAATATTCTTATTAGTTTCTTTCGGCTGTATTTTGACCTCTTCACCATTAGTCATTAAAGGTGCTGTATGTAAGTTTTTGACTCTTTTAAAGCACAAAAATACCATAATATGTGTGCAGATATTTAAGAAACATCCCAAGTGAACATACTTGTTTAACTGAAAAACAATGCTGAAGTCAGATATTCTGCTTTGAAAATGGGTTTTCCGTGCCGGAACGCTGTCTTTGTTTAGATAAATTTCATATGCACGATGCCAGTTTAGCCAATTATATGTCAGCACCCTGGGTTGCCTTGTTGGAAAACAGCGTATTTCATTCATTCATTCAGAAAGACTCTGAAAGCATGCGTCCGTGACCAAAAAGAACAGTATGGGAGACAGATGCAGTTCCACATGAGGTTATTAATTAGCAATTACATAAATATTACGAACGTAAACATTAGGTGAGCAGGTTACATTGTAACCGCGTGTCCTAACAACACGCTGTGACGAGAGAGGCAGTGATCAGCTATTTGGCTGTTTGCACCAGACGAAACACGACAGAAATTTAAATATTCATATAGATAAAGCTCATTAAAATATTGTCAGCCTTTCAGAAGCACAGAATATGCACTCGCTCACGAAACGGTAAGGTTTAGAATCTATTTAATACATGTTAACCCACTTTAACATCAATGTAGATGCTGAATCACTCATATGTGTTTAGTTCTAAAGTTCAATTTCAGACGGTTTATTGTATTTTCAAGATCTGAGGTGAACTTTCTGCTTTCAGTATATGGCAACAAATGCCATGTAAAATGCATTCAAACTCGCATTGTTAGCAGTGGCGGAGCCAGAGGGGTGGCCGGGGTGGCACTGGACACCCCTGACATCCGACTGGCCACCCCGGGTGCCACCCCAAAATTGTATTTGCTACTGGCAGTTTCTGATGCTGATTGACATCTCTTTGTCTAAAGAAGTTTTTGAATTTTGCCGGCAACGCTCAAGCTATTTTCAAATCAATGACGAGCCGAAGACAAGAGCATGGTTTCAAGTAAGACGAATAATAATAATACACCATAACCTAATATTTGAAATGCGCTTTATAGTTTATTATAAGGTTTGTATGCTGAGGAACGTTTATCCGATGTGTAAGTTAACGAGGTACCGACGACATCAGTTAACTTAATGAGAGAGATCAATACGCTCTTTAGACAAGTATCGCTATACTTCATCTGTGCTAGTGTTACATGCACATTCCATGTATGTAAATTATTATATTTAATTTACGATGCTCAAATATTTTGTTAATATGGGAAAGTAATGTTAGGCTAGCTGTTTGTGAGTTAAATTTATTTGAAATGGAATAGCGAGCTCATATACTTTCTTCAGAATAATGTTTTTTAGATCGGTTGTTGATTTTAATGTGCAGGTATGATCATGGATATTTTTAATTAGGATAAATGTGTTTCTAACTGGATCAGATGTAAACAGACAGTTACATTATTTTTGCACAGGGTCAAACATAAAAAGAAACAGCGAGATCAGACTTCTTTATAAAGTAACACAAACAGGCAGATCAGGTTCAAACATACCAGCTAGCCTATGTTTCCATCCAAAAATGCGAATGAACTTTATGCGCAAAACTGGATTATCGCATAAAAGACGTGCGAATAAAGCAGCGTTTCCATCTAACGAGTCAAAGAGAACAAAATCGTCACTTCCTGATTAACTGGTGCCAAATATCAACAGTAAAACGGAATTTGCTGCGATAAGAGAACCTGCGTCAATCTTTTCTTCATGTAATAAATGATTTGCGCCTCAGAAGACAATCCTCACGCAGTAAACGTGCGTAGGCGTTTGAAGGAGTTTGTGAGATGCGGAGCACAGACGCTCTTGATTCTGGAGGTCATTAATAATATAATAACACTAATACTGAAATGGTTAAGGCGTTTAAAATGACCAAAACAACATTTCAGATGGTTTATAATGTGCTCAGCCTGCTGATTTGTCTATTCACACACATTTTTATCATCACATGATCTCTCATAACAAAATCACATGACTTTTGTAATTCCATTGTAGTTTATGCACATCTTTTATTATAGAATAAAAAAAGTTTATTCTACTTAGTTATGTGCATATGTTTTTATGCGCATGTTCAAAGTTTATGTGCATCTTGGCGTTTCCATCAACTGTTTTTTATGCGCATATCCAAACTAGATCAGACTTCAGGTCCACCAGCAGGTCAGAGCATCTACTAGGCAATCATGTTTCAACCAATGTTAGAAATCAAATCCTGTCATTACTTATTAACTCACAACAAAGTGAGTAGATGATGAGAAAATTATTATATTTTCGTATTTTGAATTATATGGTGGTAATGAAATAGATCGGGTTTTTCTAAACACTTTCAGTGTGTTTGTGTGTGCATTTGTATTTGAGTACGTGTGTGTGTGTGTGTGTGTGTGTGTGTGTGTGTGTGTGTGTGTGTGTGTGTGTGTGTGTGTGTGTGTGTGTGTGTGTGTGGACCCCCTGAAATAGCAGTGGCCACCCCCTGTAAAAAATTCTAGCTCCGCCACTGATTGTTAGCATTTAGCACAGAATAAAGCACACAAGGCTTACCTGAGGTGATCTAGCTGTCATAGGTTTCTGTTCAGCTGTGAGAAATAGAAGCCATTTCTAATATATCAATTCGAGGTGTTGGTTAGGACAAAAACTCCTTTTAATATGGAAAATATTCCCTCTATCGCGTGTCGTTGCTTTTATTTAGAACACAGTTTAAATCACTCGCTCCTGTACACAATCTGGCATCCTAGCGTACTTTTATTATGATCCAGGAGTGCAATACCTAGTTCAACCACTGGGTGTCAAACTTACATACTGCACCTTTAATATTTTCCTTTTACTGATTTCTTCACATGATTATCTGTGAAAGAAAATCAGTTTTCTAAAACTCTCTTATTCTTTTGTTTCAATTCTTCTTTTAGTATACTTTAGAACTATTAACTTTAACTATTAACTATTAACTGGTGAGTTCATTTCAATTTTTTATGTTTCTATCTCATCTGTTTAATAACATATAATGAAAGATTATATATATATATATATATATATATATATATATATATATATATATATATATATATATATATATATAACCTATCTTTTTCTCACTATCTCTATAAATGTTTTAAACATATTTTAATATCTTTTAAACTTCTCTTCTATTTTTTTTTTCTATTATGCCATAATTTGGACTTCTGTAATTCATAGCTTTTAAGTTTTGCCTATACATTTTTTTTTTAATTATCTTTCTTACATATTTGGTCATTAACTCTTCAGTTAACCAATTTCAAACAGTCTAATTTTCATTTCAAATTTTTTCTTCATCGACCGGAGACTCAATTTGATCTCTGCTGTTTAACAGCTTATTTTTCTCTATCGCTAAGTCATTTCCTCATTTTTCTTCTAGTGTATCTATTCTAAAGTTTCTTTAGTAGCTGGTCTTTATGTTGGATTTTTTTTCTCTGTATCATTCCCTATTATTATTTATTTATTTATTTATGTATTCTTTTTCTAATCAACAAACAAACTAATCTATTGTATTAGTCATAGGCTACTCATTTATTTAGCTAATTCATTTCTTTATTCATATATATTTTTTTGTATAGTTTCAAGTTCCATTGCAACACATATAACTATATAAAGCATATCTCTCATTATTTCTTAATTTCACTTGTCTTTTTATACTGCATTCTAATAGATCTGTTTATTTAGTAACTTATACTATATCCCTTATTATTATGTCAAAGTCTATCATTATTTGATCAAATATTTTTTACTATATTCTTTTACTATAATTTACTCTCTTCTGCCTCTACTTCAACTGTTTCTTCCTCATTTCTAACTTCCTTTTTTGTTTCTGCTAGAGCACTTCCTCTATTTTGCTCCTCGTCTGTCTTTTATAGCTGTTCCAACAAATGCCAAAATCATGCCACAATAAAAATTACAACTTCTTTTCCATTTCTTACTACCACAACATCCTTTTGGCCCACTTTTGACATGTTCTTTAACTTGTTTGTAAAACTCAAATTCTCCGCTTCTCAAGATTGTAATCAATTTTACTGTTCAATCATTTTACGTTTTATAGACTTCCAATTCTTGCATGCGAGTTTTCATATCTTTTGGTTGAGTCTGAATTTTTATTATCCCAATCAATTTTTCCATTGTTGCCCCAATGTAGGACGTCCATATTCCTCACATTCCCTATCAAATTCACCCTCCATAATTTCTTCGCTATTCTTCTTTTCTATTCTAAACCCTGTTTTTTCTCTAATAACCTTTTTCCTCTTAAACCGTAATCTTATTATTTTATTTTATTTTTTATTATTTTTTTAACTTTTTCTCTGGGACCCTATGCAGTGACCCAATTTTCTTCCCTAACTATACCTTCACAGGGAGAAGGATTTCCTCTACAAAGACAATCGCTTATGTCTAAGTCCCTGGTATTAAGTCTTCTACCTCCGTCGATAATAGGATTGCTCTTAATCGTTACCTCCTAGGGAAAGAGGATTTCGGGAAGTTCCCTTGCGCGGAAAAATCGCCCCTATACCTTATACCTTGTAGGGACAAGGATTTTCTCTGAATTCTAGCAATTCACCCTAACTCTTCACTCTATCGCGCGTCACACTCAACTTCTCAAAACTTCACAAAATTTCATTTTTAACATATTATTTCTGGTTTCTTCTTCACTTCACATCAGGATTTACTGCATTCAACACTTCATTTATAGTAATCAATCGCAGAATTTATTTAAAAAGGTTTCTGCTTACCTTATTTGATAGGCGCCTTTGTGTTGAATTCAGTTCATCCCTCTATCTACTAAAATTCCTCCTTTTCCCATCACGTCTCGGGGTCACCAAAATTGTTGGACTCTCAAAGGGGTCCACAGCATGCTCAAAAATGGGATGGAGGCACTCTGGTTAAATATCAAAGTTTTATTTTGACAGTGACAAAAGAAACCATAATAATAATATGCTCTGCGCAGGAGAGTCTTCAGGAACGACTCTGTCTTCTGTTTCCGTAACACATGTCTTTATACCCCAGTTTTGACTCCTTCCTCATTGTCTTTTCTTGATGATTGACCTTTTAAGGCAGATGCTTCACCATTGTAAGATGGCTTTTAACCTCTCCAGTATGTCAGATCCTGAGAGCTGATATGGAATTTCATGAGATGCAATAAAAACAATCTCTCGGGTCTAAGAAGATAAGGATTACAGATTTCCAACTGTTCTATTTTAATCACTATTGACCATCCAAACACAGGTGTGGACTGTCAACAAACACAGAGCTTACCAGGGGGTAATGCGAGAAAGATCCCCCCTCTCATTTCACCTCAAGCCCCTTCTTGACCTTTTCTCCATCAGAGCACATTCCAGATAAAATGCTCAAGGTTTTAATATGATGTATGTTATAGCACTGTATTCATGTTTGGTATCATTTTAAATGTCTCTGTGTGATTGGTAAAGTGGTCTTAATTTCACTATAATATTTCATTTATATATGTTGATTTGGTTTTTGACTTCGATAAAATCTCTGCCAGATGCTCCTCCCTCTAGAGATGATTAACTTCTCAAAGTAACCAGGCAAGAGTCTCTGTGACGTTGCTATTGTCTTGAATTTATGACTGTTTGTTCTCAGTTGACTATATAAGGATCAGGTGTGAAACTGCTCGGGGGAAATCTTGTAGTCCAAGACCCCCATTGCAGTCACTCATTTTGTGCTGCAATGTATTTCTCTGGTCAGGTATGCATCTTTAATTCTTTAATCTGTATTTGAGTTAATGGATGTTATATTGTTACAGATATCATCTTTGAATTGGCTTGATGATTGTTTTATTATATAATTGGCATTATACAATTTTACCTGACGAATAAAATGTTAAGTTTTGACTCATTCTGAATTCTCCTGAAATCTTTTATATCCAGTAGATTACGTGAAGTCATTTTCGCTACCTTTATGATCGGCATAATTTTGGAATTTTTTAGACATATAGATTACACGCAGTATCGCACGCGGTATCATAGAGATCTTTTAATTCCTTAACCACTGGAACTAGCAAGTACGGATCTTGAATTAAGTGAGATGTTTCTTTTGGCATGTGTTAGTATTGTACAACCAGCCTAATTAAATATTAATTCATCCCGTATCCTCTGACTAATTTCAGAGTGCCGGAATACTGCTCGTGAGAAAAAACGCAAAACCCGGGGCGTGGAACTCTGTGCGGCGGATGGCCACTAATGAACGTATAAATTGAAGAGTATGGGAACAGATAGATCAAAACTCTAAATTAAGTCATAAATGATTATTGTGATCCGTTCCTATAATTAGAAATACAGTCTAAATATTACGATCACTTACAAATGGAGTCAGATAAAGTTCGGAGCTAGAAAATGAGTATAAATAAACTCTAATAAATAACAGAATTCTTTTCAGAAGCACTGGAAAAGGCTTACATGCATTTAACCTTCGACCATGCTGTTAGTTTCGTCATTGGGCTAATAGATGGACTTTTACACCATCTTCTTGTCTCCTCTTGACAATTGTCCTTTTAAGGCAGATGCTTCAGAGCACGTAGACAGCTCGTACATCCTGTCACTTTCTTAGAATCTTCTTCATTCAGACACCTACACCCGAAAAACAGGATGTGCTGCACTCGCAACACTTCTCTATTCTGTGCATATAATATGTTAGTTGACAGTTTCACAATAATTAATACTTTATAGTTTGATTGTTAAAGCCTTCTCATACATGGAAAATATATAAAAGTTTTATATTAACTGAAAAACACCACAATACTATGGGTTGAACTGAACATTTACCTTGGAATTGTACTTTGTAATAGTAGATACTGTACCTGGTGAGGTTTTCCTACTGAGTAACATGTTTTTTTTTTTTTTTTCTTACACTTTTTTTTTTAATGGCAGTTTCTCTGGAATCTCCAGTTGAAGACATCAAGATCTGTAACCTGTGCCTGGACAGACGTCTATTCCAGTTCTGCCTACACCACACTAATCTCTCTGCCTATGTATGGATCACTGTCTATTATGTTCTCTGAAGGTATTACTGGAGCAAAACAACAGCACCCATGACTGAAGTTTCTGTTAGTGACCAGTATATTTGAAGTCTGAGAGTTTTTTTTTTTTACGAGTTGCAAATGGTTTTTTTCCTCTCTCACACAAACACACCAAACGACTGGTTGTGCCTATAGTACAGTGTACTGACAAACTTTAAGCGTTTTTATGGTTGTATTAAATACATCTTTATTGTTACAAAAATCTTAAGTAATTGTCACAACACAATGCATATTCGAGTTTTAATAAGAAGGAGAATTACTCAACAGGGCTCAACACTAAGGATTTTTTTACTGGCCTGGTGTGGAATTTAAAATTGAAATTAAGATGGAGAGCAGGAAGTAAAAAAACTGAATGGGAGACGTAAAGGAAAGTCCGTATTTTTTAAATTCATACAATATTTCTAAAAAGAAATAAATAGAAATATTATGAAGAGGACCGTTTTCTACTGAAATAAAACATATGCTCAGCTCTGACGAGACGCAGTTTAAAGTAGTTTTGTTTTTTTACATATAGATTTTTATTGCTTTAAATTATTTTAATATTTTTATATTTACAGTTTATATATAAAACGAACGCTTAGCTTATTGTTCGCAGTGATCGTTATAATAGGATCATGTGCATTGCATATGATTATGCAGTATACGTTACATTCTTTGGTCGCAGCGCTGTATTTTATTTATTGCATTTAGTCATTAAACAATGATATTTTAAAATAAAATAAATAATTGTAATTAATAAACAAGCTTGCAATTCTTCCCGGTTGTTGTAATATTTGAAGCTTGTTCTCAGACAAGTGTCTGGGTCACTAATACTTCGTATTTCTGGAAAATCCGGGATGGAATTCTAGTAAATGGTGGCACTGTAGACGAATAGCTTCCCGATAGTTTTACACCACCTAAAATAATTTGTTTTTATTTATTTATTTATTGACCTTGCTAATCCAGCAAGAATATTTTTTATATGGTTGCATCTGAATTTTAGTTTCTGTGATTGTATCTTTCTAAATTAATTAAATAAATGTTGTTCTTTAAACCGCTTAAACATTGGGATTTAAACCTGTGTTTTGACCCTAATAGTTAATTTTGTTATTATGCACATCTGAAATAAAATGCATTTTTTACTCTAATGAAAAATACATGTTGAAATAGAACACAAATAGTCAAATGTATTTAATATTCTACAGTTTTACTTTTTGAGTAAATGGTTTTGACTATTTTAGTCAGTAATTTAAATGTTCTCTCTGTTTGTTTAAGTGTAGAAGGTTTGAATGAATTCATGCTCTTAACGGATATTCACAGCTGTGTATTTTTATCAATAAAAAATTATGACAGATTGTGGTGTGTTTTGTCATATATACAGAATAAATTATATTATGTATTCTTGTAAAAAAATGGTGATTAGGTCATATGAATTGGTTTAATGTTGAAAATGTTGTTTAAGTATTCATTTAAACGTTAAATCATTTAGATAGATTTTATGTTGAATATGTGTGGATTCTATGTTGTTCCAATCGACTTAAAATCAACATAATTTCAACATTAGATAGACAAACCAATTAGGTCGATTATATGTTGAAAATGTGTGGATTCCACGTTGTTCCAATCAACTATAAATCAACATAATTTCAACGTCAGGTGGACAAACCAATTAGGTTGATTACATGTTGAAAATGTGTGGATTATATAACGTCGTTTCGATCGACTGAATATCAACATCGATTCAACGTTGGGTAAGTAACCAATTGTGTCGATTTCAGGTTAGATTTGAATGGAGTGCCTGACGTCGTTTCAACATTACCCCGATGAGCAAAACGATGTTGAATCGATGTCAAAAGAAACGTTGATTTTCGGTTGAAATTATGTCATTTTGCTATCTGGGTTATCTGTTGAATGTTTAATAATGATTAGTTCGGAAACACAAATAAATACACTTAAACCTTCAAACATCCTTAAGGTTTTGAAGAAGTGCATTCAAAGAATGTATCCCGCTTGAGGCATGTTGTGACAACTCTGCACTGTAGATAAAAATTTGATTTATTATTTTTTTTTTTGATTCTTTTTTTTATTGAACATTTTGATTTTGAACAAAGCCCGAGATACACCCAAAAAAAATAAAAAAAATAAATAAAATAAATAAATTAAATAGAATAGAATTAAAAAACACAGCAATACTGTAATAATAGGTACAAAATCAGGATTGAAACATATCTGACACAGTCTCTCTCATATTTAACCAAAATTGTACAGTTTTTTTACTGGCCCCATTTATTTTGGCTGTGGTGTATTCTAAACTAATAATGTCCAGTAGATAGAGTCTCCAGGATAGATCAGTTGGAGCAGATGGATCCAGCCATAGTTTCAGGATTGTTTTTTTTGCAGCAGTCAGAACAACTGACAGAGTCTTTCTTTGGTTGATGGATAGGGAAAGTGATGAATCGTCCAGTATGAGAAAAAGCAATGGGTCGCATTGGATCTGAGTTTCCAGTAGTTCTGATAGAAGGTCTCGTACCTTAGTCCAGAATATTGCAATTTGGGGACATTCCCAGAACATATGTAAATAAGTACCTTGTGTAGAGTTGTTACATAGGTGACAAAAGGGGTCTGATTTTCTTTTCATTTTAAATAACAAGTAGGGGGTGGCATAAGCCTTAAAAATTAATTTATAATGAATCATTTGGTGAGCTGGGTTTTTTGAAGTTACAAAACAGTTCTCCCAGACAGTCTCCCAATCAATAACTGTATTGAGTTCTCTCTCCCAGAAGCTCTCAATTGATATATTTGAATATTGTCGTACTATAAGTGATTTATAAATTATATTTACAATACCTCTAGAGTCCAAACTAGAATCTATCCATTCTATCATAGGATGAGGGGATATTTTGAACGACCAAGGTACTCCATATGCTTTCAGCGCTGACCTCAATCTTAAATATAAGAAAAAGGAGAATCCTGGGAGAGAGAATTCCTCTTTCAAAATCTGAAATGATTTAAGTCCATCATCATTGTATATGTCTTTTAACACAAAGATACCTTTTTCTGCCCAGCATTTGTATATAAATGGTTTGTTGCCAGTACATATATTATTGTTATACCAGATAGGGGTGGAGTCACAATAACAATCAGATGCTCCCATAATCTTTTCTGCTGCTTTCCAGGTTTTAATAGAGTGACCTATAATTGGACCAAATTTTTCATTCAATTTTTTGGATGTTTTAGTAAAAGGTAAATCCTGTAGACGAAGTGGATGAATAATATTTGCTTCTAAGACCCGCCATGGAACAGGAGAGTCAACTTCCAACCAAGTCCTAAGTGGTTTCATTTGGTATGCTAAATAATATGATGAAAAATCCGGCAAGGATAAGCCACCATGAGGTTTTAGTCTATGCATAGATTTAAGTCGAATTCTAGGCCGTTTATTATTCCACAAGAATTTTGATATTACTGTATTAAGTTCTTTAAAATAGCCAGTAGGTGGTGCCAATGGTAAAGTTGAAAATAAAAAACTTAGCCTAGGAAGAATATTCATTTTAATAGTGGCTATTCTTCCCTGAAGAGCCAAACAAAGTGGAGACCAACATCGAAGATCACTTTTAATTTTTTCAAAAAGGGATTGATAGTTCCATTTGGAAATGTTAAATAACAAAGGCGAAATTCGAATTCCAAGGTAATTAAACTGGGTGTTGACAGGGATCATGGTGGGTAAGGCCTGAATCTCTGATTTTGCAGATGAATTAAGTGGCATAAGTATAGATTTATTCCAATTAATTTTGTAACCAGATAATTTATTGAAGGCATCTATAAGTTTTAGGCATTCTTGAACAGATTCTGTGATATTTGATATATATAGTAAAATATCATCAGCGTAAAGTGAGATTTTATGAAGTGTATTCATACACCTTATTGGAGCAATTGTAGGGCATTGTCTAATTGCTTGGGCTAAAGGTTCTAATGATAAATTAAAAAGAAAAGGTGACAGGGGACAGCCTTGACGAGTACCTCTGCCAAGGTGAAAGGAAGGGGAGATGTAGGATCCTGTGAACACGCTGGCAGAACATTTAGCATAAATAGTTTTAACAGCTCCTAAGAAAAATGATCCAAACCCAAAATGCTTCAGTACTGACCATAGAAAAGGCCACTCGATTCTGTCAAATGCTTTCTCTGCATCCAGTGAAAGGATTGCAGAGGAAACTGTATATGATTCAGCTTGTTGAATAATATGAAGAAGCCTGCGTATATTATCAGCGGCATATCTTCCCTTAAGGAAACCTGATTGATCATAACCGATCAAGTCTCCTATACTCTGTTCTAATCTTAAGGCCAAAATTTTAGCCAACAATTTTGAATCTGTGGTTAGGAGACTAATTGGCCTATAACTAGAGCAATCGAGTGGATCTTTTCCTTTCTTAAGCAATAAAGTTATTAATGCTGTTGTTTGATCCCTATGTAGCGCACCTTTTTCTAATGCAAAATTGAGAGAGTTAAGGATCAGGGGTGCTATTAGATCCCATAGCATCTTCAGTAGCTCTGGGGGGATCCCATCTAAACCAGGTGCCTTATTAGAGTTCATAGAATCTAAAGCAGATTTCAATTCTTCTATAGTCAAGGGGCTATCCAATTTATCTCTTTGAGAATCATTTAGTTTGGGAAGATTTAGCTGTTTTAGAAATAGTTCTATATTTTGGGAGTCCAAATCCCCTTCTGAGGAATATAGATGTTGATAATAATTTTTAAATACGATATTGATATCCTTAGGTTGGGTGTACACTGAGCCTTCATGTCTAATAGCTGGTATATTAGCTTTAGATTCACTATCTTTTAATCTTAATGCCAGTAGTTTAGAAGGGCGTTCTCCATGAAAATAATATGATTGTCTAGTGCGGTGTATAATGAATTCAGCTCTCTGTAAATATATTGATTTTAATTTTGATTTAAGAATGTTTACCGTTTTGGCTTTGGTTTCACAAAATTTTTCTTTTAATTCTTTCTCTAAATAATCAATTTGTTTTTCTAATTCAGTTTTGCTTTTCTCTCTACGCTTTTTGTTGAAGGATGAAAAACTTATACACTTGCCTCTAATAAAACATTTGGTGGTTTCCCACAATATTTGGGGGTCTGATGCTGAATTTCTATTAATCTGTAAAAATTCTGTTAAGGAGCTTCGTAGATCTGCCACAAAAGTTTGATCTTGTAATAATGAGGTATTAAATCTCCAGCGGTTGCGTCTGGTGCCCGATGATATAGGAGCTAAGGATGTGATAATGGGAGAGTGATCTGATAAAAGAATAGGCAAAATAGTGACTTCACTGATAAAGGGAATGAGAGAAGGCGATGTGAGTAGATAATCAATTCTTGAATAGCTTTTATGACGTGCGGAGAAGAATGTGTAATCCCTAGCATCGTCGTTTTGTATACGCCAGACATCGCATATATTAGAGTGTCGTAAAAATGAGTTAAAGCTTCCTGACATAACCGAATCAGCCTTAGAGGCATGAGATCTATCTAATTTGGGATTCAATACAGAATTAAAATCACCCCCTAGTATCACAAGGCAGCCCTCCAAGCTCACAATTAACTGCAGTAATTGTTGGAAAAATAAAGGGTCACCCTCATTGGGTGCATATACAGATATCAAGGCGTACTTGGTATCATTTATTGAGATAACAATATAAGTGATTCGGCCTTCAGTATCTCCACCAGATCTTATCACTGAAAAATCAGGTTTGCGTTTTGAAACTATCAACACCCCTTTTGTTTTGTTAACCGCTGAGGAAGAAGAGATTACTTTATAGTATTTATTTTGAAAACGTTGTACATCAGTTATTCTTAAATGAGATTCTTGTATTAGAGCGATAGAGATATGTTTACATTTTAGGTAATCTAAACATTTGGTTCGTTTAATAGGGCTATTTAACCCATTAACGTTCCATGACAAAATATTTATAGACATATAATATCAAAGAAAGACGATCCATAGATCTATTAATCAGAATTATGGGAACAGAAAGGAGAGATACATTTAAAAATTTAAAATTACGTGGGTGGTCTCGGGCATAAAACAGAAAAAAGACAAGAACAGTAACAGAAACAAAAACAAAATGGGCAGTAAGCAAAGAGTTAAAACCTACTCTTCTACCTGCCCTCAAGGTAGCTGTCTTTGGATACGTGACCAGTCTAGCAATCCTGCACAACCATCAACACCTGACCCAGTCATTTTCCGGATGAAGAAACGGTCAAACATCCTCACTAAGGTCCTGCATAGGGGTTGTAGATTCATCCTCGTTCACTTCAGATTCTCGTGGTGCAAACGTTACTTCTTGTAGAGTGGATTTTGCGGCGTTCAAGTTGAGAGCAAACTTTTCAACCTCTGCCGGTGTTTCGAGGAGAGAAATCTTTCCTCGGTGTGTAACCTTCACTGTCGCGGGATAGAGCAAGAAAGAGGATATTCCATTCTGCGTTAGCTTCTTCCTCGCCAATGTCATCGCTCTCCTTTTGGAAGCCGTGTGGGTGCTATAATCCGGGAAGAAAAGAAGCGGTGTTCCAGCATGAAGGATTTCGCCCGTGGTCCGAGCGCCATTCAGGATTGCGTTTCGATCTTGGTAACGCAGCAGTTTGAAAATAAAAGTGCGGTTGGTTGATTTCGAGCGTTCCCCGCTGTATATACGGTGTGCTCTTTCAATCTCTATTACTTTGCCAGCAAGAGAGGGGATCCATTTAGGAATATGTTTCTGTATAAATCCTAAAGGATCATCTCCTTCTGCACCCTCTTTCAACCCCACTAGACGAATATTCGATTGTCGGCTTTTATCTTCCATTCTTGCTAGCTTTTCCTGAAGAGACTCTACCGCTAGCTTAACTTCCACGGTGTCTTTTTTAGCATGGCGAAGGGCTGTTTGCATGTTGTCAAAGTGATTTCTTATCAGGCGAACATCCTCTTCTACAGTTTCAAGTCTGTTTAAGATCGGAGTGAATTCTTCCTTAAACAGTTCCCTTATGAGGCTAAGGTGCGATTTTAACTCGTCTGCCACGATGGCGCGAAGTTCCCCCTCAGGAGCATAATTCGGCTCTTTAACTCGTTTTTTCTCAGGGGAAGCCAACATCAATTGACGTTTTGCCATCTTTATCCAGTAGTACGTTAGAAAAGCAGCAAAGCACTTACTATGTGTTGATGATTTTAGTGAGGATAGGTAAATTAAGGATATCGAGTCAGGGAGCGATCGGACTACACAGCCATTGCTATCGGTGGATCACGTGATCTCCGATTTATTATTTTTTGTAAAAAAATACTTCTCAATGTGTTTCACAAAACATTTTTAAAACAAAAGAATGTTAGTTTCATTTGTGCCATGTGCCACACCTGCAAAGAGCTGTGCTTCACATTGTGATGCAGCAAACACCAGTTCTTCATCATCATCTTCAGCAGTGGATCCGGAAGTGCCTGGAGCATAAATGTTAAAACTATTACTGTGAAAAATTAACACAGCCAAATGTACTATAAGATGGTGCTTACTTGCAAGTAGTGAAAAGCTGCCTTTGGTCCATACGTTTGGCTGGGGGTTCTGCTGTAGGAGGAGGTAGAGTGGACTGCAGTATTGGATCTGGAAACAGAAAGTTTGACATAACGATAAATGAACACCTATATAACTGCTGTTGAAAAAATTCTGTATTCACACTCAGTATTCACACTCCTACTTACAGGGTTTAACAGGCAACATCAGTTTTTTTGCCAGCTGTGAAGGGGACAAATGTTTGCCCCGTGCCAACAGCGCTTTCACAGTGGCGGTCTGCTGTACACCTGTTTGGATGGCTGCAGATGGAGGAGCAGAGACTGTAGATACTGCAGGTGGAGGAGCAGAGACACTGGATGCTGCAGGTGGAGGTGTAGAAGCAGCAGCAGAAGCCAGTCTTTTCAGGACATATGTCTTAAAAAGGGCCATGTTGATTTTAGGCCTGGCATCTGCCTTAACCAGGTACCTGATGAGGGCTTGAGCCTCCTTGCTCTGGTCCTCAAACACATCTTTCATGGACCGGCCCTTAAAGTCACCAAACTCCACCATCAAGCACCCCTGATCTCCAGTTGCCCTGGCTTCTGCTTGCATTTCCTGTTTCCTCTGGTACTTCTCTACTTCTTCTGCTATCTCCCTGATGAAGGAAGTGTACTGAAGAAACAGGTGTTTGTTTTCTGACAAGGGTGTTGTCTGCAGTTTCTCATCAGAAATGCTAAGCATCAGGTACACTGCATACGCCAGAGCATGCTCCAGAAGCCATCTAAATCTCTGGCCCTGGTACTTGCCAAACTGAATTTTGCAGTGAGCCAGTACTAAAAACTGGTCACTGGGATCTCCACCATTGCTGCTGACAAAAGCAGTGGCCTCTGCCAGCACCTCTTCCTTGGGTTTGGCCCTTCCAGACTCCCTGCTTACAAGGCGCTCTGCCTCTGCAGATGGCCCCAAGAGGAGTCGGCTTGATGTCTATGTAGTAACTCAATCATGTTTCTAAGCGAAGTTAAAATTTTGCAGTCAAAGAAGAATCTCTTGCTCCCCCTCGTCTCCTTCTTAATTAAGTATCGCCCGAAGCTTAATTCCAATACACACTCTTCTTTCCCTTTTAAAACAAAGAACATGTTGTCGCCCCAGTTACTAAGTAATGGCCCATCAGGAAATTCTGGCCATTCGCGATCCACATGACTGTGATAATCGAATCACAAACCCAATGGAAGACAGAGGCATTTGTCTGCCTCCATATGTGCTTCTGTGTACGTTCGCAACTCGCATGAACTCAGTCTGACCCTGTCCTGCTTGTATAACTGCTTTCCCGTGAACACGCGGAAGCCGTCTCATCAAGCAGTACGGTCAGTCATTCAACTTCTCTGAACTCTGATTTCCCAAGTCTCGTCATTCCGCCAAGGAGCAAGCCACTGGAGGAATTCCCTCTCAGCAAACTTCCCGCTTGCTGACGTCGAACTCTCTGTCACCGGAACGAGTCCCACGCTCCAGTAGACGAAGGAGAATCCCTCTCCAACAAAGGACAACCCAACGCACAGCAACCAATCGGATGCGCCGGAGTTCCCCTGAACCAGCTGATGAGTTTGACTGGTCATTGAAATGCAAGTAAGCACAAACCAAATTTTAATTCCTGGCTGAAGCTGGTGTTAATTAAGTTTAACAGTAAATCCTAGTCAGATTCTCTGCTTGGTGGTTTTCTCAGGTTGCGTGCTAAGAACTTAGCACGTGCAAGACGTTTCAGACTCTTCGTTGTTCATTCTCAGTCATTCAATTCATTCCAGAACTGTGCGTGTGTGCATCTTTGTGTTTGTTTGTTTTACGTAGAGTAGTTTATTGTGTGTGTAGCTTAATAAACTTGTTTCATTTTAAGATCCGTGTCGGAGTTTTTATGTGTTTTAAGTTACTGCCTCAGCTATATGGTCTAGCTACCTTGCTTGTGAAACCTTGTTTATATTGTTATTTTGGCCAAGTAATAATATAACATAGATTTTCTAAAGATAAAGTTACCTGCTTACTTCTATTAGGTTGGACCAATAGATGACGTAAGCGTGGTAACCTAATTTTGACTGTGAGCCAGTCGTTTAAATCTTTTGATTCAATCCTAGAGAATTAATATAAATTAATTCGAACTTATGAGCTAATTCTTAAAGTACCGGACATATTAGATGGTCCAGGCACTACATTTTTATGGTGGAGAATGCTTAAGCATAGAATGAACTAACTTTTAAGCACATAAAACCCCCGAAACACGTTGCTGATCGTTTCTATTTTTGACCGTAAAGATAGATTAGAGGAAACAGAATTTGCTGCACTTGTGTCATTACTCTATCATTGTACCATGCGTTTTATTGCTTGACTGCATGCTGAAGTGTTGTTGAGAAAGTAAAACTGCATAAACTGCATTTAATCCGTCCGCCAGGACGAAGAGTGCATAAACGTGCTGAAGTAATTCACCGGATCAAAACCAGTTCGAATCAGGCTTGGAATTTTGAGCGCAAACTGCTTCATTCGCTCTAGGGCTTCTAACAGGAGGAGTAATTCATTTAACTCTCTTTACTCTGGCCGCAGCTGTCGGGACCCTGCAGCTAATTTTGGTTAATCGGTAACCAACTAGACAAAACGCCTTTCATTACCTCCATCACGAGACTTGGATGACCAGATCATGAGATCTGAGGGCCATGTGTTTCCTCACAAGACATTCTATTTTCAGCCAGATGGACAGAATTTACTGACAAAGAGATCTCTAGAAATTAATGAATGAGACCTAAAGACAATTCTTATAAACGTTATAACCAAGGTAAAATTTGATATTTTGAATGACATTAATAGGTACTGATGTGCTGTGTTTATTCCAACCAACCAGGTTCATAATGTGTGGTTTTTACCCCTAAAACAGGCAAAAATGATCTGTATGTGTCTGAAATGCTTCATGTTTGTATTTAAACAAAACCTCTTATTTGCAATACATTGCTGTAAATGAGAATTTTGTAATACGAACCATATTCCTCTTGTAACATTTGATGTTAGATAGTACAATCTTACCAGAGATTTTATCACGTAAAGTCTCTTGCAGTTGGTTAATTATTAAACCTGATTACACTGGTACGGGGCGTGGCCCCGCCCTTCATCTTGCCGTTCATTGGACGACAGCGTCATGAGGGATGGCTCAGAGCAAGCCGTTTAAAACTCCCGGCAGCCCTGAATCTGCGCAGCCTTTTAGCATCAAGCTGGTGTCCACCCGCTGTTGCTTCTCCGCCCCTAATCGCCACCACGCGGTTGGGTCATCATCACAAACTCTCCCTCCAAAACCTGTTAAGTTTCGAAACCTCTGAAACTTCCGCGAACTGACTCTCCCCGGAGTCCGTACCCCGGTTACCCAGGACAACAGCTCCACTCCACTGAGTGAATCCCAGCGACGTCACAGAGAAGCCAACCTATCAGCAGCGCCACGTGTTTCCTCAAGCCATCCGGCGAGGGAAATCCGAATCAAAAGGACTTCAACTAACTCGCAAGTAACGAATAACTGCTGTCTCTATCTGATCTGGTGCATATGATTTTTAGCAGTTAAAGATAAGTCAATTCTCTGCTTTTGTGGTTTCTCAGGTGATTCTAAGATCTAGTACGAAATAGATGGTCTGGACTGTTTGTTCAATTCATTTTGCATCCTCCGAACTGCCTGTGTGTGTGTGTGTGTGTGTGTGAACGTGTGTGTGCGTTTGTTTGTTTGTTGTTTTGATTATTACGTAGTTAGCCTCGTGTATCGAATAGTGTAGCTCAATAAATCTTTGTTCTCCTTTGAAAGAACTGTGTTCTTGTTTATGTGTTTCTAAGTCTTTGCCTCAAGCTGTAGATCGTGTTACCTTGCTGAAAATTAACCCTATTCTGTGTTATGACCGGTGGCCACGGAAATAATATAGACGAGAATTAATAAATGTGATTGTCTCTATTTGCGGGACACACAAAGGTTGAATCTTTGATCTGATTCAATCCGACTCAATTGAGTCGAATCAATGATTCGAATCTTCAAGATCCGAGTCATTGATCTGAGCTAATAATTCCTAAATCGATCTTTTAACGTGGATTGATTTCTTACACACATTATGTCTGATATTTTTTCTTTATTAGCCCCTTAAGGCAATTTTTTTCTCGATAGTCTACAGAACAAACCGTCATTATACAATAACTTGCCTAATTACCCTAACCTGCCTAATTACCCTAGTTAAGCCTTTAAATGTCACTTTAAGCTGTATAGAAGTGTCTTGAAAAATATCTAGTCAAATATTATTTACTGTCATCATGGCAAAAATAAAATAAATCAGTTATTAGAAATGAGTTATTAAAACTATTATGCTTAGAAATATGTTGAAAAAATCTTCTATCTGTTAAACAGACATTGGGGAAAAAAATTAACGGGGGGCTAATAATTCAGGGGGGCTAATCATTCTGACTTCAACTGTATAATCATGCTTATCTAGTTTTCACGTTATTATATATAATACATTCATTTTGTTTCTTTCATTATTTATTTATTTTTTATTGTTAATATATGGTGCTACTTTGTGTGCACATGTTTGAGTAAAAATGCAATATTTTGTGGCAACTTTGTTTCTGTATTGTGTAGATACATGTAATTGTAATCCTTGCGCTGACTGCATTTTTAACCTACCTTTACATTTTAGATGATCTTTGTAGGGTATTGAAAAGGGTTTTCTTGGAACATGAGTTCTTAAAAACACAAGGTTTCATTTTTTTGAGAGACATATTAGAAATAGCTTAATCTTAAATCATAAAGCTCCTGATTGTAAATATTTATTTTGTTTATAATATTGATACTTATTTGTAACATATTTATACTTCATATTTACAGAGTTTTACAAAAAAAAATCATTTTGTTTTATTTATTTATTGTTAATGTATGGTGCTAATTTGTGCGCAACTTTGTGTGTGCGTGTTGATGATGATGTCATGGTGGTTGGCATTGTGTCTGTGCTTGATTTTGTAACAGCTTTATTTCTGTATTTAATTATTATTATTTTCTTTGCATGATATTCATTATTTAAACTTCATGTTAAATAGTATTTTGAAACATTTGTTTTGTGATTTTGTTTTATTTTTTATTTTTTTTGATGTATGGTGCTTTCATTGTAATTTTTGTATTTTAGTATTTATTAATTCTTTAAATGTTTACCTTGAGGTAACGTTTTACATTTAAAAAAAAAACCTGTGTTAAATTATATAAATGAAATCTGTGAATATTTGTGTAATATTCATAAACACAGAACAAGACATATTGTATTGGCACTTTGTGTGCTTACATGTTGTTGTTGTTGTTGATGATGATAATATGGTGGTTGGCATTTTATCTGTTTGTGTATGAGTATTTGAGTAAAAATGCAATACTTTGTGGCATCTTTATTTCTGTATTGTGTAGATACATGATCTCTGTTAGGTATTGAAACGGGTTTTTTCTTGGAACATGAGTTCTTAAAAACACAAGGTTTCAATTTTATAAGTGACCACACATAATTAGAAAAAAAAAGTCTATTACAGCCTTGTTCTATGCAGCATATTGGGATATCATTGGATTTAGAGAGACAAATTAGAAATATCTTAATCTTAAATCAAAGCTCCTGATTGTAAATATTTATTTTGTTTATAATATTGATATTTATTTTTAACATATTTAAACTTCATATTTACAGTTTTACAAAAAAAAATCGTTTTGTGTTATTTATATTAATATACGGTAGTTTCATTGTAATGACTTTTTTGTACATAAATTTTATATTTTTAAAATTTGTAATATCTTGTAATTAATTATTTAAATATATATATTTGCAAGTTGTCTTTTCAAACGGATGAGAATTTGGGCCACCACTTCCGACGAGATTTAGTGCTACTTCCGGCCGCAAACGTATCCGATCCATAGATATTAGGGATGTCCCGATCCGATATTGATATCGGAAATCGGTCCGATATCAGTCCAAATAAATTTATCGGACTGCGTTAAAAATCTCCGATATAAGCAGTCTGTTCCACTCTAAACTCCGTTACAGCTATTTTATCCAGCAGCGTCCAGAGCCAGCGTGCAAAGCCCACGTGATCACAACACTGCTTGCTGGCAAAGTCCCTTAAAGATTTAGGCCCAATCCCAATTCTACCCCGTAGCCCTTCCCCTTACCCCTACCCCTCGTTTTGCGCGTGCCCGCCAAGGGGTAGGGGTGTCCCAATTCTCTTTAGCTTGAAGGCGTAGGGCTAAGGGCAAGGGGTATACACCCCTTCGAACGAAGATTTTTCAGGAGCACACTTGAAACGGAGGGGTAAGAATATTTCCCAGAATACACCTGCCACAACGGCAGTTTCACTGCACCCGGAAGTAAGGAGATCCACAAATTAGTATTTTTTGTCATTATTACGAATTTTTACGACAAACAAACATATGTTTTATTATATTCATAACCGCGTTCATGTTTTACCGTCATGCTTTTTAAAAAAAACGCAAAAAAAACCCCGCTAAATTTCGTGATCTATAATCCCTAATCATAACTCCTGTACAGCAGTCCTACAACATTCTGTCACTCGATAACACTCGAATACCCTGTCAGAGCAGTCTAGTGGCTGAAAATGAGCTTTTTACAGTGTCTGCTATAATGTTAATGTTGTTTTAGTGTGTTTACATAGATGACTATGGCCACTGTGTAAATACACAGTACAGTTACGATCTTATTGCCACATTAGATCGTTATGATAACATAATTGTAGAGACTCGCTGGTCAAAACCAGTTCGAATCTGGCTTTACTCGCTCCAGGGCTTGTACCGGCAGGGTGACAGGGCGCCAATTGATCCGATTGTCATCCCCCTAACTTGGACAGATGCTGCAGCTAATTTTGGTTAATCGGTAACCAACTAGACAAAACGCCTTTCATTACGGCCATCATGAGACTTTTGACCATCATGTGATCCCTTGGCCATGCGTTAGACCACGAGACATTCTAATTTCAGCGAGATGGACAGAATTCAGAGACAAAAGAAATGAAGGAGACTTAAAGACAATTCTCTTATAGATGTTATAACCAAGGCAAAATTTGATATTTTGAATGACATTTATAAGTATTGATGTGTTGTGTTTATTCCAACCAACCAGGTTCATAATGTGTGGTTTTACCCCTAAAATAGGCTAAAATGATCTGTATGTGTTTGATATGCTTCGTGCTTAGTGTTAAACTGAACCCCTCTTTATTTGCAATACTTTGCTGTAAATGAGAATTTTGTGATACGAACCATATTCGTCTTGTAACGTGTGATGTCAGATAGTTACAATCTTACCAGAGATTTTATCACGTTAAGTCTCTTGCAGTGGGTTAATTATTAAACCTGCCTACGCTGGTACGGGGCGTGGCCCCGCCCTTCATCTTGCTATTCATTGGAAGATAGTGTTAGGAGGACGGATCAATACGTCTCCCTTAAAGCCCACTGCAGCGTGAAAATTTGCGCGCAGCCCTTCAGCATCACCCCGCTGATGCTTCTCCGCCCCTAATCGCCACCACGCGGTTGGGTCATCATCACCACAAACCTCCATCCAAACCTAAGTTTGGAAACCGCTGAAACTTCCGCTAAAACTGACTCTCAACAGGGTCCGTTTTCCCGGTCACCCACGGCAACCAGCGTCACTCCCGTCGACGGAGTGAATCCCGGAGACGTCACAGAAAAAAACCAACCTATCAGCAGCGCCACGTGTTTCTTCAAACCAACCCGAAGACTTCAACAAACTCGCAAGTACACGACAATTGTGTCTCTTTCTGATCTGGTGCATATGCTTTTAAGCAGCTAAAGACGAGTCAAATCTCTGCTTTCGTGGTTTCTCAGGTGATTCTAAGATCTAGTACAAATACTAGATCGGCTGGACTGTTGGTTCAATTCATTTTGCATCCTCCGAACTGTCCGTGTGTGTGTGAACGTGTGTGTGCATTTGTTTGTTTGTTTATTTGTTGTTAGCCTCGTGTATCGAATAGTGTAGCTCAATAAACCTTTGTTCTCATTTGAAAGAACCGTGTTTTCGTTTATGTGCTTTGTAAGTCTTTGCCTCACGCTGCAGATCGTGTTACCTTGCTGAAAAGTAACCCTATTCTGTGTTATATTATGACCGGTGGCCACGGAAATAATATAGACGAGAATTAATAAATGTGATTGTCTATTTGCCGGACACACAGAGATTGAATCTTTGATCTGATTCAATCCGACTCAATTGAGTCGAATCAATGATTCGAATCTTCAAGAGCCGAGTCATTGATCTGAGCTGATAATTCCTAAATCGATCTTTTAACGTAGATTGATTTCTTACATAATATATGCCTTCAGTGATTTCCTGAAGATAAACACCACAAAATAACACAACTGGAATAACTACAGCAGTCGCGATCGTCTGATCTCATATGAAGCAAGAGATCGTGATGACATATGATGACGTGTGCAGGTGTTGAAGTGCTGTCCCAATTCTTAGGGGTAAGTTTTGAAGCCCTTCCCCTTAACCCTCGGTTGTAAGGGCCAAGGGGAAGGGGTAGGGGTAGGGGTACAAAAATAGAATTGGGATTGGGCCTTAGCATGCTCTTCACGCTAAGTTATAGTGTATTACGATAGAAATCTATTGTGACGGTAGCACACGCTAACGCTATCAACATCGGCACATCTATACTGGTTTATTTACTTCACGTCAAGCGATCTTTACATTGTTTTGTATACGCTGCTAAGAAACGCAAGGCACCGAATGGCGGCGAGCCTCATAGAAAACGTTTACAATTCGGTCATGGCATATCATGGTGCATCCAGTGTGATCGATACCCAATTCAACACCTGCGCTTCCCACACAAAAGACTTTACCTCAGCGGCCCGGTTTTGTGTGCGTGAGAAACGAACACCGCCACAGACTTGCATGCTCTGCTGCTGCAGAGCCACAGAGATGCGACCTGTTCACTAAACTTTTAACTAAATAGACTGATCCAGCTCATTACATACTGTGCTTTCGCTTTCTATAGCTGCGTTTTTGCATTACTTTATATGCGCGCGCGAAAGAGAGAGAAAGAGAAAGAGAGAGAGAGCAGATTTGACCTGTCAGTGGTGCACATAGATAGTAGGAGTCAAATAGTGGATTTCTTTATTTTTATTATTTTTTTTTTACTTGAACTCACTGAAAAGAAACAGTTTCGTGTAAAAGGTGTTAAATGATAAACATTTTTGTTTTTAATTGTCTGTTAAATAAGAATAAGAAATCCTTCTGTTGCTGAGGGCCATTACAGTTTAAAAGAAAGAATGGTATTCCCATATTTAACTCGTCTTTTAAAAGCCCAGAAAGATAAAGTGCTCAGATAAACAGTGTCAGCTTTGCACATGAGTTTGCAGTTCTGTCTTTCTTTACATTTCCCATGTGGGAAGTAGGGTGGAATCTGCAATATATTATGCAAATAAAATTAATTTTAAAAGTCACATTATTTTATGTGATGTGGAGAAAAGTATATCTATGTTAAAGATAATATGTACAATATATATTATTATAAAATAAATAATGTTTTGTTTGGGAGCATTGATACAGCCATACTCATCTTATGATACAAACACAGATTAAATAGATCTGATCATGTGAATGTTTGCACTAACCATACTGCACATTTTTATTAACTTAATAACTCATAACAATAACTCCTTATTTCTGCTGCCCAGTGTGAAAGAGATTTTTCAGCTCGAAACTGGATTGAAAAATTCATCAAGAAGCTGCCTATGTCCACAACTGAAGACTTGATTCAGATCAGTTTAGAGAGGCCTTCATTAGAGCAATATGATCACAGACCTGCTGTGGATCGCTAGCTAAACTCCATACAGATTAAATTATAATTATTAAACACTATTTAAGCTGTTGTTGCAGTAAAATAAAACCTAGTGTACTTATCGTTTTCAAATGAATGACACTGCTTTGTTTACAGATCTCCTCGTGTACATTTATTAGGCAAAAACACTATTTATTTTATACATTTTTACTGTGCTCCTAAATTTTTACACTTAGGAGCGCATGTCCTCCTCCTAAAAAAAGTTAGCATCAAGCCCTGGAAATGCTTATCTCCTTAAAAAAAATCTAATGTATAATCTAGCCGTTCATACATTACTCTCAACGAAAAAGTAAAGTATTTATGATTTGTGCTGATTATTATATCGGATTATTATATCGGATTTGTATCGGTATCGGTTAGTACTGAAGGCTGCAATATCGGTATCGTATCGGAAGTTAAAATGTTGTATCGGGACATCCCTAATAGATATATACACTAGATATCACATAGGGACCCTGAACATGCGTCAATAGCGCCGCCACATTGGTACAGTGCTCCTTGTACAAATGTCATTCAACCGCACTAGTCAAGACAGTGTGCCAATGTGAAGATGAGGGACTTTAGTGCTGTGTACAGATGTAGTAACGAGCAAATAAAGAAAACAAACCACAAAGGCAGAAAATTTCATAGGTAAGATTTCGTTATTTATGTTTTTGTATGTTATAAACTTTTGTGATTAACAAGTAATGTTATTGATGATAATACTCTTACTGCAGTCACCATGAGGCAAAGTAGCACCAACTCGCACTAAATTCTAAACTTATGCTAGTTTTGTTGAATAAAATAAGCAAACAATGTTATGAAATATGACAAGAAGATGCTGCGCTGCCAGAAACTTGTATTATTGTCGGCTAAGTGAACGAGTCGTTCATAACAGAGATTCATTCACAAACGAATAGCTCCCTCTGTCAGAATGAGAAGTGAAAGCAGGAGAGGGGGTGTGTTTCAGGACATGGATTAGATCAAATTAAACAGGAAAGGAGGGTAATGCATTTCCATGCACACAAACACTTGCTTTTGTCAGGAATATTTCGTAATTTAAAAAAATATTTGCATACGGACCACCGGGGAAAACTCCCGATCATAGATGTACGTGTATTTCTCTGGCTTGGCCACAGTCCTCCACTTCACCCTGGTCCTGCATTCATTTCAATCGAGCGCTACCCTGTACTAAAATGCTTGACGCATTCAATATTGACGCATTCCTTCTAATAGACAACAGTAGGGTAGGCGACATCTAAAGTATATATCTATGTATCCGATCTAGCAACAACCAGGAAACAATGCATGATAAATAGCTTTGGCGTGTTAGTTGCAGTGCACTTTGCAACAAGCTAATGTAAACGTTAACTACATGAGTAATTTTAACCGCTAATACAGCAGATTCATGAACAATTACATCGGTAATCAGCGATTTTGCCACAAACTAATTTATGAATGAGTCTGCATTAACTACATTGAAGAGAATCGCTTTATTTAAGGTGAATAAAATACCTTACTTACTGAAGTTAAACATTAACTGTGCCGTAGCCGCACACCTGACTTGTGTGAGTAGGTGAGATGAGCTGGCAGGCAGTGGGCCAAACCACTGTGGGAAGGGGAGGGGCAACTGTTTCTAAATGCATTTTAAATGATAAATGCGTTTTTTTTTTCTACTCAGACAATTATTTTGGGTATACATAGGCTACATATATTTTTCACAATAGAGAGTGCCGGTTTTTTTATATATATTTTTTTTGGTGGGGGGGACAACCCAGACGGCACCGTCTCTGTCAGACGTTGAAATTACGTCCTCTGAAGAGCCAGAATGAAAGTTTTTATGACGTCTTTTTTCTACATCCTTCCTACGTCTTTTCGGCATCTTTTTGACGTCGCAATATATTTGACGTCTTTTTTACACTATTGCTGTATACTAAATATCTATTTAAATATCAGTGGTATTTACCTTCACAGTTTTACTTAAGTACCACTTTAGTAAATGTATACTTTTAATTGGCATATTTATAGTGTGTGTATTATATATATATATATATATATATATATATATATATATATATATATATATATATATATATATATATATATATATATATATGTTTTTGCTTTAGTACAAAAATAAGATTGCACTAAAGGTGTACTTAATTGTATTTCAGTATTTTTTTTGTGCATTTTTTTCACCTGCTCCGGGTGTGTGGTCAGTATGTGCACTGCTGTGTGTGCACATGGACGGGTTAAATGCAGAGAACAAATGATGTATTAGTATGGGTCACTATACTTGGCCACATGTCAGGTCATTTCACATTTTAAAATGTAATTAGTTTAAATGCCCTATTTTATTTTATGTATCATGATGGCAGGTTACAATACCATTTCCAGTATTTAATGTCAAGTCATTTTGGAATGTGACTGTAACATAATTATTATGATGCCAACTAAAGTAACATCAAAGCTGACAACATCCTTACTACAAAAGTCCTAAAACAATTGACATGACCAGTGCAGTTGAGCTGTAACCATGTTAAAGCTCTATCAACAGCATTTATAGCTAGAGTAAATAGGATGATTTTAATTGAATGTCTTTAATTTTTTGTCTTGTCTTTTTTTTTTCGATTTTAAAAGGAGCATAGAAAAGGCATCAAATAACCAAGCATATAGTTTGAGGTTTTGTCTGTCTGATGCTTCAACAGTTATATGTGGACTTGAGACTGTGCTCTCATCTACACTCTAAAAAAAATTCCGTAAAAGAACGGGAAAATGTACTGGCAGCTTATTAAACACATTGATTACAGTAAATTAAAAACGGAAAACTTCTGTTAATTGAAAAAAAACTAAAAAGTATCCATTTTTTAACTGTTAAACTACCATAAAATAACGAAACATTTTTAATTAATTTAAGGGTTTTCTTAATTAAAACGGTTATTTTCTGTGTTTTTAAAGGTATACCAACAGTAAAAAAAGTGGAAATATTCTGTGCTTTAATAGTATACCTACAGTAAAAAAATCAAACAGATTCTGTGTTTTAATGGGATACCTACTGTAAAAAAAGAGGCCTTTTTTTGGTGTTTTAATACTATATCTACAGTGAAAAAATGAACAGATTCCGTGTTTTAATGGTAGACCTACTGTAAAAAAAAACAAAGATTCTGTTTTAATGGGATACCTACTGTAAAAAAATTACTATTTTACTAATGTAATGCTATTCAAGCAGCATAGAAATGGCAAATGGTAAGGATACACATATATACATATGGGAAAATGCACCATTTATGGTTTACCTATAGTAAAACAAAAAAAGATTTCTATGCTGTATGTGTAGAGAAGCAGTAAATAGTTTAACTGTGCACTTATAATGGTTAGTTAAAAAACAACTTTGCAATTAAAACAGATTCTTTAATGAATACAAATCATTTGAATTCCAAACAGCTAGTCATACACAATAATACATATTAACGTGAATCACACAGTGAGAAGTCTTGGCAAATAATCTCATAGCAAATTAGTTTTAAATGTTAGCTTTAAGATAACTGAGGACAAGTGGGCAAATTACAAGTACTTTACATTTTAAGAAACCAGGTTAACTGCAAGATGGCAGGAAATGGATGATACAGCTGGATCTTCTTCCTCTCCATTACTGATACTTCAGTGGCTGTAAAACAAACAAAAAAACATCATTAATGACATTTCACTTACAACTGGGGTGATTCCTTGCATGTCAATAGTTTACACAAAAAAATGAATGTTTTATCATAATTTTCTTGCCTCACTCTGTTGTCGTTTTAAGCCTGTCTGACTGACATACTTCCACAGACCACAATTGGAGATATTTTGAAAAATGATGGTAACTGAACAGTGGCAGCACCCATTCACTTGCATTGTACTGACACATAGCCAAAGCAAGTGAATGGGTGGCGCCCCTGTTTGGTTACCAACATTCTTCAAAACATGATATTTTGTGTTTTGCAGAGGAAACAAAGTCATGCATGTTTAAAATGTCAAGAGAGTGAGTAAATTAGGAATAATTAATTATTCAGTTTTGGGTGAACAATCACTTTAATATTTTTCAAAATAAAGTGTAGGTACTTTTGCAGGTTTCTGCAGATATCATAATGTCAAATTTAAGGCTTTAAGACCTTTTTAAGACCATTAGGTATTAAATTTAAGACCAATATCACAATATCAAAAACACATATACACATAAAGAGAAAATGCTAAATCACAAAATTAGTGGTAAAATGTATTCAGACAGGTTAGATGCACCATTGAACTACAGAAAAAACAAACAAACATCTTAAATGCTGATTTATACTTTCGCCTGGCACCACATCGCCCACCTCATGAAACGGACGAGGCTTTTATACTTGACACGTTCACCTTTGAGATATTCTTTAAAATGACAGGGGGCTGTCAAAAGAAACAGACAGTAAAATCAGATGGATAAACAGAGAGGTAGAAAGTTTCTGGAACTATTCAACATATTCAACTCAAATCAAATGCAGCGCCGCACGAACTGTTCACCCGAGTCTCAAAAAAATTCTGTGAGCTTTGCTATGGCGTTATTTCACTGACAAATGTCATGAGCGCAGTATTACAAGTCAAGATCACATTCATGTAATACGAGCAAGCGAACTCTTTGCTCGTGCACCGATTTCCTCTGTTTGTGGACAAAACAGCGCAAATTTTCTGACTCTCAAATATGCACTGCTCTCGCACAAATTTTCTTGCGCACTCTCAGGACACTGATCGCTCAGTGAGAATATATGCAGACTCAATGTGTGTCTTGTGTTCCTTATTTCTTTCGTGCTTTTTGATATGATTTATATTAGTACACTATTTATTTACAATAACCAAAATACTAAAATAGACCTACATATTGCATTTTTAATCTAATAAACCATAACATTTTTGGGTTCATGTTATATGATGAGATATTTCCAGTTTCAAATACTTAATGACACAGAGAATAGTTTTATTTAAAAAACATTTATTAAACATTCAAAAGGTCCACCATACTAATCAAATAAAAAACATTTAAATGTAACTAATGCAAGCAAAAATTTAACTGTGATAGAAAATAGGGAAAAACTTGATAAGGTATTAAAGCCTACTGCACTATTCACTCTTATAAATCTCACTATTAATCTCATTTTGTCATGTCAACTAAAATAAAGTGAACTAGTCTCTGTTGTCTTCCACATTGTTAATGAGATTGTGGAGGACATTTTCCCTGTCATCCTCTTCATTATGAGAAGCTGCCCCACAGGGCCTCTGAACATGTATATTGGCATGTGCAGTGTTTTAAACAGTTCTATTCACCTTATTCTCCGCGTACGAGCGGGCGCAGCCATTTGAATCATTTTGTCTCGAGACTTCCGGTCTCATTCACTTCCATTCATTTTTAGACGTTAAAAACAGTTCGTTCTGCTGCTTGATGTTGCAAACTGAGGTTTTCTTATTATATTATTCTATTTTGTCTGTATAATCATGCAAACACTTGTTTGTAGAGCGAGTAGTTTGACCGTTTCAGCCGTTTATTATTCCTAGTCATTTCTCCCATAGGCAACTGAATCAGAAGTTCTAAAACAATCGCAAAAACGAGCGCACTTCCGCATTTCGGAATAAGGTCAATAGTAAAGTACTTCAATTAGCCTGTTGTCAGTTGCAGCCAGTGTTTTGAGAGATTGCGATAAATTTTGTCCACGAACAGAAGAAATCGCCACGTTAACAAAGAGATTCGCTCTCTCGTATTACATGAAAGCGCTCTCGACTTGTATTACTGCGCTTACAACAATTGTCAGTGAAATAACGCCATACTCCGCCAGCCGAAATCAGGTCGCACACACCCAAAGCGAACCTCCACAAACAGCGATGACGTCACATTCGCTGCACGCACTGAGTTTAATAACAAAAAGCTGATTAGCTATTGCATGTTGGTCTCATTTGTAGTTGTAATACCGCAAATTACAATTGGACTAGTGAAATAAAGAACTACAACACCACGAAAACCAAGCAACAGCAACAAAAAAGAATTTAAATGAGCATTAGATGTAGCGTTACATGGACATCGGAAAAATAAGACCTGTGTAAAAACATTTAAGACCTACAACAGCTAATTTAAGACTTTAAGGTCTTAAATTAAATTTTTCAATTTTTTACTTTAAGACTTTAAGCAGTGCTGCCAACTCTCACGCATTCGGCGTGAGAGTCACGCAATTGACAGTATTCTCACGCTCTCACGCCACACATCCATTTTCTCATGCAGGAAAATCATCCCATGAATATTTTTCCCGTTGTAATAAAGACGGTGTTAAAGATATTTATTGCTTTATAATGATGTTATTCTCTCTATGTGCAACCGATTCAATTCTGGTGAAAGCAAAGTAATAGAAAAAGAAACTGATGCATGCGCGCAGAAAACATACCCGCGAGCCTCTCGCACCGCCCCTGCTTGATGCGCTGCCGCTCCCGGTATAAATCCCGGTTGTAAACATGTATGCCGAAAAAAATAGGCGCTGCTCACGCTTTGTGCAACAGGTGTTGTGACGAGAAACGCACCCCTATTTAGGCTAAGTGCAAATAGCGCACCTCGTTGGAATAAGCTAGTTGAGTGATTCCCGTTCATCACTTTGATTGACAGAGACAACATAACTAAAGAGAGCAACAAATAGCTGTGACAGTGGCGTAGTTTGTAAAGCGCCTGGCATAGCATGTGTTGATGCGATTGATCATGAATACGGTTCGAATCCAGCATTTTTCTACAAATCAGATTTTGCCTACTCTTCATCACGAGGAAGACAAGTAGGAATCATTAATCAGTTGTGTGTATTATGGGAGACTCAGATTCATAGAACTGGGTTGGAGAGGTGTTATATGCAAATCATATGCATTATAGGTTTGTAGAAGTTATACATTAAAAATACCCTTATATATAAATTTTAGTACTGCTTCTGTGAACTTGAACAAATATATTAAAATCCATTCATTTTCACTAGTTTTATTAGTATTTTTTTTTTCTAAGTGGGCTTTAAATGCTTTAAAAATAAGTTAAATCTTTGTAGACTAGAAATATATGTACTGTATATCATTTATTTTAAATATGCGGGCAATACAATATAGATTAATTTCATAAAAACATATTTTATTAATCTTTTTTTAAATTCAACTATAGGGGTGTGGCAGGTAAGGGGCCTACAAGACATTGTGCCCAGGGGCCTCTGAATTCTTAATCCGAGCCTACCTTTCATAGACTTTCATTGGGATTCTGTCTACATGAAAACCAAAGGCCATAATTAATAAAACATAATATGATTATTATCTTGATGGATAAAGCAAAACAATAAGTGAAGCGCATTTTAAAACGCACTAGTTTTACAAATAAATGTAAAAACAAATCTGTAATCTTCTGTAAGGGAAGGGTTCACTCTCATTAGTGTCATAATGGTGTTATTAAATAATTATCAATTTAAGTTAATAGATGCACATTTCAGAGGGGCTGTGTTTTATGGCAGGGGTAACAGCCTTTAATGTACAGGTGTCAGCGCCTAGTGAGTTTTGTAAATCGGCTAAGTTAAAGTTTAACTAATATGATGATGATCTTAATTTGACTAAGCATATCTCCTGATAGATTTTTTTTATAAAGCAGAAAGGAGGGATAAAGTCAGGGAGTTTAGACTTAATAAACCTAATTATTGGCCATAAGTCAGGTCTAAGACAACACACAACAGATTATTCTATAAAACATTTTTTGTGTTCTATACAATCTGTAGAAATACATTCTAATGAAATTAATAGGGGTGTAACGATACACCAAAGGCACGATTCGGTTCGGTTCACGGTTTTGGAGCCACGGTTCGGTTCGGTTTCTGTTTGCTGTGGGGTTAGGGTTGATGTCATCTTAACAGCAATGCTAAGGAACAATAGATTCACTTAATAACAAGAACAACTAAACATTTTCTTTATTAACTTTGCCATCACATTTTAGTACAGTCAGGATACCGGAGTAAACAAAAATGAAATAAATACCTCCAATATAGACTAGTCAGAAAAAACAATTCTCTTTAGTGCAGCCATCTTAAGAAAGTAAACTCAAATTAAATAAATAACTGCAGTGTAGACTATAGTGAAAGATAAACAGGCTTGTCCTCTCTAAGTACATATGAAATATTTCAGTTAATTTCAGTTAAGATGAACACAGTTTCCATAATTATACTTAACTGATAAATGTCAATGGCTCTGCATACCATGACTTTATCTTGCTGGAGTCTATAGCCGCCTCACTCCACCCCAGGACGCGTTAATGTCGCAAAACGCACTAAATCGCACTTCAGCAGCGGTTATTTGAAAGCCCACATAAAGATCTGCACTTGAGCGTGTATATTTGAGGGCGTGCAAGAAGTTTTGCGCACGAACAGAGGAAATCAGCGCGCAAGCAAAGAGAATACACTGCAGTTTTGTCTGAAACTAATGTTACGGTTCTAGCTGGTTGTATTTTAGCCTCCCGTTCGCTCTCGCTCTCTCTCTCTCTATCTCTCACTCTCTCTCTCCGTGCCTGTCAATTCTGTATGTCCACCTTCACGACAGCTGATTGGTCAGGAGACCGATCTATCATCACTGGGCGTCGTGGCGCGGGGATATAAAAAGCCCGTCAGGAAAAGCGGAGAAGAGCGCATCTTCCTTTGATCTCGTTTTTCGTGTATTTTGTCAACATGATTATGATTTTCGTTGTTTTTGCTTAACTTTCGTTTGGGCAAAATTATTTAGCATTACTTTTGCCCACTCTGAGATATTTTTGTGATTTTTGTACATTTTTATTTTGATTGATTTGTTTGTTAGTTTTTGGCTCAGCTATTGTTGACTATTTCCCGTTACATTGAGCTATACCTCCTCAAGTTCACTCTTTTCTCAGAGTAAGGTGGATAGGGAGGATGTCTTATGACTTCCATTTTGCAAACACATATAAAATGTATTGTTAAAGACATCAGGTAAGAGGGGAACGTCATATTTGTATTTATTTTATTCTACAGTTCAGTATAGGGAAGAATGCGGTGCACGGCGCTGAAAACTGCAATATCAATATATTGCCTGGCCGCCTATTCTCTCCGTCCATGCACAAAACTCCTGCGTGCCTCCATATATACTCCGCTCAAGTGCTCTTTAGTGTGTTTATGTAACATGTATGTCTCCAACCTTCATTAGATTTGCTAGAAATATTTATGAATGTCTCCAATAGACCCGAGCGGCATAAATGCTCCCTGAAGTAAAGTGAAACGGCTATAAACTCCATCAAGATAACCTCATCTATATATTTTAAAGTATTATAAAGCATTATCTTTTATTTATAAAGTATTATTATGGAAACTGTGTTCATCTTAACTGAAAGCGGTTGTATTTGCCAGCCTCACACGCTGCATGCACCTGTCAGTCGGTTACTGATGCGTGATGCGTAAACACACTAAATCGCAATTCAGCTGCGTGTTTTTGATAGCGCACTTGAGCAGAGTATACACGAGGGCACGCAAGAATCCCATGCACCAACAGAGAAAATTGGCGCGCAAGCATCAGTCAGTGGCGGTGTGAATTTTGGTGTGGCGCCCTGCCATGGAAGAATGAATGTAGCGGAAACCATGCAGTAATCGAGTGATCGCGCACTCACATGACATGACATGCACTTGGAAAATACTAACTTTAGAATTTAATATTTAGAACAAAACCTCATTACTAATACAATTTAATCAAATGTGATCAAATAAATGTGCTTAAATTTGGTTTAATTAGTTAGAGACAAGTGACGTCAACCTCAACAATGGGCAACAGGGGGCGTGAGAGTAGCGGTACGCCACGAGAGTTTCGCGATACGTATCGTGGTTGGTGTATCGCGATATTTTGGTTCGGTTCGAAGTATCGTTACACCCCTAGAAATTAATATTCATTCATTCATTTTCCTTCAGCTTAGTCTCTATTTCAGAGGTCGCCATAGCGGAATGAACTGCCAACTGTTCCGGCATATGTTTTACGCTTTGGATGCCCTTCCAGCCGCAACCCAGTACTGGGAAACACCCATACACACTCATTCACATATACACTACAACCAATTTAGTTAATCAATTCCCCTACAGCGCATGTGTCACTCGAATCAGTGACCTTCTTGCTGTAAGGCGACAGTGCTAACCACTGAGCCACCATGCTGTTCTGAAATTAATATATTTACGCAAAAGATTTCTTAAATGTTCTTAGCATATCACTTCAGTTGTATCTTTACATAGTTTTTTATTTATTTATTTATTTATAATAGGATAATTGTATAATAGTAATAATACTCTAATTTAATAAATATCTTAGAAGTATTTATTAAAATAATATATTTATTATTTTATATATTTATAAATAATCTGGGCGTGGCTTGCTATGGGGGCGTGGCTTGTGGATATGGGCGGGGCTTAAATTCTCACTCCAAGCTAAAGCCAAAAGTTGGCAGCCCTGCTTTAAGACCCCGCAGAAACCCTATTTTGACAATATTCAGAACAATATATGTTGCAAGAGAGAAACAGTAAGATGAACAAAGTGTGCTGGTAACACTTTATAATAACTACACGCTATGAAGCATTAGCAAATAATGAATTCATTATCTGTTAAGCATTAACTCTACATTAATAGATGTTAGCAATTAGTTTATAAATACAGCTACAAATGCTGTATTCTTGACTTATAAGCACATCTATAATGTGCTTAATGATTGTGTTTTCATACTTTAATGATTGATTTTTCATTACTAAATTAAATATTGCATTAATTACAAACCAGTTATTTAGGAATAATTGGTGTATTTTTAGATCATTCAGAATGCGTAAATAAATGTTTAATAAACTTTTCAAATTAACATTTATATATTTGATTATTTAGGCATATAGTAATAGTTAATTTTTATGTTAATAAATGATTTATTAAGTCAACTTCACCCAGTTTTGTGACCTAATCTAAAGTCAGGACTATTTATGCTTTATAAATCCCTTGTAAATGACAGTTAAAGGATCAGTATCAAATGAACAAAAAATCTTTACAATCTTATCTAAAAAAAAATTAACATTCTCACACTCACATTGCATTCGGGCCTGAGCACAATTACGTCATTGATGATGCGCTGTTCAGTAAACGCTCTCGCTCAGCACAGTGAAGATTTCTTTATATCGTTATATTGTTTTAGTCATTTGGGATACAGTGACACGCAGTCAAATATTTTGCCAAGCAGATCAGCCACTTTTGACGCTTATAAACAATCATAAAGTCCTTGTGTTGCAGGTACTAAGAGGTTTGCTGAAGGTGCAGCTGTCATGCAGTGAGGGATTTGCGTCTTTAATAATCTACGACAGTTTGCGCTCATTGAACAGTAAGAATGATTAATAAATCCATATGAAACAGTCCCTTAAAAGTCACGTCTCATCTAAAGTTTCAGGCGCGCTTTGCACTCACACTACAAGCGTACCGCACCTGAGCCCAAGTGAACCGCGCTCTGGCATACCTCTTCCAACCGGGCCCCGGGACCTGAATTAGACACTAAGGGCGCACTCACACTATGCTATCCGAACCGTGCCCAGGTCTGTTTCCCGGATCGTTTGAGAAGTGTGAGTGCTCTGAATCGGGCTTAGGCATGGTTCAGTTGGCCGGCCCTGACCTGAAGAGATGTGCCAAAGCACATTTAACTTGGGCTCCGAAACTAAAGATGAGACATGACTTTTAAGGGACTGTTTCATATGGATTTATTAATCATTCTTACTGTTCAATAACGCAAACTGTCATAGATTAAAGATACAAACCCCCCACTGCAAGACAGCTGCAGCTTTAGCAAACCTCCTAATTCCTGCAGCATGAGGACGTTATGATTGTTTATGAGCGTCAAAAGTGGCTGATCTGTTCAGCGAAATATTTGACTGCGTGTCACTGCATCCCAAACGACCTAAAAGATATAAAGAAATCTCCACTGTGCTGAGTGAGAGCGCTTCTTAAACTGAACAGCGCATCATCGATGATGTAAGCATGCTCAGGCTCGAATGCTATGTGACTGCGGAGGAGAACATGCAAACTCCACACAGAAATGCCAACTGGGACTCGAACCAGCGACCTTCTTGCTGTGAGGCATTTATATGTGAGACTATTACTATATGCCTGAATAATAAGATATATTTATGTTAGTTTAAATAGTTAATCATTAATAATTTACTTACACATTCTGAATGATCTGAAAAAAATACACCAACTATTCTTAAATAACTGGTTTGTAAATAATGCGATTTATTAAATTTAGTAATGTAAAATTAATCATTAACAGAATATGAAAACACAATCATTAAGCACATTATAGATGTGCTTATAAGTCAAGATTACAGCATTTGTAGCTGTAGTTATAAACTGCTTACTAAGGTCTATTAACGTAGAGGTAATGCTCAGCAAATAATGAATTCACTATTTGCTAATGCTTAATAAATGAATCAATAGTGTGTGGTTATTATAAAGTGTTATCGGTGTGCTTAATTACCTTTAAATCTTCCAAGCATTCTGAAAGTCTTTCTGGTCTGACAGGAATCGAAGGAGTTTAGGTAGTATGTTTCTGCTTGGTACGCTTTTTTCTGCTTCGAACCCATGTTCTGGATAATTACTCAGCAGGCTCCTGTTGTAAATACAACAAACATGTATCACCTTACTTGTCTTGTAAAAATGAAATACACTTTAAAATTTAAAAACATACTCATATAAACTCTAGAGTCAGGGCTGCTCCCTTAGGCTACATGATGTTTAGCACATAAGTGACTAAACATGTAGCTGACCACAATTAGAGGACAGCCCGATGATCTTGTTATTGTGATGTTGACTCTGATCAACAGATATTTGATTCCTTCCTTCATCTGAAAAAAAGAAAAAGAAAAGTGAGCTGTGTGTTGGGTCCGGTACACACCAAGCTGATGCAAAACAACCAGCACCGACAAAACCAAACTGTGTTGATGTTGGCTTGAGTCTGGACCAAAACGCTGAGAACAGCCAATGTGTGGAACACGTTAAACACACTAGCCAGACTGACGAAGGCCAACGGCTGACCTTAGAGATACAGAAAGTATGTGTGCATGTGTACATGCGTGAGCATGTGCATGTTAGAGATGCAAAAGGTGTGTGTGTGTGTGTGTGTTTGTGTGTAAAAGCAATAAAACAAATATACACACATGCATACACTTACCTACTACAAAAATACATGGGGTGCTTGGCAGCTCTGATAAATCCTCCTAGGAGATAGAATAGACAGAGGGTAAAATGTCAATATAGGCACTGCTAGATGCACACACAAGTCATTTAAGTAATCTTTTGTGTTGACTGACAAACCTTTCAAATCCATACAACAAAATTGAACAGGTGCCACTGCTGTTCAGTTACCTGCATTTTTCTAAATATCTTCTTTTGTTTCTACGGAACAAAGAAAGTCATACAGGATTGAAATGCCAAGACGGTCAGTAAATAATGCTAGACTTTTGGAATTTTTGGTATTACTTTTTGTTTTTTTAAATATACAGTATAATATACAGTACCTTATAAAACAGTTTTAAAATATAGTTTTACAACAAAGTGCCTTAAATAAACACTTCATAAACAACATTTTAAAAGTTGTAATAATTAGGAGTTTAGAAATAGGTAGTTAGAAATTATTATTATTATTGTTAACGCGAGTGTAATATTTGACTAAACATATTGATGGGGTGTTTATAGGCATTTTAATGTGAAAGATTACCTAAATTACTTTAATATTAGTAGAATAATTTAGAAAATATTTTGTACATGTGTACATAATACTATAAAGATAACATTAGACAGTTTTTTTGTTTTTGCATAGGTTTGTAATATGTATAATGTGCATGTACACATTTTAAAATTGATATTGAGCCATGTATGTTTTAATGTGTAATAAATTAGATGTGTCTGATGGGTCATGTGTGAATTCTGGGTTCATAAATACAGTATATGTTTATATAAATAAAACGGGTTACAGTTATTCACACAGCACACAGTTAACTGTGCATTACAGAAATCCATGAGCATTATAATACATATTAAAAAGTGTGATGGATCTTAAAGCTTTTATTCCTTGCATGCATGTATCACATGAGGCTCAAGCTGAACAATTCGAACATTCATTGGCGCAGCTTTCTATCTAAATGGCTTTATGATCCAGTAATACATTTCAAACCTTAATTTCGAGTATAATTGTTTTCTCACTAATGATATGGCAAGTAACCTCAGCAGTTTGGCAGACGTATAAAGGCTGTGTGACCGAGTTTCAGCGGGAAACAGCTTTGCTGATTTTTAAGTATGGAATGGGAGACATTAGCTCGACAACCATTACGTTACCTGCGGTGTTTAACGCATAAACAATCCACTCGCCCCCTAATCACGTCGATGTCTAATCGTCGTTTCTGGGATTATTTTGCTAAACACATCTGGATGTATAATAACCTTACGCGTGTGTATTTTCCCCTCATATTGCGTTACATAATGCCTCCATTTCGCGCGAGTTCATAGTTAAAAACCAGTGAAGTGGATTTTTTATTCTTTAAAGTGTGAAGTTAACCTATATAATCAAATTGTATGTGTATAATCTGCTTGTAGACTTATATACCATTAGAGGAATTAAGAAATGCTATGTAGAGTTAGAAAGGAGAGATGGCCTGAGTGAACAACTAAGGTGTCAAGAAATGCATGAAAACAGAGCAACACCTGTTGAAACAGTTAAGAATAGAAGAACAAGATATATAGTAAACAGGTTTAGTTTGGGGGTTGAAACTAGTTTGGATCTTGTGTGACAAATAAGAATAGAAGAACAAGATATATAGTAAACAGGTTTAGTTTGTGGGTTGAAACTAGTTTGGATCTTGTGTGACAAATGTAGAACAATGTGAAAAACAGCTGCAAAAAGAGTATATAAGCAGGCCAGAACATTAATGAGGCAGAATTTTCAGGCAGAGATGCTACTGGGGGTCTCCTGAAAAGTCTCCTTTGTTGTCGACAATAAAGAACTCTTCTGAAATCAAAACCATCAGACTTTGCTGATTATTGAGGAAAGAAAAAACCACCACATTATTGGCGTCCCTGGGTGGGCTGGAAAGGAGCAGGACAGTGACGACCACGCTTGCAGAGCTGGAAGAGCAACAGAACCGTGGCCACAAAAATCAGGTGAGCAACAATTTTTGCTTACAAGTTGTGTTGCTCTGCCAGAATCTGCTTGTGATGGTAAAGACACTTGAACTGTTTCTCCAAATTTAAAGAACTAAAAAGTAAAAAGGGAAATAAGGTTTTGATCTCAGAAGAAAAGTGTTGCATGCAACAATCTGTGTTTAACAATGAGTGGGCCTTGATGGACATTGTTTAAACGTTAACTTGTAATTGTTACTCATATTAGAGATATCTGAACTAGATGAGAGTTGCAGTGTGAATTTCTAATTTGCGGTGATAATTAGGAAGTTAAAAGCAGATTAAGTAGAGAGAAGTGCACAAAGTCCTACGATACCGCTTTGTTTGAGGAGATAAGCAAAGGGCTGCATGGGTAGGCCAGTCACTCAAGACGAGTGTATTGAAAATCCTGTGGCTATCGCTTCAGTTTTAGGAAAAAATTGAAGGTCTGATAGGCAGGTTACTTAAGAAGAGTATATAGTGGATTGAGTTTAAATTAAGTATAGGTTTTTGTGTCTGTGTGCAAGTGGCTGACTGTGTGTCTGAGTGAGGCAATAAATTCCGTATTGGTGGGCAAAAGGTGGCGCCCCCCCTCCTGGATGTCTCTTGAGTGAGATTGTCTAGAGACGGACGCCCCTAGTGTCACATTGAGAGGAATGTGTGAAAGAATAAGCCCTTTATGATAAAAAGGGATAAAAGAACGAATGCAGAGTACATGTATGTTTGCAGTAAAAACTGAATTGAGTGTATAAGCCCATTAGGATAAATGGGATACTGAATGAATGAAACTTAGAAGTGTGTTTGCAATAAAGATGGAATGAAAGAATGTCTGTTTGAGTGAGAAGGCATGCGACTTAGAGAAAAGGCAAAAAGATTAATGCAGTGTAGTGGGAATACTGTGGTATAGGTCTATAGGAAAATAGACTCTTGTGAAGTTGAGGAAAAAGTTTTTAATAGATAAAAAAGGGAGAGAAAGGAGATATTGGAGGAGTAATTCAAAATTAGATAAATACCATAAAAGAAGAAATACATAAAAGGATAGGGGACAGAAAAGTGAAGGATAAAATAAAGGAAAATATAAAGTTTGCATATAAAAGAATATTATAAAGTAAAAAGAAGAAAGAAAAAAATAATAATAATAATAATTAATAATAATAAAAAAAATAAACTAAAAGTGAAGGGTGGGTAGTTTATACACTAATAAAAAGAGAGTGGTAAAAACAACGTAAATTAAGATAAAATTGTGAAGAACAGAGAGAGGAAGAACTATGGCAAACACTCCAGTGGAAAGTTTAGGATTAAAATATCCACTATGTAAGGATCTGATCAATAAATACTCAAAAAAGTGGCAGCTGAGAACAAAAAATATGGTGACACAATGGCCAACAGGAGGGTCGTTTGATGTAGAGTTATGTGGTGAATTGGAGATATTGATAAAAAACTACAAAATAAAAGGCATCACGACAAAGAAAGAGAAGAAAGAAGCAAAAAGAGCAAAGGAACTAGAAGTTCTCAATCTGTTTAAAAAAGAAGGACAGGATAAACTGAAAAGTATAAAAAAGGCAAGAAAAAATTTGAAAGAGACAGAAAAAGAAACAGAAGCTAAGGAAAAAATGTTCTCTAGCCCCCCACCTTATATGCAGTCAGAAGGGCAGTTTCCAATGATAAAAGGTGTGATGGGGGTAGCAGGGGAGTTTAAAATAGAGGGAGAGATAGAAATGGAGGAAACAGATGTAGGAAAAGAGGTAAAGCCTAAAAAATTGGAGGAGGAAGAAAGTGTGACATATATACCACTAGATTGTTACAAACAAGCACGGGAGGCATTAGAAAAAATGAGCACCAAATGTGTAAACAAAGGGGAGAGTGATGAAGCATTAGGAAAAGTGAGACTTCTGAACAAGGAAATTGGGGCAGAAGGGGGAGGTGAACAAATTGAATTAATAAAAAGTAAAGAAACAGAAAAAATAATAAAAGATACAAATGACTTGGTAAAAGAGAGAAGTATGCATTCAGACAGTAGAGAAAATGATAGTGAATTGGAGGAGTCTTCAGTTGAAGAAGGAAAATGGGGAAGAGGACAAAGACAGAGGTCATTAGCTCCACAATTTCCAATCTTAATTAAGGGGGCACAGGGCCAATACATTCCTTGGCAATCTCAGGATTTGGAGGGCCTTGCTAGTAAACTCCCAAACATTCACGAGGGGGCAGCAAAGTGGATTAAGATTTTTGAAGAAAACACTGTGGGGAGGATGCTTGCTATTGGTGACATTAAGGCTTTACTTGCAAAGACTGTCGGAGTTACAAAGATGGGGGAAATCTTTCAAGCTGCCGACCTGGAAAGAGCTGTGAGCTCTCAGTATGCTGATGGAACTGTTTTTGATCCGTTTAGACCTGCTATATGGCTGGCTCTACGTGCTGAATATTATCTCAGACTTGACCCAAAGATGTTAAAAGGGGACCAGCTGGGGGAAGTTGAAAACCCAATAGCATATGTGCAAAGACATTTGAAAAGATGGAGGGAGAAACTTACCAGAAAGAGCAAAAAGAAGGTCCAAGCAGCTGTAGTGACAGAGGAGGGGGACAAAGCTTTGATGGCTCCAGTTACAACACCACCATCACCAGTAACTCAGCCAAGCTCATCTGCAGTTTATCCACCTCACCAAAACCAGATGGCCCCACCAGTCATTAACGTCTACACACAGCAGCCAGCAGCAGCAGCAGCAGTAGCAGCAAGGTGGCAGAAAAGGTCAACACAAAGAGAGCAGAAGAGGACAAGCAGACCCTATGCGCTGACGCCTCCTGGTGTCTGTTGGGGATGCGGTCAAACAGGCCACAACAAAAGAGCTTGCCCCACAAATCCATGGGAGTCTCCTCGGGGTGCAAGGGGGGGATGGCATCAGCCCTATCCAAATCCAAATCAAGGCCCAGTCAATACATATAGAGGTCCAAATCAAGGATATTGATGGGGCCCAGAGAATCCTGCAGGGGAAAATCAGCTTCCAATGATAACAACAAATTCTAGTCAAGAACCTATGTTACCAATTAAAATAGAGGGTAAAACAATACCAATGCTTCTTGATACAGGTGCTGTGTACACATCTATTAATTCAAATTATGCTGCTCATCTTCCCCTGTCTGGTAAATATGCAAAGACCATAGGATTCTCGGGAAAAACACAGTTAATTCCAATGACCTCTCCAGTGTGCATAGAAACTAAAAATCAAAGTGTTACTCTACCCATTCTTGTCTCGACTCAGACTCCAGTCAATTTACTAGGAAGAGATGCACTATGTAAATTAGGCTTACACATTTGGTGTTCCCCTGAAGGTGTATATATTGATGCAAAAGGAATTGAAACTCAAATGATGATTGCAGAACCAAAGGCTAATGTCTACTGGATAGGGCAAATAGACAAAGAAGTAAGAGAGACAATCAATAAATGGGGAAAATACATTGAGGCACAAATTCCTGAATCACAAATGCCACAATCAGGGTTTCATTGTACAATGATATATGATCCAAAAAGAGATTTGGGCATAGAAAAGGAATGGCAGGAAAACACTGAGGGACAACAAATTGAAATTGTTTCACAATACATGATTGTAGGGCAACAGGGAGCAGCATTACATGTACCAAGAAAAGGGTTTGTGGAGAACTGGTTTAATGTAATAGATTCAGTTCCACATATAGCCATGTATGTGGGAAAAAATTGGGAAACAAAAGATTTAGGCCCAATGATGAAACAGGCAGAAAAAAGCAAGTGGGAGGCTACAGAACATCCATTGATTTTTCAGTCTTCTGATAAAAATTACATCAAAATTGTATGTGCAACCAAATTGTTGGGAATACCTCAGGAAGTAATTCTCAATCAAGAAAAAATGACACAAATGAATGCAATGTCAGAATTGATAGATAGTTCAGACACTGAATTATTTAACGAAATGGAAGGTCAAGTACCAACTAAATTATGGTCATTGCATGATTCAGATGTTGGGTTAATTCAATCAGCCAGCCCAGTGAGGGTTAAAATTAAACCAAATGCACAGCTGCCAAGAAAAGCGCAGTACCCATTACGACCTGACGCTGAAGCAGGCATAAGAAACACTATTGAAGGATTAGTGAAAGCAGAAGTATTAGTAGAAACAACCAGTTACTGTAATACTCCAATTATGCCTGTAATCAAACCAGACAAAAACAGATGGCGTCTAGTTCATGATCTAAGGGCAATCAATGATATAGTGGAAGATTTTACAGCTGAAGTTCCAAATCCACATACTCTCCTGACAAATATCCCTCCTGATGCCAAGTATTTTACTGTAATTGATCTTTGTTCAGCCTATTTCAGTGTGCCGTTGGCAGAGGAAAGTAGATACTTGTTTGCATTTACCTATGCTGGTAAACAGTATACATACACCAGAATGCCGCAAGGGTTTAAGCACTCTCCACATGTATTTAATCAAGTTCTGAAAGCAGATTTGGAGGATCTGATGATGGATAGTACATTAATACAATATGTAGATGATCTAATTATTTGCTCTCCATCCCTGGAACAATGCCATAGAGATTCCATCAAAGTACTTACTAAGTTAGCTGAAGGAGGTCACAAAGTATCGAAAAATAAAATACAGTACTGCCAGTCGCAGGTTGAGTATTTGGGACGATTAATTGCCTTTGGCACACGAGCTATAGCTCCAGATCAATTAGAAGGCATAAGTAAATCACCAATGCCACAGACCGTAGGACAGATGATGACATTTTTAGGAATGACTGGTTTCAGTGCTGATTGGATTGAGGATTATGCCATAAAAACAACGCCTTTGAGAGAAATCATGAAACAGGCAGGAGTAGAAAACTTAAAAAATCCAGTAAAATGGAACACAGACGCAATCATAGCATTTGAGTCCATAAAAAAAGAACTTCAAAAAGCACCTGCGCTGGGAAATCCAGATTATTCCAAAGAATTTTTCTTGTACGTAGCAAATAGAGCTGATGGTTATGCATCAGCTGTATTGATGCAAGAAACTTGTAGTGGGAGGAGAAAACAGCCTATAGCATACTATAGCACTAAGTTAGACAATACAGCACAGGGGTACCCACCATGTCACCAACAGGGTCTGGCAGCAGTGTATTATGCTTATGAGAAAGCATCTACAATAACCATGGGGTATCCAGTTACTATTTATACACATCACAAAACTGTGGAATTAATAGAGCAAGGGAAATTTGTGCTTACTCAGGCCCGCATTTTGGCATACTACACACTTTTAACTTATCCAGACATTACCATTAAACGATGTAAGACAGTTAACCCAGCTGAGTTAATTCCATTGGCTTTTGAAGGACAGCCACATGATTGTGTAGCAAACTCATTGGCATTTACTAGATTAAGACCTGATCTGGAATCTATACCCCTCCCTGAGACAGAAGTCACATATTTTGTAGATGGTTCTAGTTTTAGAGACCATTTAGGAATTCATACAGGATATGCAGTAGTAAAAAATGAAAAAGAGAATTTTGTACCAATAATATCCCAACAGTGTGTACAACCTTGCTCTGCTCAGTTAGCCGAATTGAAAGCTCTTACAGCAGCATGTCAGTTAGCAAAAGGACAAACAGCTAACATTTACACTGATTCAGCATATGCACATGGTGTATGTCATTTGTTTGGGGCAGTGTGGAAACAAAGAGGTTTCAAAAAAAACAGATGGGTCTCCCATCCAACATGCTGAACAAATAGGTCAATTAATTTCGGCTATGATGCAACCAAAACGACTAGCAGTCATCAAATGTCAAGCTCATAAAAAAGGAAATGATTTTGTCATTAAGGGAAATAATGTAGCTGATTCAGAAGCTAAAAAAGCATCAGGATGTCGGGTAGCAATTCTAACTCCAATAGTGCTTATAGAACCTGAACCACAATTAGATGATATTGTGCGAATTCAACAACAAGCAGGTGTATATGAACAATCTATGTGGCATCAAAGGGGAGCTAAAAAAGATTCACTAAATATTTGGCGTACTCATGAAGGGCAAATTGTTGCACCAACGTCATTACTAATTATTCTCATTGCAGATGCACATGGATTTGATCATTGTGCAAAAGGTGAAGTGATAAGGAAAATTAAACAGCAAGGATATTGGTCTCCTTATTTAAATGCAATGGTCAGTGAATTTTTGTCCACATGTGAAATTTGTGCAAAATACAATGTAAGAAAGGGAACAGCAACACCAATAAGTCATATACCAGTACCAGAAGGACCATTCAAACACTTAGTTATGGACTATGTGGATATGATAAAACGGGTGCAAGGCAAAAGATACATGCTTGTGGTAATTGACAGATTTAGCAGATGGGTGGAGGCAGTGCCATCAGCAGATCAGGGAGCAGGAACTGTTATTAAATTTCTGACAAGAGAAATAATTCCGCGATTTGGAATACCATCAGAAATAAGTTCAGATAATGGATCAGCATTTATACAAAAGACAGTTAAACAAGTACTGCAACAATTGAGAATCAAGCAAAGATTAGGATGCATCTACCATCCACAATCTCAAGGAATGGTTGAGAGAGTCAACGGAACCATCAAGGCCAAACTCAATAAAATATGTGCAAGTACTAAACTTAACTGGGTTGATGCTTTGCCTCTTGCTTTAATGAGTTATCGCATGCAAACTAACAGGAACACACATTTAACACCGCATGAAATGTTAACTGGTCGTCCCATGCCTGTGCCATTTTGCCGTGGTCCCTATAAAGGACCTCCATTAGAACAGTTGCAAATGGAATTACGAGCATACATGAAGAATCTAACTGCCATACACAAAGCTATTTATGTGCAGGAAACCAGAAAGGAGATTCATGAGGAAGCAGAGACACCAGTTCCGGTCGTGCCAGGTGATCAGGTGTATCTAAGAGTGTTCCGGCGGAAATGGAATGAGGCCAGAAGAGAAGGACCATATCGAGTCATAAGAGCAACTCCAACAGCTATCCAAGTGGAAGGAAGCACCTGCTGGTATCATCTGAACCACTGTACAAGGGTTCCGAAAGAAAAATCCGGAGGAGAAGAGCACCTGCTAGGAACAAGTGAGCAAGAAAACCACACAGCAGGAGACAATGATGTGCAAAATGTCGCAGAAGGAGACGAATAGAAACATAAAACTCATATCTCTGATAGTATGCCTAAATCTGATAAAGATGCAACAAGTTGAAGGGATGGAAAACACCACTACTGCACATCCAACGATTCAACCTTTTAATCATACCTCTCAAGCGGTAGAAAACCTCATGACTCCAGATCCCAATAATTCTAACTACACTGCCATACCTCCACAAGACAACATAACTTTGAGTTACATGAATCAAACCCTCAACTATACGCCTTTATCAACAATTCAGTCATTTATGGAGCAAAATGCTAATTCAAGCCTAGCTGAAAGGACACTAGAAGTAGCCGGAAAACAGAGGAGGAATGTGGAGATAAATTACAGTATATATGAAGACAACATTAAACTGGATGAACTTTGGGAAATGGCGCAAAGTAATCAGTGGTTTGAATGGGCAGCATATACGACAACAGAGATAAAAAAGAAAGACTGCCTGTTTTGTACGAAGACTCCAATGAGCCAAGTAGTAGTTGTTCCTAATCCGTACACTTATGAACACTGTGCTCACTTCAACAGAGACTTTTGCCATATGGAGAAAGACTTGAGACTTTTTTGTCCAGCTGAATGTTTAGGCTACCTAAGCCATTCTAAACATCATCTCCTCTTTAAACATGTAACTAGATTAAGAAATAAATGTAGAAGTTTTGGAATTAGTGAAAAACTAAAAATGCAAAATGGCCCAGTAGAGATCCCATTATGGTATACTATTGATTATAGTAAAGAGTATGAGTGTTTTGTTAAGCCCATAGGAGTCATTAATGTGGGACAGTTTAAAGGAAAGTGCAGTATTACTTGGAATTTAGATACAAAAAAGGTTAGAAACTTTGATGATTCTCATGACTTCCCACCCTTCCGAGGGACAGGAACAAAAAAAGGAAAGATAATAACTCCAGCAGAAAATTGTGAAAATCAGACCATAGCATTACCCGACATAGATAGATATAAAGATCAAACTCTGCCATTAGCAGATTTCTTTGGGTGTGTGGGAACAGAAAACTTTTATCGTCCTTGCCTCTAGGATGGAGAGGAAAATGCACTAGAGTGAGGTTAGTACAAGAAGTTCAAATAGTAGAATGGGATTTAGAAACCACATTCGGAAATAATAACACAACTAACCACAGAGTCAAAAGAAGTTATAGCCCAGATCCACAAGTATATATAGATACAATAGGGCAACCAAGAGGTATACCAAATCAATTCAAAGCAAGAGATGAAGTGAAATCAGGACTTGAATCAATACTTATTTGGATTTCTCCTAATAAAAACACAGAATGGATAAATTATATTTACTACAATCAGCAACGATTCATCAATTACACTAATGAAGCTTTAATATCATTAGGAGAACAGTTAGATGCAACTAGTAAGATGACCTGGCAAAATAGATTAGCACTCAATTGGATATTAGCAGATAAGTCCGGTGTGTGTGTTTTTTTTGGCAGCCAATGTTGCACGTATATTCCAAATAATACTGCACCAGAAGGAACATTTACAAAAGCCATGACAAAACTGAAAAAATTGCAAGAAGAAATGGCTACGAACGCAGGAAAAGATGAAAAGATATGGGATTGGTTTGATCTGAAACTTGGTGCCTGGGGAGCTGGATTAGCAAAAATGGGAATGTTTTTAGGAGTTGCAGTGGGAATGGGAGGATTATTGTTTTGTTGTGTCTTTCCAATATTAAGATCATTAGTCATCAAAGCCACAGCAAAACAAATGGCAATACTGCAATATCAGGAAAGTGAGAAATTGATACTAGTAAATAACCAGAATGGGCTTCCTCAAAAATGGGCATATCAACCAAATTTAGAATCAAAAACAGTAACAAGTGATGAATATTCAGATAGTTCAGATGAGGAGGAGGATGATGAATAATGAGGATCCATGCCTTGGGTGTAAGTGCTAGTAACCTCTACCCCAAAATGGCGGCTCTCTACGATACGCAAAGTATCTGGGCTGAAGATCGTCGTACTCTACTTATTATGTGTGTGGTTGGTAGATTAATACATAGTGTAGTGAACATATATTATGATTGTGTATGTTTATTCTGTGATTTATTTTTATTCTTTACCATGTGTCAAATAACTGTGACCCCCAGAAGCAAATGTATAACCACATGTATGCTTAAAACATTACCTCCCATGGCATAACAACAAAATAGAATCAAGTCTTTTACTGTGTTCTCATCAAAACCGGACGCAGATGTTTGGCTTTTTTCTATTCCAAAGTGCAATTACATGATCTGGTCATTTGTAATAATACTGTGACATATATTTGTCATTAGGTAGTATAACTTAAGGCTGAATCATGGAGTTGCACTATGGGCCAAAAACACAATATTAAGACTTAAAGTCTTAAGAGGAGGGATTATGAAGTGGATTTTTTATTCTTTAAAGTGTGAAGTTAACCTATATAATCAAATTGTATGTGTATAATCTGCTTGTAGACTTATATACCATTAGAGGAATTAAGAAATGCTATGTAGAGTTAGAAAGGAGAGATGGCCTGAGTGAACAACTAAGGTGTCAAGAAATGCATGAAAACAGAGCAACACCTGTTGAAACAGTTAAGAATAGAAGAACAAGATATATAGTAAACAGGTTTAGTTTGGGGGTTGAAACTAGTTTGGATCTTGTGTGACAAATAAGAATAGAAGAACAAGATATATAGTAAACAGGTTTAGTTTGTGGGTTGAAACTAGTTTGGATCTTGTGTGACAAATGTAGAACAATGTGAAAAACAGCTGCAAAAAGAGTATATAAGCAGGCCAGAACATTAATGAGGCAGAATTTTCAGGCAGAGATGCTACTGGGGGTCTCCTGAAAAGTCTCCTTTGTTGTCGACAATAAAGAACTCTTCTGAAATCAAAACCATCAGACTTTGCTGATTATTGAGGAAAGAAAAAACCACCACACCAGCAAAGCTGTTTACCACTGAAACTCGGTCACACAGCCCTAATACGTCGATCAAACTAAAGCTAACATTTGATAACGTCTGTAAAAATATAAAATTAGTTATTAATATGCAAACAAACACAGACGGTCAGGTGTTACGGGCGTTTAAAACACGTTAGTGTTCATTTAAGGTAACCAGTCATCGAAATACACCTTCAGCACTATATATCAACCAAACTACAGTGTCACAAACTTTGAACGCTATCCCTTGTTAAATGTATTGTACAAAGAAAACATTTATATTTCTATTAAATAATTAACAACATACCTTTTACACTCTCACAGACGAGGTGAAGTTTACCGTTAATCCAGTCAAACTTTGCAAACGGACGCAGGTGCAGAGGAGTGTGACGTCACTTCCTGCGCACGGCAGTTTAGAAAAATATGGACAAACAACTGTAAATTAACAGATAGCATATTTACTGACAAGGAAAACACAGAAAAGGGTAAAAATATTTAGGTAAATGCTTGTTTGAATTACATTTAACCACTTATAGTTCAGTTTGACCTTAATGAAAAAAGCTCTTATTAACAATATTAAACGTAATTCACTGTTGTACTTTCCATGGCCGGTTTAGACAAGACAATAACCGTTTGAACGTTGAATTAATGTCCAAAAGTGGTTGTAGTCCCACGTCAGTATGTTGACCAAATTTGCACGTCGAACCGACGTGCAGATATGGTCTCGGACGGACTGACGCAAAATATATACGTGACCTGCACGTCCGCACAACGTCCAGTGTTTGGTGGGATGGCCTTAGCAGAAGGCATCGTGCATATCAAAAACAGGCAAAGCTACAGATTAATATTATTCAACATATCCAGATTTAAAAAAAAAATCTTTAGATGTAACCCCGTTTGCAATCTAATTACACATTTTTTCTCAATCACTGTAGCGAATTACTGTTACTTCACAGAGGGAGTCTGCGAATTTAACATGACTGATGCTGTCCTGTTTACAGAGTAATAAGACACCTTTTGCTCCATCGGATCACAGGTAAACAAGAGAGACACATTCCAGTTCAAAAACATGCCGTTTAAATGCTTAAGGCTTTTTTTACCTTCCGATCATACTTCACGTGCTTTCATTCTAATACCGCGAAAAATAGTGCTTTTTTTGTAAAGATTTGTACATTTAGTACTAAAACAATCAAATACTTTATAAAAAATATAAGCATTGAAGTGTATTTCCTTTATTTCTGATAAGTTCATATTTCCCAATACAGAATTTATGATGTTTTTCAGTTTTTTATAGATTTTTTATTGACTATATGATTTTACATAGGCCTACACTGTCTTCAATTAATAATTTTTAACAAAAGCAAGTATACTGGGCAATTTATGAATAAAAATATAATGCAAAATATACTGAATTTATCACTTGAATAAAAGATTATACAGGTTTTTTAGGTTGTAGTCAAGCCTGTATATGTGGCTTTTAGCCGAGAATAAATGTATTACAGTTTTTCTCAGTCACTTTGGCACATTTCTCAGATCAGAATTGAAATTTGCAAAACAGTAGGCCTAAGTGCATTTCTCAAAACAACGCATATAATTAGCAAAACACTACAGATTACCTGCAAAAGCCAGTCTCCTGCTCAAAATTCTTAGTTCATCGCTCAAAACTACATTTCTGTGTCAATGAACATGTCAGTGGCTTCAGAATGACATGTCCTTGTGTCATTGTGTATGGATAAGACAGTCAAATTACTTAGTAGTCATGTTGTCAATAACAGTGTACTTTGGAGGGGTGTTCTGGTGTAAACTATGGCAATATTTTTTTTTTTTGGCTGTTTGTACTGTAATTGGTTGCCAGATCATGTCAGAAAGGAAAAGACAGCACCACATAGCACAAAGAAAAAGACCTTTTAGACCTTCATTAGAAAAAGCCAAGATTCACCTGGGAGAAATTGACAAATTGTAAACAGATTTGGAACAAAAAGTATAATGGAAATGTATAAAAAAAAATGCATTATGACTAAATATTCTGACAACTTTCAGCCATTTTACACGTAAAGACTTAAGTCATGAACAAGATATTAAATGTTGTGGCGGTGAGACTATTCAGACAGAGACCACAATAATACATTTTGATCAACATGACACAAGCAACTGATAATATAGGAAACATCAGAGAATTACACATAATCATTTGCATGAATGTATGCAAGCATTTGCAACTTGTTCATAATGAGAAACTGCTTTTCTGATGTGCACAAGTGACACAATGATGATCTAAAGATTGAACAAGTAGTTTTGAGAATTTCAATTCTGATCTGAGAAATGGACCAAAGCCACTGAGAAAAACTGTAACAGAATTAATGTTTATCCATTAAATAAAAACACACTTAAATAGCGGGTTATGTATGAGCACTGCTCTTTGAAGAGAATAAAGCAGCTTTAGCCTAATGCAAAAAAATAGTTTGCAGTCAAATTTGATAAGAATTTATTTTAGCAAAAGAAAAAAAATCTATATATTTTGGACAGAATTCAGTGTAAAATGTAAGACATTACTGGCGACGCAGTGGCGCAGTAGGTAGTGCTGTCGCCTCACAGCAAGAAGGTCGCTGGTTCGAGCCTCGGCTGGGTCAGTTGGTCTTTCTGTGTGGAGTTTGCATGTTCTCCCTGCGTTCCCGTGGGTTTCCTCCAGGTGCTCCGGTTTCCCCCACAGTCCAAAGAAATGTACAGGTGAATTGGGTTGGCTAAATTGTCTGTAGTGAATGAGTGTGTGTGGATGTTTCCCAGAGATGGGTTGCAGCTGGAAGGGCATCTGCTGCGTAAAACGTGTGCTGGATAAGTTGGTGGTTTATTCCGCTGTGGTGACCCCAGATTAATAAAGGGACTAAGCCGAAAAGAAAATGAATGAATGAATGAATGTAAGACATTATTTATAAAGATAGAAAGGCCTACGGAATATTTTTTTAGAGTGTATGAACATGAATGGCAGCTGTTGTTTTTGATCTAACAGCAGCAAAACTACATGATGAATCCTGTGAGTTTGTGTCAGGATGATGATACATGGGCCACCTTTTTAAGCAATGTTGTTTAGCTATATTGCAGGGTTTGATGCTGCTTGGCTACTTTCATAAATTTGGCAACAAACATTTTACATAAAAATTGGAAATGTAAGTTAGTTTATATTAAAGGGCCACGAAACCCCCCTGTCTCAGCAGGGTGTTTTCACACCTCTAGTTTGAAAAAAGTCAGTAAAGTGGGCGTGTCCAGCTCTGGGAGTGTGGGGAGTGTCGGGGGAGGGAAAGAGGGAAGGACTTGCAAAGAATCAGAATCAGTTTTATTGCCAAGTGTGCTTCACACACACAAGGAATTTGTTTTGGCAACAGAAGCTTCCAGTGTACATAAAGTGACAAGTGACAACACAAGATTAAGTGTGACAAAAAACAAAAAGGCAATAAACATTAAACAGAGATGCAGTTAGTCAAAAACTGTCAAAAATGTACACATTTGTTAAAAATATACAGGTTATAAGGTGCTGTGTACAAATGCGTGTGAGAAAGTATTGCATTGTATATTGTTATAAGGTGCTGTGTACAAGTGCGTATGAGAAAGTATTGCACATTAATTGCACAGTAGGGGAATATTTAACTGTTCATGAGGTAGATGGCTTGAGGAAAGAAACTTTTCCTGTGTCTGGCTGTTTTTGTGTTTGATGCTCTGTAGCGCCGCCCAGATGGCAACAGTTCGAACAGATAGTGTGCTGGGTGTGATTCATCCAGAGTGATTTTGCGTGCCCTTTTACTCACTCTGGAAGAGTACAGTTCTTGAAGTGTAGGAAGGGCAGTGCCAGTGATTCGTTCAGCAGTCCGGACTATTCGCTGTAGTCTACGGAGGTCAGTTTTGGCAGTTGAGCTGAACCAGACGGTGATTGAAGTGCAGAGGATGGATTGGATGACAGCTGAGTAGAACTGTACGAGCAGCTCCTGTGGCAGGTTGAACTTCCTCAGCTGACGAAGGAAGTACAGTCTCTGCTGGGCTTTCTTCACAATAGAGTCTATATGAATGTCCCACTTCAGATCCTGAGAGATGGTGGTGCCCAGGAACCTGAATGACTCTACTGCAGCCACAGTGCGGTTCATGATGGTGAGTGGGGGGAGTGCAGGGGGGTTTCTCCTAAAGTCCACTATCATCTCCACTGTTTTGAGCGTGTTCAGCTCCAGGTTGTTGTATCTGCACCATAAAGCCAGTCGCTCCACCTCCTGTCTGTATGCAGACTCATCGCCGTTCCGGATGAGGCCGATAACAGTAGTGTCATCCGCAAACTTCAAGAGCTTAATGGAGGGGTCTTTTGCGGTGCAGTCGTTGGTGTACAGGGAGAAGAGCAGTGCAGCATTCTGACTAGCTGTTGTCTATCTGTTAGAAAGCTGGTGATCCATTGACAGACAGAGCTAGGGACAGACAGCTGGGTCAGTTTGTTCTCGAGCTGTGATGGGACAATGGTGTTAAAGGCAGAACTGAAGTCCACAAACAGTATCCTTGCGTAGTTCCCTAGTTTGTCCAGATGTTGTAGGGTATAATGCAGTCCCATGTTGACTGCATCATCCACAGACCGGTTTGCTCTATAGGCAAACTGCAGGGGTTCAGCAAAGGTCCAGTGATGTCCTTCAGATAAGCTAGCACCAGTCTTTCGAATGACTTCATGGCCACAGATGTTAGGGCAACAGGTCTGTAGTCATTGAGTCCTGTGACCTTTGGTTTCTTTGGTATTGGGATGATGGTGGAGCATTTGAAGCAGGATGGAACTTTGCGCTGTTCCAGTGATCTGTTGAAGATCTGTGTGAAAATAGGAGCCAGCTGGTCGGCGCAGATTCTCAGACAGGCTGGGGAAACACCGTCTGGACCTGGTGCTTTACGTCTCTTCTGTTTTCTGAAGATCTGACGCACATTATCCTCACTGATCTGAAGTGCCGGGGTGGAGAGAGAGATGGCTGGAGGTGTTGATGGGTGTTTACTGAGGATCTGACGCCCATTATCCTCACTGATCTGAAGTGCAGGGGGGGAGAGAGAGATGGCTGGAGGTGTTGATGGGTGTTTACTGAGGATCTGACGCCCATTATCCTCACTAATCTGAAGTGCAGGGGGGAAGAGGGAGATGGCTGGAGGTGTTGATGGGTGTTTAGGGAGATGGTCCGGGCGGGTGTGAGGTGTCTGGTCAGAGGTGTCAAATCTGCAGTAGAATGTATTCAGCTCGTTTGCAAGATGTTTGTTGCTGTCGATACTGGGAGATGGTGTTTTATAGTTAGTGAGGTCTTTCAGGCCTTTCCACACTGATGCAGGGTCGTTGGCAGAAAACTGGTTTTGCAGCTTTTTGGCATAGCTCTTCTTCGCCACCCCAATCTCCTTTGTCAGTGTGTTCCTGGCCTGATTGTACAAGATCCTGTCCCCACTCCTGTAGGCATCTTCAAGGGAGTTTCCATTTGGGCACTTGCTGATTTCACAGGCAAAACAAACACAGTACACACTGACGCAGTATGTTTGATACCACACGGCGAATGGGAGAAAAAAATCCTCCGCATTTCTCTGTAACTTATGTACTCGGTAGGTAGCGTCAGAAAGCCTTGTGTGTATAGACTATCCTGTCACAAAATGCGGCGAAAATCCTGCACGACGGGAATAGTTTGTGTTAACATGTTTACACTCGGAGAGCAGCATTTACAGCGGATCTTTCAGTCTATAATATTGTACTATAATATTGCAGTGATATTAACATACCGTAAACTTAGTAACTAAATCATTTGGACTGAGGTATGTCTTTAAAAACTGAAAGAGCACTGCTGACAATACAAACTAACTTTGCAATCTGGGTCAAACAAAGGGCACTGCACTGCACACACTTACCAAATCTGTAGACAGACAATCAAACTGGAGCTGTGTCTTTTTACTAAAAGGAGACGAGCGGCAAATCTATAATCCACAGTTGATTCCAGCAGCTCTCTCATAAAGGGAAAATGAAAACAAAACCTGTGTTGCAGCACACAAATAAATGCAACACCGACGACCCGTGTCTCCAAATTCTAGTTCTTTCACTTGTTTTGGCAACACAACGTGGCGTCTCTCTGCCGTCTGAACGCTGTAAACAGGTAAACAGTCTCCGGAGCTATCATGCATATTAATGAAGTTTCACGTCATACACAATAGAGCGCGCTGATTGGTTTGAAGCACGTCTTTGTCATGAATTAATGCCGCACACTCAGATACGTCACAATGTTCTCGAAAAGACAGACAGCCACTCTCCGGGCTGGATTTACACCTAAGTATCTCATGGCCGTGACGTAGCTTCAAAAATTCGTTTCAAACTGGAAGAACGAATTTGCTCAAAATAACACAAAAACAACCAATTTTCACTTTTTAGTGCAATATATGTGTCCTAATAGTGTTTATAGCAGCGTGGGACACATATATGACTGTCAACAGCTCAAAAAATGTGTTTTGGTGTTTCGTGACCCTTTAATGTATCAACAGGATGTGAGGTCTAGTACCTTACCTATCCTCACTCGCTTTTCTTCAGCTTACTCCCTGATTTAACAGGGGTTGCCACAGCAGAATGAACCGCCAATTATTCCAGCATTTGTTTTACACAGCGGATACCCTTCCAGCTGCAACCCAGTACTAGGAAACACCCATACACACATTTACACACACACTTATACACTACGGCCAGTTTAGTTACCTATTATTCACCTATACCGCATGTCTTTGGACTGTGGTTGAAACGGGTACTTTTTACTTTTGTACATTTTTCAGGCTGTACTTCTTTACTTTTACTTAAGTATAAAAGTGTAGTCAATACTTCTACTTTTACTAGAGTCGTTTTAAACATGAGTATCTGTACTTCTACTTAAGTAAAGGATGGGTGTACTTTTGCCATCTCTGCAGGCGAGTCACGTGGGAACAGAAACGCGGTCTGCGCCCTCAGGGGCACTTCTGTGGTGACCTTTTTGCGGAAACCTTTCTGCCCCGATTTTGGGGCGTAGATGAGTTTTAACTATAGATCAAGTCATACCCATTTTCTACTGACTGGCCAATGGTTTCATGGCAAAGTTTTGAGCGGGAGTTTCATGGCAAAGTTTTTTTCTTTGTCTCTGGACTGCTGATATGCATAATGAGGGTCCTTCCGAAACATACGGATGAACTTTAACTCAGAGCATTAAAGAATGTAAGCCATATAAGTTATTATCATGCACTATGCATCATGTGTTGTAGAATTATGTATAGAAACAAATGACACCAAACATGACTATTTTAGAATTGCATAAAAAATAATTCATGCATTCTTAGTTTGTCTAGTGTCTTAAAAAGGGCATATGCAGGTATATATGTGGAAAGAGAAAGTAAGGGAGAAAATACAAAAGTTTACAAACACATAACATTTACTTTGGGTTGAATTTTGAGATTTCTGAGTCCATTTCAAAAGTCCTGTGTGTGTGTGTGTGTGTGTGTGTGTGTGTGTGTGTGTGTGTGTGTGTGTCTCATGATGGAGAAGGGTTTTTCTTTGGAATGTCTTTGAAAACGGGACAACTCTATCTCTGGTCAGCGTCTTGATAGATAAGAGGCAGACTTGCTGGCACCTGGGGTCATATACTCACATAGAACAACCCATTACTTTTTAAATCAATTCAATTAAATTCATCTTTATTTGTATAGCGCTTATACAATGTAGATTGTGTCAAAGCAGCTTCACATGGAAGATTATAGTAAATTAAAACAGTGTCAGTTCAGTTTTCAGAGAATATGTTCGGTTCAGTTTAGCTCAGTTCAGTGTGGGTTAATGATCACTACTGAGAGTCCAAACACTGAATAGCAAATCCATCGATGCGCAGCTAGGAGTAAATAATGAAATTTTACCTCTGGACTGTTTCCCAAATCCATCGCTCCAACGAACATTCACAAACTGCGTCGCAAAGTCGAGCACTTGAAACGACACCTGTGGAGCTGTAGTTAGAAACATAGTTCCTGGCTGTGTTCTATTCCCACTTATCCCTCCTATGCCCTATTCATTTAGAACATTCTAACATTCAAAGTTGGAATTATTAAAAGTAAAAAAGCTTTAAGGTCATCTCTCTTAGGTGTAATTTGCTTTCAAAGTATTTTTACAGTTCAGTTTTAGCAATTTTTCATGTTTACAATTGTGCTCCCTTCGCAGTGCACTTTGAAAACATTAATATCATTTTGAACACAGCCTCATGGCGAAAGAGCTATTATTTACAGTTTTTTCTGAATGCTTAAACCCTAAACGAGATTCTTATAGCACAATTTATAAAACGATTCATTTTTATAGCAAAACCACTCACTGAGTTTGCAAAATTAAAAGCACAAACACTGCGTTGCACTAAGTTTGCAATTTTGTAACACACACTTTTCAAAATTGTAGGTACAATCCACTGCACAGCACTCTTTTTGCAGAGCTGTAAACACAACTCACTGCTTTACACTGAATTTCCAATTGATCAACACACTCATAGCAAAGCTATACACATGTCTGGCTATTATCTACACTATTCTGCCAACTGTCTGGCACACTGTCACATGTGAAAACTGATTTAGATAATTAGTTCACTTTGCAATCAGATACTTTCCCCGGTGCCTTGGACTAGAGGACATTGCATGTGATGTAGATGAAATTTTATGGCCGGACCCAAAGAGACGACACAATGTAGTCTGATTTTTTTTTTCAGTGAAATTACTATTTTGTGTTTTGATTTGGAAAAACTGTTGTGCTTGTTTTGATGTGTGTAAATAAACACCAGTACTTGAAGTTTGCATCCCTGTATGTTTACAGAACTATGAGAGAGGTAAAACCTCGAACTGACGTAGCCTAGCTTGTGCTCAGAGAAGGCAAAAGCCAGACGTTTTTCTTTATTTTATTTATAATTTTTTATATTTGCCTTTCAAAAACACAACAATTTAGGTCAAACTCAATTCAAACATAATCTTGTACACACTGACTGAGACATGTCATACAGTGAATCAAATATAAAGCCATAAAATTACACACACAAAAACAAAACAAACAAACATACAAATAAACCAACAAACAACAAAAATATACTGTATATAAATATATATATATATATATATATAATAACAAAAAAGAACAACATAACGTGCAGACATCAAATAGAAACTCTGTAAGGGGTTAAATAAAGGCATATTCTTGAAACAAATCATGTAATTGTTTAGTCTTCTCACTCTTTATTACAGTTTTTTCTGAATGCTTAAACCCTAACCGAGATTCTTATAGCACAATTTATAAAACGATTCATTTTTATAGCAAAACCACTCACTGAGTTTGCAAAATTAAAAGCACAAACACTGCGTTGCACTAAGTTTGCAATTTTGTAACACACACTTTTCAAAATTGTAGGTACAATCCACTGCACAGCACTCTTTTTGCAGAGCTGTAAACACAACTCACTGCTTTACACTGAATTTCCAATTGATCAACACACTCCTAGCAAAACAATACACATGTCTGGCTATTATCTACACTATTCTGCCAACTGTCTGGCACACTGTCACATGTGAAAACTGTTTTAGATAATTAGTTCACTTTGCAATCAGATACTTTCCCCGGTGCCTTGGACTAGAGGACATTGCATGTGATGTAGATTAAATTTTATGGCCGGACCCAAAGAGACGACACAATGTAGTCTGATTTTTTTTTTCAGTGAAATTACTATTTTGTGTTTTGATTTGGAAAAACTGTTGTGCTTGTTTTGATGTGTGTAAATAAACACCAGTACTTGAAGTTTGCATCCCTGTATGTTTACAGAACTATGAGAGAGGTAAAACCTCGAACTGACGTAGCCTAGCTTGTGCTCAGAGAAGGCAAAAGCCAGACGTTTTTCTTTATTTTATTTATAATTTTTTATATTTGCCTTTCAAAAACACAACAATTTAGGCCAAACTCAATTCAAACATAATCTTGCACACACTGACTGAGACATGTCATACAGTGAATCAAATATAAAGCCATAGAATTACACACAAAAACAAAACATACAAATAAACCAACAAACAACAAAAATATACTGTATATAAATATATATATATATATATATATATATATATATATATATATATATATATATATATATATATATATATATATATATATATATATATATATATATAATAACAAAAAAGAACAACATAACGTGCAGACATCAAATAGAAACTCTGTAAGGGGTTAAATAAAGGCATATTCTTGAAACAAATCATGTAATTGTTATTATTTTTAAAGCTTCTATATATGTGGCAAACTTCTTTTTAAAGATCAGTTGAGAAGCTGTTTTTAAAGCAAAAGCCAGATGTAGTTTTTATTTATTACATCAGTGTGTAGTTGGAGCATTGTGTGCTTATTATTGTGATGGCTTGTGTTAAATGTTTGATACAAAAATACCATTTTTACGAAGGTTTGAAGAGTTTAACAAGGTTTATCAGCTTTTGCAAGAGAACTAAACTGTTTTGCAGATTTGGTGAAGGGTTTTCTAATTTGTGTGTAGAGTTTTGCAAAAATAGCCAATAGTTACAAAAAATGTGCTTAAGCATTCAGAAAAAACTGTATTTTTAAAGCTTCTACATATGTGGCAAACTTCTTTTTAAAGATCAGTTGAGAAGCTGTTTTTAAAGCAAAAGCCAGATGTAGTTTTTATTTATTCCATCAGTGTGTAGTTGGAGCATTGTGTGCTTATTATTGTGATGGCTTGTGTTAAATGTTTGATACAAAAATACCATTTTTACGAAGGTTTGAAGAGTTAAGCAAGGTTTATCAGCTTTTGCAAGAGAACTACAATGTTTTGCAGATTTGGTGAAGGGTTTTCTAATTTGTGTGTAGAGTTTTGCAAAAATAGCCAATAGTTACAAAAAATGTGCTTAAGCATTCAGAAAAAACTGTAAAAGCGGAATTTATGATACGTCTCCAAAGCTTGTGAAAATAAAAAAAAAACACAGCATACGCTAATTCTTTTATTTTATAGTGGGTTATTTATTAAGTGTCTGTACTGTATATGACATGGGCCTGTTGGTTAGAACTTTCTGCTGTGGTTTGCATGTGTCAAATTGTAAAAGTAGACTTTTATTTTTTTAAATAAATAAACAATATCCTACTTAATAATAATCATCGTCATTAATATTATTATTTAAGTAAATATATTTATAATAAATCGCCTCATTATTTATTTATATGATTTATATATATTAGAATAGTGTTAGCTTTTGTAAGTGATTTTATGTTTTAGAATAGAATATGTAATGTTCAACTTCTCAATAATATTAGTAAAGCAAACACAGGCCCTATATGTGCCATTTACATATATTTCAATTAATATGGAAAGCGAGTGCATGCTTTAACCAAAACCTTAGTGCATGCTTTTACCTAATATTGGATTTTATTTTAAATGCGTGTTTGTGTAAAACAATATAATTTGCACAAAGAAATGATGGGGTTGTTCTCTAAAGAAGTTGCTCCACCCTGTTTAGAGCATCATTATGGGCGTTTTACGTTATAACTAACGTGGTTCAAGCGATGGATCTGCCACAGAGAAACTACAGGTTTTGGGAAACACTCATCACTACAGCGTTCTTTTCCCAAACGATGCATCGTACTATGATAGTTCGGACGCGAGTTACATCGTTGTTTGGGAAACGCACCCCTGGTTGGGCTGTAGGTGTGTTTCCCTCAATCTCCGTTCTTGGGTCGACTGGTCGTGATTTAATTTCTAGCAGTGGTGGTTGGTCTTGCGCTTGAAAGCTTGGGGGAGGGCAGCGGTGCACTTGTCCACTGGTGGTTGCATCTTGTTGAATGGCAAGGCCATTGTTAATGCGTACCTCCCTGCTGTCGAGAGGCACAGAGGGGTAGTTGTCCAGGAATGAGTAGAGTTGTGAGGTTGTAGTGGTCTTCTGGTGAGACTTCTTGTGTGCTCCCAGAAGTCTTTGCACTTCCTGCATGATGTTGGTTGTGTAGTGGGTGCCTCAGTCTGAGTTGACTCTCCATCATCAGAAGATATGCCATGGTCTGGGCTGTGTCATCTGTGCTGGGAGACACTCTACCCACTTGGTGGACTGGCATATGAATTTAGATTAGATTCAACTTTATTGTCATTATACATGTACATGTACAAGTACAAGGAAATGACATTTAGCTCTAACCAGGAGTGCAATAGCAGCAAGTGAAGAATACAGGTATAAGTTATAAAGTGCATGTCATGACCCGGCTCAAAGGCAATGACAAATTAAAGGGAGGACATAAACAGGATGGTTTGGTGCTGAAAAAATATTTATTTAAACAATAAAGAATAAACAAGCGCTCAACTAAGGCAAGCAAAAATCAAACATTAAGCAAAACTAAAAAGAAACAAAACAAAATAAACAGGAGCAAAAGCACGGCTCTCCACAAGCAAACACTGCTGGCTTTTATAGAGGGGGAAACCAGGTGTTCCCAATTGCGCAGATGAGTCTCTGTCCTTCCCGCTTCGGCCGATCAGTGGGTCTAAGAGACTCGTCACAGTGCAGTTATAGAAAAACTATGGTGATATCTGTCTTTGTTAGGTGACGTCATGCTCGTAAACACCGAGTTGCATTATGGGACATAGCCGCCATTTGTGTTGTATCCAAATTATAGCATCTTTCGCAGAGTAAATACAGTGTTACGTTCTTGTTGTGTAATAGTAAATCACACGATCGAAAAGGTAAAAAAAATTATCACGACGACAGATATTTTACATTTCCCTCTCGGAAGAAAGGATATTGACAGACTGTAGCGGTAATAACAGATGCATCGCGTGTCCTGGCCTGCTGCATTGAGACGCAAAATATATCAATAGTTAGAGGAGAACTGACAGCTGCTGTGTGAACTTGAAGAATACAGGATGTCTGATGGATTTTGCAGCAAGAATGATGCTAAAAAGTACTAATCGGTAAAATCGGTTATTAATCTTAATAACAAGCACTGACCCATCAACATTATACTCCCTTGTGAAGGTGAAGATGTCACATTACAGCATAGGATTGTAACTGTCTGTTGTGCACAAACAAACCAATGTCCAACTGTAGTGTAGAAGAGCTGGAGTTGTCAATAAGAGTAAAAAGCCCAGGTGTATAAATGCATTCTGTGCTTAACTGATACGTTCTTTGCAAATTCCTTTACATTTTTGTAACTTTGTTTCTTCCACAGTGTGTATGTGTATTGCTGATGTTTCATCCTGTCTTATGTAAACGATATGATGCATTCCTTGACTTTTCCCTCAGTGCCTGAATAAAAAAATTATTTGTATTAATGTAAATAAATGGAGGATAACATAAAATTTGTTGTTTACTCATTTATTGTTTGTTCTTCACAATAACAAAACTGGTACATTAGAATCAAACACAAGGTAAGCAGTTATTACTGAACTAAATAATCCTTTAAAGAACTGAGACAAGTGCTTTTGCTCTAAGTTAAACATTAGGTCAATCAGTAGTTTGAACTAAATAGATAGTTTAAAGTGACTTACAATTTTTTTGTTCTGTTGATTTAAAGTACATTTACTGTTCATGTTTGTAAAATGCTTTGGATACAAACATCTGTCTAACAGTTTGTAAATGTAAATATTGGATATAAGTAACGAAATAAAACTAAAAGCTGCAATACATAATTAGAAATACTTACTGTAGTTTACTGGTGTTCAAACTAAAACAATGTATATTAACCCTCAGGGGTCTGAGGTGATTTTGGGGCCCCTGAGATGTTTTGACATGCCCTGACATTTGTGCTAATTTCAGCTACTTATTACATGGTATTGGCCAACATGTATTTTATTTGTATTCAGCACAAACTGTGCTACAACAATATGTGACAATTAGTGATGTACAGGCTTGTGTTTTTTAGAAAAAAAATATTATGCGTGGTTAGTAGGATTTGGAGAAAAAAATGTAGCTGAAATAAGGTCCAAAAAAACAAACTAAATGTCCCTGAACAAGACTTTTGAGTAACCAGTCTGGTAGGCTAGAATATTTACTTCACAATTATGTAAAAATTATTTTATTCTCATTCAAAGGAAACATTACAAAGATTTACATTTTGTTAAGTTTGTTTGGCTCATCTCAGGTCTATGTGAGTGACAATGGTCATGAATAATTCACACCTGGAGAGACAAAAGACACTCCCCCACTCACCCATCAAGGACATTATAAAGCAAAGTCCATCTGCAAAAGCTAGCCCAAACTAAATGCTTGTTACATTTAGTTAAAATTTGGCATAATGACAAAACACAAGAATAATCAAAATAATATTTTAAGACCTTTTATATAAATTTTGCCCAAATAGTTGCAGCCTTAGTTAACATTTTCCAAACTTTAACAGGTTCATTCATTCATTCATTTTCTTGTCGGCTTTGTCCCTTGCGGGGTCGCCACAGCGGAATGAACCGCCAACTTATCCAGCACGATTTTACGCAGCGGATGCCCTTCCAGCCGCAACCCATCTCTGGGAACTTCCACACACACATTCATACACTATGGACAATTTAGCTTACCCAATTCACCTGTACCGCATGTCTTTGGACTGTGGGGGAAACCGGAGCACCCGGAGGAAACCCACGCAAACGCAGGGAGAACATGCAAACTCCACACAAAAACGCCAACTGACCCAGCCCAGCCGAGGTTCGAACCTGCGACCCAGCGACGTTCTTGCTGTGAGGCAACAGCACTACCTACTGCGCTGCACTTAACAGGTTCAACTACGGTAAAATAAATAAAAATTAAATTAATAACACGTATAACATGCATCACGTTCTAGCCAGCGCACTGTGGGCGTGTGGGCAGCCTACGTCATTGTTTGTATTAATGGCGGAAGTGGGAAAAGCCGGCGTGATGCGCGCTCTGCCGGGAGAATTGTATGAATTACCTAGCGAGACAACATTTGCTTTCAAAATTAGTTGGAAAGTTCACCCTCTAAGCTTTATGCAGGTATGTCTGTCATGTGTATGTCTCATCTATTCGTGGAGATTCCGCTGTTTTTTTCTGACCTCAGTTTACATGTTGCGCGAGTCTCACGTGGACTATTGTAATAACAAAGCCTCGTGGGCGTGGTCGCATTAAAAATAATGAGCGTCTACAGAGAAACTAGACATCGTGTTGGTTTCATACTGGTTACTTTATCAAACAATATTTGTTTTCAACATGCATCGCTGCATTTAAAAGTAGACACTTCAAGCTTTCTATAGATATATGTCTCATGTCAGTGTGTTTAGTTTTCACGGAGTTTCAGTGCATATTACTGACGTGTTTGTAAAAACAGTTCACGGAGAGAGAAAAGAGAAAGTGCCTTCACTGTTTATTTTCCTTATTTTGCAAAAGCACACACTTTTGTTGTTACTGTGAGTGTATCCAAAAAAAAACTAGACACCTAACAGATTTGATTGATGTATTGCTCATATCTGTACGATCAAAACTGAAAGTGTCATTTAAGTTTTTTCTGGCGTTTTCATGTGAAAACACGTCAAAACACGTATATGCGGGCTTCGACCCCTGGGGGTTAAGACATTGATGATATACAGTATGAAATGAGGAGTCGGCGGCAGTGCACTCCGTAGGTTTGCAGTTAATTTAAACATATCTATATCCTGAATGTAAGACAGTTTATCAAAATGACGATCCCTGACATCTTTGTTTAGTTTATTGCGGTACCGCGTACTCTCGATTTTCTTGTACTTCTCCAGCTTGACCCTTGAATGGCATGTATCTCTCTTGCGTTATGTGTCTCTCTCAAGTTGTCTCGGGAAGCGATACCACAAAAATGGCGCAGGTGTGATGTCACAAACAACAAACACACGTCACTATGAACATTATATACAGGTTGTATTAGCTATGAACAAAGATTTACAATAGATGGATATATGTACAGGTTGCTATTAATAATCAGAAGTGTGCGGATAAACATAATTACAAATGTATATGTACAATGTGTGTGTACATAATTACAAATGTACATGTGCAGTGGGTATGTACAGTTCAAATAAATTAATCAGTGCAATGTAGTGCAATGAATATGTGCGATTTTTAAATGTGCAAATGTTAAATAGTGCAGTGATTATAAGGAGTATGAGTTATGAGAAGAGTGGGGGTGTATTAGAGTTCAAAAGGGAGACAGCTCTGGGGAAAAAGCTGTTCCTTAGTCTACTGGTTTTTGTCCGGGGGAGCCTGAAGCGCCTGCTGAAAGGCAGAGAGAAAACAGTCTGTGGGCAGGGTGAGAGGAATCCTTGAGAATACTGCGTGCTCGGCGCAGACAGTGTTTCTTCTGGATGTCCTCTATGGCTGGCAGTGTGGTCCCTGTGATGCGTTGGGCAGTTTTCACCACATGCTGCAGTGCCTTACGCTCAGTAACAGAGCAGCTTCCATACCAGACTGTGACGCAGTTGGTCAGGATGCTTTCTATTGTGCAGCGGTAGAAGTTCACCAAGACGACTGATGACAGCTGGTTCTTCTTAAGTTGCCTTAAGAAAAATATGCGCTGGTGAGCCTTCTTGACCAGGCTGGAGGTGTTGGTGGTCCAGGAAAGGTACTTTGAGATGTGGCTCCCCAGGAACTTGAAGGATGAGACTGGCTCAACGGCCATCCCATTGATGTGGATGAGATCATGTGAGCCTGTTCGTCAACCATCAAACCTGATTTACGGAGCACCACTGCAACACAGAGGAACCACCATCCCATGGTCAGACACCCGAATTTGAGAGAAAAAAAGGAAGAAAAAAAATTGCTGCTCCTTGTGAGCCAAGTAAAATGTTCCACCTGATCTATCTACGTGTATGACCATGGGATGGTGGTTCCTTTGTGTTGCAGTGATGCTCAGTGAATCAGGTTTGATGGTTGAAGCTGGCCGCGCACTGGGCATGTTTTGATGTGTGCTAGGTCAGTATGCCACTTGTTTCAATGCATTGTACATGACTTTTGTGCCATGGTGACCTGAGTATGGTGCGTCGTGGGCATACATTAGCATTACCCCCTGGCTCTGAGGGACCACGAACTGTGGTGTCGTGAGGTCTTCAGGGACAAACCAAAAAGTGTTATGATTCACACACACCTGTCTTTAATAATAATAATAATTCCTTACATTTATATAGCGCTTTTCTGGGCACTCAAAGTGCTTTACATATTGAGGGGAATCTCCTCATCCACCACCAGTATGCAGCATCTACCTAGATGACGCGACGGCAGCCATTTTGCGCCAGACTGCACACCACACACAAGCTGATTGGTGGAGAGGAGACAGAGTGATGAAGCCAATTATGATATGGAGAGGGTTCGGAGGCCATAATGGACAGAAGCCAGTGGGCAGATTTGGCCAGGATGCCGGGGTTAAACCCCTACTCTATTTCGAAGGACATCCTGGGATTTTTAATGACTACAGAGAGTCAGGACCTCTGGTTTAGCGTCTTATCCGAAAGATGAGAAGCGTTGGCGGTATTATGTCACATCTGCAGTGCAGCTGAGGTCAGACAGAAGAATCGGGTGGTAGGAGGGATCAGTGGTGGTAAATAAAAAAACAAAAAAACTGGTCTGATTTGAGGAGTCAGATGCATGCATGTCCGCAATGTCATTTTTGACATTGGCAGTGTTTGGGTTGAGCAGGTTTGTTGGCTCCCGGTTACAGCTGCCACTTCTCCGTTGTCTTGGTTGGGTGGTGACCATGATTCACCATGTAGTGCACCTTTCTTTGCAAGGGCATCTTTTTGATCATTCAGGTCCTTGTCAGGGCCTGGAAGTTTGGAATGTCCTTTTACCTTTTTCCAGTAAACGACCATGTTGTTTGTCTGTGATGTGATCACTTGATTGGAAAAGGTGTTGGTGTTTCACAGGCTTGTGGTTGGTGGTTCTGAAGCCATTTTGTTTCCACCCTGGGAGGTGGCACATGAAACTGAGTCTGGTATAGTTGGAATCTGTGCAGCTAAGGAGCTCTCTGATATTGTGGGCTGCTGCGATTTGAAGGGTTACAGGGATGGCTGCTATTTCTGCATACTGTGTTGCGGTGTACAAGGTACAAACTGGTCGTTGAGCCATAGGACTCCTGCCCCTGCTTTGAGGGTGCCCTCGTGGTTGTAGGAGCATCTGTCAGCATAGGCTGTGGGCAGACCTTGTTCTATTCAGGAACATGACAGGTTGGTGACAGGTCTCTATGATGACTTTCTGTGCTCCGATATAGTTGGAGAATCGCTGAATGGCCCATACTGTGCAGAGCAATGCTTTTTCACAGTCTGAGTACTTGCATTCTGGTGCAAAGTGTTTTACTGGCATATGCGACTGTAGTGGCAATTTTCTTTTAGGAGGCTCTCTCAGTGGTCAAGAAGACAAATTCTTACCCAAAGTGTATTTTAAGGTTTTATTCTTTGTAAAGAAGGTCAGACAATCATACAGCAACGCAGAGAGTGAGACGACGAAACAAAGTGCGTTCTCTTTTTATCTAGTTTGTAATGCCCACAAGGTCATCAGTGTAATACAGGATGAATCACAGTTACATCAGCGCTCCAACTTCATATTTGACCATCTACATGTGATGGGGCGATGTAAGGGCTTGGCACTACATTTCCCATAAGTCTGTAGCATAGCGTAACGTAGCGTAATGGGTGTTGGTACGCGCTATACTGTAAATAGACACACAATAGCATAGCGTGCTTTCAGTTTTCATTCAGTGAGACTACAAACAAGCAGGTACTAAGCTCAGGTAATTTGTTTTTAACTACTATGTTAATTGTGACTATGCTCATTTATTTTATCATGAGAGCTGTTTCTGTTTAATTTGATGCCATCATGTAAAGTTTGACTACACACATTTTGTGCTATAAATAGTGTAGGAAATCAATCTACGTTAAAAGATCGATTTAGGAATTATTAGCTCATATCAATGACTCGAATCAATTGAGTCGGATTAAATCAGACCAAAGATTCAATCTTTATCTGACGTTTGTCCCGCAAATAGAGACATCACATTTCACCAATCTTGTCTATATTATTTCCGTGGCCAACAGTAATAACATAACACAGAATATGGTTAACTTTTCAGCAAGGTAACACGATCTACAGCTTGAGGCAAAGACTTAGAAACACATAAACAAGAACACAGTTCTTACGAAGGCAAACAAAGGTTTATTGAGCTACACTATTTGATACACGAGGCTAATCTACGTAGTAATCAAAACAACAAACAAACAAACAAACAAACGCACACACGCGTTCACACACACACACACACACACACACACAGGCAGTTCAGAGGATGCAAAATGAATTGACAAACAGTCCAGACCATCTAGTATTTCGTACTAGATCTTAGAATCACCTGAGAAACCACAAAAGCAGAGAACTGACTAATCTTTAACTGCTTAAGATCATATGCACCAGATCAGAAGGAGGCAACAGTTGTTGCGTTACTTGCGATTGTGTTGAACGTCCTTTTGACTGGATTTTCCCTCGCCGAGATGGCCTGAGGAAACACGTGGTGCTCAAGTGTGGCTTCTCTGTGATGTCGCTCGCTGGGAGTCACTCGGCGTGAGTGAAGCTCTTTGTCCTGGGTGACCGGGGTGACGGACTCCGTAGAGAGTCAGTCTGCGGAAGCTTCAGCGGTTGCGAAACTTAAAAGGTTTGGATGAAGAGTTTGTGGTGACCCAACCGCGTGGTGGCGATTGGGGGCGGAGAAGCAACAGCGGCTGGACACCAGCTTGATGCTAACAGGCTGTGCAGATTCAGGGTTGCAAAGACATTTTAAGGGACATGTATTGATCCATCCCTCTAAGACTGTCACCCAATGACCGACTAGATGAGGGCGGGTCCACGCCCTGTACCAGTGTAATCAGGTTTTATCATTAACGCACTGCAAGAGACTTTACGTGATAAAATCTCTGGTAAGATTGTAACTATCTGACATCAAATGTTACAAGACGAACAAGGTTCGTATTACACAATTCTCATTTACACTAATGTATTGCAAATGAAAAACAGCTCAGTTTAACACTAAGCACGAAGCATTTCAAACACATACAGATCATTTTAGCCTGTCATAAGGGTAAAAATCACACATTATGAACCTGGTTGGTTGGAATAAACACAACACATCAATACTTATAAATGTCATTCAAAATATAAAATTTTGCCTTGGTTATAACATTGATAAGAGAATTGATAAGTTTCTCGTTCATTTCTTTTGGGATCTCTTTGTCTCTGAGAAACTCTATCCATCTGTCGGGATGTGGAATGTCCCTAAGGGCGAACAAATGGCCCCCAGATCACATGATCTGGTCATCCAAAAGTCTCATGATGGAGTTAATGAAAGGCGTTTTGTCTAGTTGGTTACCGATTAACCAAAATTAGCTGCAGGGTCCCGACAGCTGCGGCCAGAGTAAAGAGAGTTAAATGAATTACTCCTCCTGTTAGAAGCCCTGGAGCGAATGAAGCAATTTGCGCTCAAAATTCCAAGCCTGATTCGAACTGGTTTTAACCAGCAGAGTCCCTACAAATAGACACACGATAGCATGGCGTGCTTTCGGTTTTCATTCATTGAGGCTACAAACAAGCGGGTACTAGGATCAGGTCATTTACTTTTAGTTACTACGTTTACCGTGACTATTCTCTTTTATTTTATTATGAGTTATATATATATTATGATAAAGTACCCTAACGCATGGATTTTATTGTGAGGTAAGAAATGCGTGAAGAAAAAAGTTATTTTAACTTTTAACGCGTGGGTGAAAAGTTATTTTATTGTGTTGTGTTACAGAATCCCACCCGTGTTAATGGTGATTGGCCTGGTGACGCAGTCGTCAGATTTTAAGTAATACTTGTGTGAATTATCCTCAAAGGTAAAAGAAATTTAAAATGTTATTTATAAACATTGACGATGAATAATGTGATTATTAAAAAAAAATGGTTTTTATAGGTTTTCTTAAAGAAGAATCTCTGGGTTGATTTTTAATTCCTTTCTGTTAGATCCAGTTATGTAAGGTATTTGAATTTTATTAAAGCAATTTTAATGCAGATCTAATATTCCCAAATATTTATCAAGTGGTTTGTGTGTTACAGGACTAGCATGACTATTGTTACTACCTTTTGTTTATTTTGGTGAAAGGCCCTGTTTGTTGTGTGTTGTATGCAAATACCATTGTAACTTTTTTCTGTTTTTGTTTGTTTTGTTATTCCTTTTTATTTTAAGGGCAGCCGCTGGGTCTCCTTCGTGGGTGTGACTGGCACTGGTAAGGTGGTGGGACCTTTTGACGGTTTGTGGTGATTTGTAATTGCTTTGGAGTGCTGTGGTTGCTATAGTGTGGTTGCTGTGCTACTGGGAGTTAAGAGCTACTTATTGGTTGCATCTTCTCACACTTAGTCTTGCCCTGTTGGAGGCCTGTGGTTTGTCATAAATCTATTGTTTATTTGTTTCTTTTCTTTTTTTTCTTGTTTTCTTTAAAACTGAGATTGTCCATTATATGGGATATTTTAACTAGCAACTGGATTTGTACTTTGTAATAAAATTGCTTGAGCAAGTAAAAGATTTCTGGTTATGTTTTGTGGCTAGTTATTTACTCATCATTATTCGTTGGGTCACAATTTGGCATAGTCGGCAGGGTTTAAAAAAATATATATACATATATATTTATAATATCTATATTCATTTTTTTCTATGAGCTTCACCATTTACTGTTGGGAAATAATAGGTAAATGTATTGGTAACAATAGTCCTGCAAGAAGACTGCTGTCTTGATCTCCCTAGAAGTCTTCCCTACATTGTTGGCTGACCGTGACTTCTCCTTGAGTTTTTTTTCCAGAACGTCTGAAGATTTGCAGCAAGAAGTAATGGACCTGCGCGAAGAGCTGCGTAGTATGCAGGCATTGAATGATCAGCTGAGAAGTCAAGCGTCACCAAGTGTACATTCTGTTAATCCATCATCTTCCAGATTCTAATACTCCTCCATCCTCTTTTAACAGGGTGCTGTATGTTCCTAGAGAGCGAAAATGCCCATGTTTTTATGGAGAATCTGATCTCTCAGCTGTGAGTTTGGAGGAGTGGATTGAGGATGCAACTATGTGTATTGAAGGGAGAGGTTGGTCTGAGAGGGAGCAAACATTGTTTTTACTGGATCATTTGGGAGGAGAAGCAAGGATGGAGATAAAATTACGTCCTGCTGCTGAGAGAGAGAAACCTGAACTGATTTTCACTATTTTAAAGAATATGTATCATAGTAAGCTGACTTTTGTGCAGTTGCAGCAAACTTTTTTTGAGAGGAAACAGCAGGAGGAAGAATCCTTAAAGGATTTCTCCCATTCAATAATGTCTTTAATGGAGGCAGTGCGAAGTAGTAATCCAGCAGGTGTTCCTAATGCTGATCAAGTATTACGAGATCAGTTTGTAGAGCACGTTAGGGATGTTACATTGCGACGTGAACTCAATCGATTTGTGAGACAAAAGCCTTCTTGCTCTCTTATAGATGTTAGGGGTGAAGCAATTAGGTGGGTAGAGGAAGGAGAAATGGGGGCCGCTACACCAGTGTTACAACCATGGTGTAATCGAACACAAGGTAGGGTAGTTCAGTTTGAAAAAAATAATAGGTTGGACAAGTCATCCGAGTTCAGTGAAATTAAAGACATGCTTAGAAGTCAACAAGAGCAAATAGATATTATTACTAAGTGTCTTGATGAACTTAAGCCTATATCTGACCATGTTAAAACCACTTCCCCTAAACCCAATACTCGAAGGTGCTTGCGCTGTAATAAGCTTGGTCATATTGCCCGATATTGTCGACAGCCTTGGCCGGTTGACGTTAGACCTAGGTCACCAACGGTTAATGTTGTTGAAACTTCTGCTGAAGAGCCTTTAAACTAGTACCCTCTGCTGTCATGAGCCAGAAAACAGAAATGGGTAGTGATGGCTCAAAACTGTCTATTCCAGTGTGCCCTTCTCTCCTACAACGTATGGTTGGGCAGTGTCCACGAGTGACTGTTCAGATGGGGAAGGTCACTGTTCCTTGTCTTTTGGATACTGTGATATCTGATTGCTCCTTTGACATTATATAAAAGAGACAAAAACGTTCATTGACATACACTGACATCCCCATACAAAAGAGCACGGCTTTTAGTGATGAAGCGAAGCAGAAGAGAAGAGATAGACGTCTCCGCCAGAGGGCGCGACGAGCCAACAAACCAGTCGGAGGGACTTTGGGTGACTTGACCTCCCTAACTACATGCATGACTCTCAGTGCCTGAGCGTGTGTGGATCCGGACACGGTTGAAGACTTAAGTAGGCTATATATCTAACATGCTCCGTGTTCCTGGGACAAGTGCTCCGTTTTGCAAACTTGGAAACAGATCTTTATCTGTGTTTAGGGATTAAAGTGGTCTCAACGCTGTGCATATAACTGTCTGGATGTTGATTCATGTTTTTTAGGTATTTAGGAACAACTATAAATTTGTTCGCATAAGACATGACAAATAGGTTTAGCTGATTGTTGGAATGTTTAACAAAGTAGTTTTGACCACATCATACTGTTGGTCATACCTGTCAACCCTCCCGTTTTTCCCGGGATTCTCCCGTATTTTACAGTTCTATCCCGCTGTCATCCCGTAAAGGTATTTTCCCGTATTTCTCCCGTATTTTTTATCTTTCCGAGAAGAGCCGATCCTCCCTATATGCAACCCATT
>CAIGQS010000109.1:0-110897 GCA_903798195.1 Danio kyathit
CCACATTGTTTTCTAAAGCTATTAATTTCAATGCTCCATTTCCTAATCCTGTTAAGTAAGTTTAATGTAATTGGTTTCCCCACCTTAAAGATTGTTTAATGGTAACTTTTATGGTATTATTTGACGGTAAGTTTAATGACCAGTAATGAATGTCTTCTACTACTCCAAAAGACATAAAAGGAGTAAAAAGAATTGCTCATTAAATATATAGAAATAAAGACTTAATGTTTGAAAATAACAAAACAGAAAAGATAAATAGGTAGGAGGTTTCATAATGCTAAATGGTGGTAGCAAAGGTGACACACCCCAGGTTTAGAGAAATGGTTTTACCCAGTTCTTATGCAGCCAATGAGATTAACCCATTTAAACTGTGGTCTGAATCGCGCGTTGTTTACGTGTATTTAACGTGTATTTAACACGTCAAGTACGTGTACTTTACACGTAAAGTACGCGTTAATTTTTCACGTGTTCTTTACGTGTAAAGTACACGTTAAGTACACGTATTTCACGTGTTAAATTCATGTGTTTTTGAATCATTTGGCTTTCCATAATCCTCTGTGCGCAATAGTTCCCCGCATTCAGAAGTTCACCCCCAAATTAACACGGGTAATAAAAAGATTCAACTTCAGTCATGTTCATGTTGTGAAACAAAATGTCCACTGTTGATTATATTAGACTTTTTAAACCTTTTAATAGAGGAAGTCCTCGGCTCTGCAGAGTCTGCATATTATTAATCAGAAGCTGAGTGTACATAGTTTTAGGTTAGGAAATGCAGTCTTGAATTTACAAACAGTCGGCAAGTACCGGAGAACAGATGTAACACAATGATCAAATTTAGTTTTCAGTCACGTTGAAAGTAATATTCTACTTGTTTAGTTTTGCCTTCATTCATTTAGATGTCAGTACTGACATACGAGTCTTCAACACATGATTTTTTACAACACGGTTTTTTAAACTTAATAGTTTAACTAACTAATTTCTAATAACTACCTTTTTATCTTTCCCATGGTGACAGTCAGTGCAAAATATTTTACTAGTTATTTTGCAAGATAGTTGTATTCAGATTAAAGTGTAATTTAAAGACTTCACTAGGTTATGTTAACTAGGACAGCTAGAATAATTAGTCAAGTTATAGTATAACTGGTTTGTTGTGTAGACAATCAAAAATATACAGTGAATATTTCTTAAGGAGGCTAATAATACTGACCTTAAAATTGTATTTTTAAAAATAAGAAACTGCTTTTATTTAAGAAATAAACTATAAGAAAAAGACTTATTATTTATTATTATTACTTCTTTTTTTTACAGGAAATACTGTGAAAATGTCCTTGGTTTGTTAAAGATCACTTGGAAAACATTATTTTAAATTAATGGGAGGGCAAAAAAATTTACTTTAAAGTTTACAGGTGTAAAAATGTGCCTTGATGTACTTGAACGTTAGAAATGTGTTTTCCACTACAATACAAAGTTCCTTGTCAAATAAATTAAGGAGGAAGATTATTTTGAGTATGCGCTGCATGGTGGCGCAGTGGGTAGCACGTTCGCCTCACAGCAAGAAGGTTGCTATGTGAGCCTCGGCTGGGTCAGTTGGAGTTTCTGTGTGGAGTTTGCATGTTCTCCCTGTGTTGGCGTGGGTTTCCTCCGGGTGCTCCGGTTTCCCCCACAAATCCAAAAACATGTGTGTAAGTGAATTGGGTAGGCTAAATTGTCCGTAGTGTATGTGTGTGAATGAGTATGTATGGATGTTTCCCAGTGATGGGTTGCAGCTGGAAGGGCATCCGCTGTGTAAAACATATGCTGGATAAGTTGGCGGTTCATTCTGCTGTGGGGACTAAGCCGAAAACAAAATGAATGATTATTTTGAGTTTAAGTTATATAATTATCTTGTTTATGAAGACTGCAGAGTCATGCATGAAAAAAATGACTTTGAATAATTAAGTAGTTTGTGATGCATGTTAAAGTGTGCCCTCTTGCTGGCAAAGTAAATAGCCAGGTTGTGGAGCAGTTCTTCAGCAAATTAAGAAAAAAAACTACTTCCTAAAAATGAGCCTTCCATCAACTCACGTTTTCCTTATGAGAAATATTATCCACCACCACAATAATCAGAGGAATTTGAGAAGACTAGAGGCCTTCAGAAGAGTCTTTGGGACAGAAGTTGTGCTCATCATCAATCATCAGGCTCTTCTTGGTAATGTTTAGATTACAGTCATAACCACTTTAAAATTGATTGTAAATATTACTTGTACCAATACTCTGTGTTTGTCCAATCAAGATACTTCAGAGATTTTAGAATCTTCCACTAAATATGCTACCACAGATGATCCCCAGGTGACCAGTGAGTAACTTACAAAAGATAATCTGCACAATGCTCAGTGGTGCAATGTAATGATTCCATATTATTCCACATAGCTAATTGTTGTGTGTGTGTGCGTGTGTGTGCGTGCGTGCGTGCGTGCGTGCATGTGTGTGTGTGTGTGCGCATGTATGTATATATATATATATAATGACTAATGATCTAATGAATTATAGACCTTTGTGGCCCAGGGAACAGAGGACATGCTACCATTGCCCGACTCAGATGTTCTTGTAACAGAAAGGGGTATACAATACATTTTCCATTTATAGTTTATATAGTTTACAGATTGTGTCTTTTTATTTTCATAGTAACCACTGTAGATTTGACCATAGAGGCAGAGCCTATGATTGTGGAGAATGCAGATGAGGATTTAGCTCAGTCCTGGAAGAAGCCTCACAATCCGCTTCAAGGCAAATTGGTAATTGTTCTTGTATTCAATATCAATTCTAAAATATACTGTCCACAGTTGCCTTTATTGTAACATCCAAAATGTGTGGCAAAACTGAAACATCCAATCAATACATGTTTCCTGTCTAAGAAAACATGAAGGATTTAATAAGTGAGCGTCATTTGACATTTGCAGCTCAGATATATCCTGGACACAGTGCGACCTGCAGATGAGGTAATTGTGAAAGAGGGAGTAATATGCCTCACAAGAGCAGATTTTTGGACTTTGGGTTTGAGAAGGGAAATGGAGTCTGATGTAAGTAGTTACATTTGCATGCAGTTTTTTTAATGTACCCCAAATTTTAATCAGTATGTGCAATGGATGATTTTTGTTTTTGTCAGATAATTTGGATCTTTCAGTTTTTCTTTGACTGTGCTTCATACCTGCCAACACTCCCGTTTTTCCCGGGAGTCTCCCGTATTTCAGACCCGTCTCCCGTATTGTTCTGTCTCCCTATAAACTCCCGGAATCCCCCTCCCATCCGCCCCCCGCTCCTCATCATTTTGGTACAGTCCGGGCTGAAACCTGGTGCTTGTGCGCGTGCTCTTCCGGTCGCGCGCCTCCATCTCCCCAAATCTCTCACCCCTCCCGCTCCCCGCTTTTCAGTTCGCGCCAACTTAGCGACTTTTCAGACCCCCCTAGCGACAAATTTTCAAATTTTGTGTGTTACTGGAGATTTTTATAGACTGTCGTTTGTCCATTACTGTACCGTCCCTACCTACTCTTCTCAACGAGCTGCGGGTGATGCTGCCGGCCCCGCCCCCGCCTCAGAGCACTGACAGGCGGCCCAGTCCTCGTACAGTGGCCTCTCCCACCTGCAGCCTGACAGCAGATCACCTCTCTGCGCACCGACGGCAAACGATTTAGCACCGGGAGTGTGAAGGTATTTCCCTTGTACAGTCAAACTGATCTGCTTCTCCTTTATTTTAACAATTTGATTTGACCGTTTATTGTTCACAATCAGAGATATTTTAAGTGAGAGTTTCAGAACTTGTCTGAGTATATTACGTCTGAGAGATTACAGCAAATTCACTACTCATCTATAATGATATACTGTATTCAAACAGCAATGAATTTAGTTAAATTGACAAGCTTACATAAAGCGTATTGCAAGTATAATACCCCATTTATTTACCATAGGCTGTTAAACAAACAGAAAAGGTAGAACGTGATGACGTCAGTAATATGCAAATTAGCGTATGATGTACTCCCCCCCCCCCCCCATCTCCCGGAATTTACGAACCAAATGTTGGCATGTATGCTGTGCTTCCTTTTGTATTTTTCATTCCAGATTGGAAATGCCTGCATGAGACTCATCTATGAAGAGGCTCGAGCACATGTATTAATATTCTTGAATGATATTATTTTAGATTTTTGTAGTTTAACTTTTTTCATGAAAGTTACTTAATTTCATATACTATGGATGTCAAGTTATGTTCTCCTTTTTGCTCTCTCTCATAGGGCAAAGACATTTATATTGCTGACTTGTATGTAGTTGCCACATGGAAAAGCAGTAAAGGTCCCAGAGCCTCTTTTCCAGTGAGTATGGGATAAAAAAATTGTAGCATTTAATATATGATGTAAGCCAGACGTTCAATAAAACTAACTTTTTTGGTGTTATGTTTTTTAGAATAATGCTGACATGATGGATGCCCTTGTGTTTCCTGCATGGACACAAGCCACTGGCTCAGACCATCATGTGCTATGTGTAAGATTATTTTTCCTCAAGTAATCATTTAGTTTACAGTGTAAGAACAGTTGAAACGTACATTGACTGCTTTGACTGCTTTTGTAGGTTGATGGAATTGTCATTTTTATGCTGTTTTTAGGCCAGTATCATAAGACGAGGGTAATCAAAATTGAAATGTGTCATAAAACCTTTTGTATTCTCCCTGGCCTCAACCATTGCTTATGTATTTCTTTAGGTACTGAAGCCACTCATAAGAGAGATGCTCCTGCTAGACTCTCTTTATAGTACTCATGGGTCTGGTTTTGGAGATGAACAGTACAGAAGCATCTTTAGGTTCACAGCTAAGAGATAATTGCCATGTTCCCTTGGCATATAATGGAGACATGCGGTTGCATTGTTCCAAGTTTTTTTTGTTTTGATAAAAAAAAATTTACTGTAATGATAATGATTATAGTTGTCATGTTCCCTTGGCATATGCGGTTGCATTGTTTCAGATTTATTTGGTAGTTAGAAGTTAGTAGTTGCCATACCTGCCAACACTCCCGTTTTTCCCGGGAGTCTCCCGTATTTCAGACCCGTCTCCCGTATTGGTCTGTCTCCCGGTAAACTCCCGGAATTCCCCCGCCCCCCGCTCCTCAGCATTTTGGTACAGTCCGGGCTGAAACTTGGCGCTTGTGCTCTTCCGGTGACGGTCGCGCGCTACAGTTCGCGCGCCCCCATCTCCCTAAACCTCTCACTCCTCCCGCTCCCCGCTCTTCAGTTTGCGCTAGTGTTGCCAATTTAGCGACAAACTTTCAAAAAAGCGACTAGCGACAAATCTAGCGACTTTTTTGTGTGTTACTGGCGATTTTCATATACTGTCGTTTGTCCATTACTGTACCGTCCCTACTCTTCTCAACGAGCCTTCCCTGCAGCCTGAGAGCAGAGCACCTCTCAGCGTACCGACGGCAAATGATTGAGGTGGCAGTGTGAAGGTATTTCCCTTGTACAGTCAACCCGATCTGCTTCTCCTTTATTTTAACAATTTAATTTGACCGTTTATTCTTGTTGCACAATCAGAGATGTTTTAAGGGAGAGTTTCAGAACTTGTCTGAGTATATTACGTCTGAGAGATAACTGCAAATTCCCTACTCATCTATAATGATATACTGTATTCAAACAGCAATAAATTTAGTTAAATTGACAAGCTTACATAAAGCGTAGTGCGAATATAAAATACCCCATTTATTTACCATAGGCTGTTAAACAAACAGAAATGGTAGAACGCGATGACGTCAGTAATATGCAAATTAGCGTATGACGTAACCCCCCCCCCCTCCCCCAGTTGGTCTCCCGGAATTTACGAACCAAATGTTGGCAGGTATGGTAGTTGCCATTTTAACAAACTCACATGGGTGTAGATCAGACACTGTTTTACAGTTGTTTAAACAGAGTACTATGGACTGTAGGACTTTCTTTTGCTTTGTAAGTTAATTTGTGCTTTTTTCTTAAATCATAGGAATATTGCACATCGTCTCGACCCTGCACAATAGACAGAAGTAACAGGATTGGATATTGGGGTGATCCAGAACAATAATTACATTATTTGTTTTATACTTCTAATATTTACAATATTACATTACTATTTTTTAGCTTTGTCTGATTTTATTATTATTATTTTATTTTGGTATCCAAGGTCCTGCCTCAACAGAACAACAGCAATGATTGTGGAATTTTCATGCTCATGGTAAGTAGTAGCTTATGGTAAATAGCAAGGGGAAGAAGGTGGTTGCACTTACTTCTTTAGTTTTGCAAATTAAGCTTTACTGTTTTTCAGTATGCCCTCTACACTGTGCTGGACATTCCTTTCAACTTCTCACAGGTGGTCTTCTACATTAGTTTCTTTAAATTTTTATTAAAGTACTTTAATCCTGGTCATTGAATTCTAACAGTACAAATTAAATACTAATCTAGTAACATTTCAATTTCTGTTAGCTTGACATGCATGAAATCAGTGAGTGGTGGTGCCTGCGGCTAATTGAGCGGTGTGAGATAGATGGGTATGTGAATCAAGTTCTGCACACCTTAATTTGACATTTCACCAAGTTTCTCACCTACAAAAATTAATGACCAAACCAAGGTACTTTAGCAATCCATCTGCATACTCACACACTCTTAATTTAGTGTTTTCAGACCGTTTATTTACATGGAATTAAGAAATACATTTTTCAGTGCAGTCATTTTTGAGAAACAGTACTTGCCATATTGGTGACCAATAAATATATTATTTTTTTCCCCTCCTTTTAAAAGGCATGGAACAAGGTTTGCCCACTGGACCGAGGAGGCAAAGTCCCTCTGTGAAGGGAATCTTTTGCCACTTTATAGGGCTTTTCCGGGTGTAACCACTGACTTGCCACAGCATGTTGTTACCACATGTGCTCGGAGGTCTTCAAATCAGGCACTTGTAGACTACATTGTGGCAACAAAAGCAACAGATAACCACATTCAAGTACATAGATCAAGCATGCATTTCAAAGCTAAATCTTATTCAGAATGTAAACTACTTGCAAGACATGTAAATTGTAATGTTGTTAATGTAATTTTTTTATTTTGTCTACAGTCCATCATCAGTGGGCAAATAAACTCAAAGTGGCTTGACAGTTATTCTGATCGTTCTGTCAAAAAAACCCTGTGCCACTTTACATTGAAGATGAGGATCAAGTTGACTCACTTTTCTTTCACCTCTCCTCCGTTCTAAAAAGCACATGCACAACCCCCCAAAAGGATGAAATTAAGTTCATCATGGATGTTCTTTTTCCTGAGGTAGGTCTCATGCTTTAGCTGTGCTCTGCATGGTGTATATGTACTGTTTTATTATCATGTAGTTTTAAAAACTTTAATTTTACACGATTTCTGCAAAACAGTTTTATTTTATTTATGACAGACATGCGATTATGTTGTTTATAAAATGTCTTTATATGTGGCTTATTTGGGGAGTGATGGATCTCATTTCTTTCTTTTTGGTAGTCTATTATCTGTGCACTTGCCTACACTGAAAACCTGTCCATCCTGGAGGCTGAGCTAAAATTTATGAAAGGACCTGTGTTCGACATAAGGTATGACTGGGATCATATTAACAAAAAACTATTTAACAGGGCATGCTGTGATTCCACTGCAAGAAAATCTAATCCACATCTAGTCTTGTTTCTGGACCAAATATCTAAATATTCTTAAATCAAGAAGAATGTTCTAGACAAGTAAAAAAATGGCTTGTTCTTAGAAAAAACATGCCAATTTTTAAGCAAGTTTTTTCTTAAAACAGGTCAAATAATTTGCCAGTGGGGTAAGCAAAATTAACTTGCTTGTAAATGGTTTTACTCACTCCACTCACAGGTTTTTACATTTGTAGTTTTTCTTTTTTTTGAAAACAAGACAAAAAAATTGCCTGTGTAGAAAATGCTTCTTGTTTTAACTTTAAAGGAGTTAACGCATCCAGGGGCATAGATCCATTTTGAGAGGCTGTGGTGGTAAGACACTGAAAAAGTGTTAGTCTAATTTCTAATTCATCCAGTATTTAGCTGACAGGCATCACTTTAAAATAGCATGGAAAGCCTGTTTTGAGTAACCACTTAACTGAAGGTAAAAGTTGATGTATTTAACATATTTTTAACATTTGAAGTTAACATATCTTTTTAAAAATTATAAAGTGTTAGCTGATCATGTTAATGAAGAAAATTTCTTTATTGACTTAGTATATTTTTGTAATCTGTCTCTAAATGTTATATATGTTGATTTTTTAAAATTGGACCAATTGTTTATTTAGTTAGGTGTACTAAATTAATTCATTAAGTCATGAATAAATGGATTTAGCGTATACCAGAGGTCACCAAGCTTTGTCCTGGCGGGCCGGTGTCCTGCAGAGATTAATTTACCCTAAAAAAACACAACTGAACAAGCTAATCAATGTCTAAGGTATACTTCAAACTTTCACAAAGATGTGTTGAGGAAAGATTGATGTAAACTTTGCTGGACACCGGCCCTCCATGACTAAGAAGTTTGGTAACCCCTGGTGTATACTGTCAAGATAACAAATGTTTTTATTTGTTGTTTTTGGAAATCAGGGTTGTTGCTCCAAATTTAACTTTCTTAACTTTATATTGAAATTAATCGAAACAAAACTTAAAAGATTTGAAAATATATTTGGAAGTTGTATGAAAATCGCATTGCATTCAATTCAATTTAATTTAATGCAATCCTGTCCTAAATGGCTATTTTATATTTTGTTGAAATGCCATTAAATATTTTTTAGACACTACCATACATCTATAAATGCATAGAAAACCTCACAATTATACATGGTCTACTAATTCTGTTCATAGCTATTTATTTTTTATATATTAGCATGGAAGTATACATTATATATGAAATCATGATTATTGTTTCTCACTAATTTCAGAATTTCTATTGTAACAGAATTTGTTATGAAGAAAGTAATTAAATATGTTTGGCATGTTTTAGGATAAGGAAAGTCAGAATCACAATAGCTGCAAATGACAAAAAATGTACATAAATAATAATGACTTAGTCCTTTATATATCCCCTAACTATCAATGTATTCTGGGAGTTACAACTCAAAATCCTTAAATCATAATCAAATATTTGAAAAAAATATTTTGATATGTTAAAGGTCCAATTAATATAAAAAAAATACTTATAAAATGATTTTATTTTACTTATTTTTCACTCCTAACTGTTTAAGGGCTAAGAATTTTTAGATATCAGAGTGAGAAGCATTTTTGCAGAGCCTTTATAAATAACTTTATTTGTTTTTCAGCGAGCGTAAAGAATTTGATTTAAGGATTAGGCATCATTTGAAGAAGACTGGCAATCCCTATTAATATTGTTGGCAATAAATAAATGGTTCAAAAAAATCAAATGTTGTCTGGGTTTTTGTTTGTCGGGTAGCTAAATAGTCCTTGGAATTTTAGAAAGGAATGAATTGTTTGTCTAAAAGTATTCATTGTCTGGTAGTCAATACCACTGCATTCTCATTAAAGCATATCATTAATCCATATTACACTGCATTGTTTGTTCATAATTTTGTTTTCAACAAAATGCATATCTCTATATGAAAAGATAACTGCTACAATTAATCATTACACTATCACAATGTTTACAATTTTTGTAATTGGGCTCTTGTATATCTGAAATAATATGGTGAGTGTATCTAGTGTATATTTAAACTCTTTCTGATACATTAACTTGACGTTAAAAAGTATGTAAGTCATTTAATAATGTGGAAGCGTATCATCCCCCTACTGGACGCATCAGGAACAACAGGTGCGTAAAACTGCCTGGGCCGTAAAACTGTCTGGGCCTTAAAACTGCTTGGATCCAAGACTGCAGACGCCCCATATAGGACACCGGCGGTCAAGTGAGAAGTTCGGGGGGCGTGGTTGATTTGATGTACAAGCGTTTGATTGGAAGTTCATTCCATCAGGCAGTCCTTCTGCGCATGGCCAAGCTCCAATTTCAGCAGTCTTTAGCCGCAGTCACACTAGAGTTTGAGCTTGCGAAATTTTGTCGTACGGCGCTGCGAAAAGGGGCGGGATTAAACAAGATGATTAGACATTAAAAAAGCGAGAGATTGCTCCATGTTTTACATTTCTGTTCAGAGAGGTCATGTTTTGATCCTGCATTGGTCTCACGCAGTCAAGTGATGCGATTTTACAGGTCAGAGTTCACCAAGCTTGAACTTTGCACTGCAGCAACCTGCGAAACTTGACGCATGACCCTGCGTTTCCAGTCTGACGCAATCGCGTGCGTATGAACGGAAGTCTATGGGGAGTAAAGTCCAGTGTGATCGCGGCTTTTTGCGACAGTTTGTGCCCGTCACGAGGCGTTTTTTCCTTCACAGCGTTTAATGGAAAATGGCGCTGTCGCGATGTCTATATTTTATACAGTCATTGGTCTCTCTCCTTTGGAGGATGGATGGGTAAAATGGGGGGCTCTTCAAAAGTATGCGGTCACATCATAGATATGTGGTCACATAAGCAATTTCTTCTATGGTTTTCTAGAAACAAGACGTGGAACAACTTCCCCTCCTGACATAAATCATCACTCTCCCCTGTGTTTAATTAAAAAGTGCTTACCTGTTGTCGAGACGGATGACTGGAAGTTCCGGAAGATAAATGTGGAGAAACTGAACCGGTGGTGCAGCTTTGAGAAAATAGACATTCACTGTCAGTTGTGGACAGGAGAACTGTGTGAAGAGACATGTTGAGTCAATGATCGCCGAAATGTCCTCTTGGAGTATCAAATAACTGCTTTGTTCGCTGGATTTATCCAATATTCCGTTATTGGCCGCCATTGAGACTCTCGCGAGTTGTGAACAGCTACCGTCACCGTGGATTGTGGCGATTATTACCGTAAAGAAGTGAGAGAAAGACACGTTCCAGATAAGGCAAGACCTGACCTTATTATACGACGTCCCCAGAGTGTGAACTTTCTTAAAGAAAGCGTACTTTTGAGTGTGTAACGCAAGGTTTGGGACAAACTACCGTTATTCCTCTTTAACGGACCGTTATGTTGCCTAGTTACGAGTCCTGTCAATCATCTCCTCACGTCATCCTCGCCAGCAGGATAATTATGCATTCAGAAATTAAAACACGTCTTTTTAAAAGTTCACATTGTTGTTCCTGATCAAATATATCGCGGAAAACGTTGTTTAAATATTTTCCAGTATTCAAACATCTTTACCGAAGCCTCTCTACTTGAGCGTTGGTCGCGCGAGTCCGCCATGTTTGTAGTTTACCACCATACCTGCGTTTGTAGTTTATATGGGGCGTCTGTAGACTTGGATCCAAGCTGATTCCTGATCAATGGGTTCCTGATGCGTCCTGTAGGGTGGATGAAATATACATGGCCAAATAATACAGTCGAAGCAAAGAGCATAGAATCACCAAGAGGCTATACGGGGCGTCTGCAGCGCCACTCTGTTGCTATTTTGAAAACAGCCACTAGATGCCGCTAGTGTCACGCTGCGGCCATTTTGGAATGAAAATTCCAACCGAACAGCAGCACGGATAACTAACGTTAGACAGAATGAGTTAAAATATTGAGTTAAATATGAGTTAAAATATTATAATATATGCTCTCAGCATAAATGAGTACACCCCCTTTGAAAAGTAACATTTTAAATAATATCTCAATGAAAACAGACAATTTCCAAAATAGGTTGACAAGACTAAGTTTACTATATCTGGTATCTAACATATCTTTTTCACTTATAACATGAAAGTAGTTTTAATAAAATAACTTGGACTATTATAACTATTTAATTTTAAAATGACCGTTAAAAAAAAAGGTTAAAATATATGAAACAAGTCTGTAAAATTAACTATTAAAAGTGCTGATAATCACCAGTCTTTGATTGCAAGTGTCGTCTATCAGGTTGTATTTCAGGTTTAATGCACTTTTTAAATAAATTAATTAAAAACAAAGCAGCTGCTTGCCATCTTGACAGCAATAAGATCAAATGGACGGCCGTTCGCTTTTACTCCAAAATGGCAGAATCGCGGGGCTGCTGCTGTTGCAGTGGAACCAGGGGCGAACTGGCCATTGGGAGCACCGGGACATTTCCCGGTGGCCTGACGGTCAATCTGGCCTGCCGTAAACAACACCCGCCCCGCTATAGCAACAACAGCCCCGCTGCCAAGGCAACCGCAGTCAGCCAGCTTCGCTCATGTTTCCACGCGCGTGTCGCGATGTTGTTCGCGTCCCGGCAGCCGTCTGTCTCTCCCGCGCAAGCTGCGAGACGGGCGCGCGACAGACAGAGAGAGAGAGAAAGAGAGCGAGCGAGCGCGCGCGCAAATGCGGAGAGAGGACGCTCGACAGGCGGAGGTGTAAGCAACCAACACCCCCCACCCACCCCGGTCTTCACTTTCTAGATCGCTTCAGAAGTGGCCTGACTGACTGTCACTTTGGCACGGTAGAAAATGCGTTCCAAGTCCGCCCCTGAGTGGAACGTTCTATTACGTGTCGCCTCTTGGAGATTTTAAGCTCTTTGTTTAAAGTAAACACTTCCACATTATTAAATGTCCTATTCATAGATACACTGTTTTTATTTTTTTAGCTAAATATAAAAGCCAAGTAAATGTGTCAGAAAGTGAGTTTAAATATACACACATGATACACTCTTTCAGGGACGCTGCTGGCCAAAATGGCGCCCTAAGCTAAATTTTACTGTGGTGCCCTAACAGAGGGACAAAAACACACAAACGTATGTATTTAAACTTGTATTTATGTATTGAGATGCATATAAACACATCTTTGCATTATAAAATAATAGTTTACATCAAAATAAACACTGACATGTCTTCTGCAGAGGCATTTCTAGTTTCAAATATTTACAAAAGGTAAGGAATAAACCCTCTCTGTACCTGTAGAGATGGTCGGTCCTCAGTGCTGAGTCCTGTATCTCTACCTGTGCAGCTGCTGGTGTCTCTGGAGCAGTGCTGGATCAGGACACCTCATCTTCTTTTGTATCATATTTCAGCGTTGAACCTCCATGTACAAAACAGAAGAAATTAGTCATTTAAAGGAAAACTCATGATGACACCATTAAGACAGCGGGATAATCATAATGTTTCTAAACTTTAACCAACATGTGGATTTAACTTGCACTGTAATCTATGGTGAGAAAAACTGACCTGTACTGTCAGTATAAATCAGTCATTTGCCTTTAAGAATTAATGAGTGTACTTTTACACAAAAACTTATTGTTAACATTCAGAAAATATAAATAATCAAAAAATAATCATCTAGGAATCCATGCAATACTTGAATAATTGAATAATCCATGCAATAATTGATGTTTCAGAAATCACAGAATGTTAGTCAGTTTTGTTATTTTATATAGTAATGTACAAAAATGAGGAACTGGCCAATTAAAAACACCAATCCACCGATATAAAGATTAAAGAGACTTTATTGTCATTGCAGCGATACAACGAAATTAACTAGGCAGCTCTCAGAGAACAGCAGCAATAAGAAATGTAGAAATAGACAAACAATAAACAAATATAACGGCACTGAATTATAATAAATACTACATACAGTGAAATAACTGCAGTGCATGTGTGTGTAGCTGGTGCACAAACATAGTTGTGGCGAAGTTAAACGTTAGCCTCATTAAAGGTGCAGTATGTAAGTTTGACACCCAGTGGTTGAACTGGGTATTGCACTCCTAGATTAAAATAAACACACGCGTGGGATGCCAGAGATTGAGTACAGGAGCGAGTGATTTAAACTGTGTTCTAAATAAAATCAACGACATGCGATAGAAGGAATTATGTTCCATATTAAAAGGAGTTTTAGTTCTAACCAACACCTCGAATTGAGATATTAGAAACGGTTTCTATTTCTCACAGCTCAACATGTGAAACCTATGACAGTGCACCTCAGGTAAGCCTCGTGTGTTTTATTCAGTGCTAAGTGCTAACAATGTGAGTTTGAATGGATTCTAAACCTTACCGTTTCGTGAGTGAGTGCTTATTCTGTGCTTCTGAAAGGCTGTATTTACATTTTTGTCGAGTTTCGTCTGGTGCAAAGAGTCAAACTGCTGTTTGCGTGTTGTTAGGACACGAGATTACAATGTAACCTGCTCGCCTAATGTTTACGTTCGTAATATTTATATCATTTGCTAATTAATAACCTCATGTGGAACTGAATCTGTCTCATTTCGACGTCTGATACTGTCCATTTCGGTCACGGGCGCATGCTTTTAGAGCCTTTCTGAATGAATGAATGAAATACGCTGTTTTCCAACAAGGCAACCCGGAGTGCTGAATTATAATTGGCTAAACTGGCATTCTGCAGGTTAACTTTACCTAAACACAGACAGCGTTCCGGCACGGAAAAACCATTTTCAAAGCAGAATATCTGACTTCAGCATTGTTTTTCAGTTAAACAAGTATGTTCACTTGGGATGTTTCTTAAATATCTGCAAACATATTATGGTATTTTTATGCTTTAGAAGAATCAAAAACTTACATACAGCACCTTTAATATATTTGAACAACCAAAATATGTTTTCCAGATTGATGGACAGAAGTTACCTTAAAGTGATGCTCAGGACTCATCTTGTAGTTTTTTCCTCTTCTCGGCTCCAGACTGCTGTCGTCTTTTCTCAGGCATAGAGCTGCAACTTGCATCAATTATAATCAGGGATGGGCAGTATTTATGATACAAGTATTTCAAATCTGTATTTTAAATACACAATAGAATTTAGTCATTTGTATTTTATGGGGTTTATGAAAATGGGTTTATATTTTGTATCAAAATTCTTTAGTGTCTTGTATTTTTGTATTTTTAAAATACTTTATAAGAAGTCTTCATGATGACATCATAAAAATGTGGCCTTTGATTGGTGCTTTCTCAGTTATTTGCCAAGGCTTGAGATCAGACCAGAAAATTGATTAATGTTGATCAGTGCTTGGGGTATGGATTGGAATTATGCATCACATATTAAGAAAGTACCAGACAAATAGCAGAGGGAAATTTCAGGGCAGGTCAAAATCAGACAGGAAAATAAGACAAATAACATAACAACATAGCTCAACAGTTTATGCTAACGGCAGAACGGCTGGTTTGCAAATAGAAAACAAAGAAAATAGATTGTTAAAATTTTTAATCTGCTGAAGAGAGTTTTGAGAGATTATTTGAAGCGAAGAGGAGAATATTTCTGAGGAGATCTGATACTTGCATGACGTGGATGAAGAGTAACTTCTGGTATTTTCTAACGCTGAATCTCTGAAGCAGTCAGGAACAAAGTGAGACAGCAAAACAACAACTCTTAAGAAGCATCGATGGAGGCGCTGGAGCTGGACCTGGAAGCAGTGGAGAGCCAGATTCACAATATCGAGATGAAGCAGGCGCAGCTCCGGAAACAACGGGTCTTGCTCGGTGTGCCCTGCACTGCGGCTCGCTCATCAGAGGTAAGTGTGCGATACAATCTCAACACTCTGTCTACCGCAACCCCACGTGTTTCTCTGTCCAGGCCCAGTGCACCGAGGATGCGGTTAGCCCAGGCGTCGTTCACGCTGGCACCTGGCTACCCCGGCCCCTGGGTGCAGCTGCGTAAGGTGCTTACCAGGTCCCGGGGCAGAATGTCTCCTCCTCCTTTGTTCGAGATCTCCATGGAGAACCGATTCGCCCCTCTCCACGAGACGGGTCGCCATGTGGGTATCATCGGTGACGCTATCGTTCGTCACATCCACGCTGCTTCCACCAAAGGTAACAACGTACGCACTCACTGCTTCCCTGGTGCTCGCGTTAAGAATATTTCTGCCCAGGTACCTACTATCCTGAATGCTGGCGAGAGCATCGGAGCTGTTGTCCTCCATGTGGGGACGAACGGCACCGGGCTGCTGCAGACAAAGATCCTGAAGAGGGACTTCAGGAGCCTGATCGAGACGGTTCGACGCACCTCACCTGCCACGCAGATCATCGTTTCTGGACCCCTTCCTACCTACCGCCGAGGAAATGAAAGGTTCAGTAGACTTTTTGCTCTGAATAAATGGCTATTAACATGGTGTAATGAACAGAAATTGCTCTTTGCCAATAACTGGAATCTTTTCCAGGAGCGTCCTAGGCTTTTCCGTGCTGACGGGCTGCACCCCAGTCTCTGGCTAACCCAATAGAGACTGTCTGTTCCTCGTATTATTAGATCAACAATTAAACGTACTGTGTGCTCTAGAAAAAATCTATTAAGAATAAAGTCAGAAAAACAGCTAAAAAATGAAAATACAAACTTCGTAAAGCTCGGTCTCCTAAACATCAGGTCACTAGCACCTAAATCACTTATCATAAATTAAATAACAGATAACAATCTAAATGCACTCTGTCTCACTGAAACCTGGCTGAAACAAAATGACTATATTAGCTTAAATGAAGCAACTCCTCCAGGATTCACATATAAGCATGAGGCTTGTCAAACTGGTCGTGGTGGTGGAGTTGCAGCAATCTTTAGTGATATTCTTAATGTTAATCAGAGAAACAGACTTATGTTTAACTCCTCTGAAGTATTAGAGCTTAATGTTATGCTTCCGGATATTATGCAAAAACCTATGATATCTCTCGCTTTAATCACCATATATAGACCCCCAGGACCCCATGTCAATTTCCTAAAAGAGTTTTCTGATTTTATTTCAGACTTACTAGTTAAAACTGATAAAATACTAATTGTAGGAGACTTTAACATCCACATAGATGACGCTAACGGTTAGGGGTGTCAAAATTAATTGTTTCTGCGATGCATCATGATGCAGACGGGGACAATTCGATATCGGTTTAGTAATAATCATAACCGGTTATTATGTACTGACGTCATTTATCTCTTATGTGCGATGTTGCAGTAGAATACTATGGCGAAGGAGGCGAGGGCGAGTAAATAAACCGCTCCTACTACTTAAAAGGTAGATGATTATGCACAGTTCAACTGCTTGTGAGTTGGAAAGTCTTTCATTGATACTGAAGAAGGTTCAGCACACGAGCCGCTATTTCACTACTAGGGAGAAATGCTGTAAAACTCCTTCTCTGCCTCTCTCTCTCTCACTTTGCACATTTGACCCGCTGGCGTGTTCGTGAGGTAACTTTTTCCTTTCCTCATGGCTGTTAAAGTGGATCCAGACACGAGCGTGCCTGAGGTGCAAGTTTTCTCCACTGTGTCTATTATGGATTACCTGTGATAACAGCATATTATGCACATACAGACTGTAACCGCGGCTGTTCTTCCTACGTCACTCATTGGTGAACAGAGCTTTCATTTCTAAAGCCAATCGCAGCCCTTTCTGTTGAAGACAATGACCAGTCATAGGGGTGTAAGACCTCGTTTGACAGCGCTCAAAAAGCAAGCGGGATCATATTTACATTAGTTTATTTGCTATAAATGCTCATGCTGTCTTCTGTGCATGTGTTGGAGTTTTGTTTCATACATTCAAAAAGAGTGTTTTCTGTGAGCAGGTCAAATTAAAGGTAGTTCATATATCTGACTGCTTGTATAAAGGACAAAATTGTATTTAAAATAATATATATATATATGAATATATTTATAGATTTTAATAAAAAATTAATTCTTGTGTTGTGAAGAAAAAATCTAATTATGTATGGAAAGCATCATCAATGCACCGAGATATCGAATTAAACTGAACCAATGGCATGATAATCGTAACTGAACCCAACCGTGAGACCAGTGTAGGTTCACACCCCTACTAATGATACATTAGGGCTCGCGTTTATAGATTTACTACCTTCACTTGGGATAAAGCAAAACATTGTTGGTCCAACCCATCGCTTAAAGCATACATTAGATCTAATTCTGTCTTATGGAATTGAGGTCTTTGATGTAGACATTATTCCACAAAGTGATGATATTACAGACCACTACCTCTTACTATATAAGCTGTGTCTACCTGAAATCCGCTCTGATATACCGCCCTAGTAGAACTATTGTTCCGTCCACCAAAGATGAATTCACAAATAACTTACCTGATCTTTCTCTATTTCGAAATCCAAACGAAAATGACCTTAATGTAATAACCAGCAGTATGGATGCCATCTTTACTAGCACACTTAATACAGTGGCACCCATCAAATTAAAAAAGGCTAGAGAGAATAAAACTGCACCATGGTACAATAATCATACTCGCGCTCTCAAAACAGCAACCCGTGCTCTGGAACGTAAATGGGGAAAAAAACTAATTTAGAGGTTTTTAGAATCGCGTACAGAGTTGTTACGTTCCTTCCCCTTTTTGTCTAGGGTTGGGGAAGGAAAACAATAAAGTAAACAAAAATTTTTAATTTAAGGAAAAGACCAAATTAATTAATTATTATAAAAGGTTAAAGAAACAAAATTGAGGGAACACTTCAATCCTCTGCTTCAGAAATGGAAAACAACCACAAAAGTAAACTTAAATCTTTTATTCTTTTTTTCTCATCAAAATCAACAATAAAAGGAAGCATAAGTCTAAATAACCTATGGGGTAAAAGAAAATAAACAAACAACAAAGGCTTTCCTCAACTCCCTTACTCTTAACAAACACAGTCAAACAGGTATAAAATAAAAATGGCACCCTCTCCCTATAGCTTCCTTAAGTAAATGAAAAGTCAAAGAAATTACACAATTACCTCTTAAATACCGAACAAAAATTATATATATATATATATATATATGAATCATTCAATGAAGCAAACACACTGATATTAAGTTCTACAACACAAGGCCCACAACAAGTTTCTTCAAATTACACAGAAGCAAAATTGTACTCACTAGCTCAATAAACTTCCCACAATTCACAACAGGTAAATACCCACAAAGTATGCAACAAACACACCAGTCTGGAGCAGGGGAGAAGTGAACCTCTCCTTGGCTTGAGTCACATTCCTCTTTTGTAGCAGCGTGTCACTGCAACACGCTTCCAATGATGAGCACCACCTGGGCCCAATCTGCTCTACCTAACAGGCAGAGAGAGACATGGGAAGAGTGACAAAGAACACACAAGCACACAACATAACCACTCCCAATAGGCAGCAAACTAACAATAACACAAATAAATTAAATATATAATAAATACATCCAAGGGATGTAACAGTATGTCCAGCTATAGGAGGCTCTTAAATCTGCCAGGGCCGAGCACCTCCGCAAACTGATAGAAAATAATCAGAACAATCCTAGATTTTTATTTAGCACCATTGCTAAATTAACAAATAATCGATCATCTTTACAACAAAATGTCCCACCGCAAATTAGTAGTGACGACTTCATGAATTTTTTCAGTGATAAAATAGAAGGCTTTAGACAGAAAATAGAAGATGTTAAACTTTCTGCACCGCCTCATACTCCAGATCCAGTAAACCAGGGGTGCTCAACCCTGTTCCTGGCGATCGACCTTCCAGCTGATTTCAGCTCCAACCCTGATCAAACACACCTGAACCAATTAGTTAGAACGTGAGGAGCACTTGATAATTACAGGCAGGTGTGTTTGATAAGGGCTGCAACTGAAAACTGCAGGAAGGTCGATCGCCAGGAATAGGGTTGAGCACCCCTGCAGTAAACATTTCACTGAATCAAAATAACCTACAATGCTTCAAAACCATAGGACAGGAAGAGCTAGATAAAGTTATAAATAGTTCTAAACCAGCTACATGTATGTTAGATCCAATTCCAACAAAATTACTGAAAGAATTGCTACCTGTTATAGGAGAACCTCTCCTTAATGTTATCAACTCTTCTTTATCTTTAGGCCATGTTCCAAATCCTTACAAGCTAGCTGTTATTAAGCCTATTATTAAGAAACCACAACTGGACTCGAGTAACTTGGCTAATTATAGGCCTATTTCAAATCTTCCGTTTATGTCTAAAATACTAGAAAAAGTTGTTTCTACCCAATTATCCTCCTTTCTGCAGACAAACAACATTTTTTAAATGTTTCAGTCAGGTTTCAGGCCTCATCACAGTACAGAAACTGCATTAGTAAAAATAACCAACGATTTACTCTTAGCTGCTGACCAGGGGTGCATCTCACTATTAGTTCTACTTGATCTTAGCGCCGCATTTAACACCATTGACCACAATATTCTCATAAATCGCTTAAATTCTACAGGTGTCCAGGGACAGGCTCTTCAATGGTTTAGGTCATACTTAGCTGACCGTTACCAGTTTGTGAATATTAATGGACAGCTTTCACAAGTAAGGCCAGTAAAGGATCAGTTTTAGGCCCCTTGCTGTTTACAATATACACCAAACCACCCCCGACAGCTGAGCGGGACTCTGCAAAATAAACCGTGAAACTCTGACCAATGTGAAGAGAGTTTACTCACACGTGACTTGTTTTAGCTATTTTGGTCCGTTTGGAAACTTAGCCGTGTGAAAGCGAACCGCACCAAGAACAAAGAGCACAGGGCACTGGTGCTCCTAACTTTAAAAATTTAGGTGCACCAGTCAAAATTTAGTCGCATCCACCAATTATATCCACCGTTGCTAAGTTTTATATAAACAGATTTATTGCATTTGAAATCAACACTAATCAAAACTAACAAGCAAAAAATATATATGCTAGCGTGAGAAAAATATGTCTCAACGAAATCCTGTTATCACAAGAAAATACATTTTTATAACATAACTGAGATACACGGACGGACCGCTCACCGGCCCTGCACGCACTACTTGACATGAATGAATCTGTTAACGTGCTGTGCTCTCACGGGTGATGTCTGATATTGCACAGATGCTTTTGACATGTACCTTATTATTTGTATACGTCATTTTAATAGCAATACTGGTCTTATGAGCAGCAATATTAGTTTAATCTTGGTCAATGCAAGCCCTTTTGCGTACGTGGTGTTAACTTTTACTCATAGCTGCACACCTGACAGCATCTGGCGATTAAATGAAGGATTAAACAGAACATCTCTTGCTTAAAATGTGCAGATGTGGGGTTTTCCGGTATGGCGTCGACACATGTAGCAGCATAGAAAGAGCGCTCCCATACACACTGGTATTAATCCTCCTATTTACATCATATATGATAACCTAAACCATACTTAAATAATATGGAGGGGGGACAAAAACAAAAAGGCTAGGACAAAACATCCATTGAAACCTGAAAAAAATGAGAAATCAACAGAAGGAAAATCCGAGACGGACAGGATAGCTGATAGCCTGTCAGCTAGCACTGCAGCAATACATACGGACATCAAAGCTTTCCAGATGGATATTAAAACTGATTTTACCACCTTCTCTCGCAAAACATATGAAAATGGAACTAAGCAACTTTAAACAAGAAGTTAATCAAAAACTGGATGGCCTTATCACGGACCTAAACGCAACGGCAGAAAAGGTCAACGAAGCGGAACAGCGAGTTGGAGAATTGGAGGAGAACGTTGCGGAGTTGAAAGAAATGCTTGATCAAACCATCCAAATTCAAGAAAATTTACAAGAGAAACTGATAGATCTAGAAACACGCTCCCGTAGAAATAATATCCGGATTTTTGGAATCCCGGAAGGAAGCGAAGGGAATAATATCCAAGACTTGGTGGAAACGATTATCAAAACGGAGCTATCACTCGACGAACTGGACCTTAAAATCCAACGGTGTCACCGGGCACTCGGTCCAAAACCACCCGCTGAAGCACACCCTAGATCAGTGGTGGTATTCTTCCTGGAATACAAAATGAAGGACCTGGTCCTCCGCTCTGCATGGAGGAAGAAAGTAATACACTGGAACGAAAAAAGGATTTTCTTTGACCAAGACTAACCACCTGAGATCCAACAGAAAAGATGGGCGTTTGCTCCGATAAGAAAAATACTGAAAGAAAAGGGGATTAAGTTCCAAACACCACCGCCGGCGAAACTTAGAATCTTTCTGGAAAACAGACCGGTCACGTACAATACGATGACGGAGGCATCAAAAGATCTGAAAGAAAAAGAACTGATAAACAGTGAAGAAGAAACTATTATAGGAATCTCAGGGAAAGTGAAACAAAGACCTTGGCAAAAGGTTGGAGTGACATCGAAGAAAAGTAAGGAAAGATCCGGGAAAAACTACGTGAATTTCAAAGGGACAACACTAGCTCCGTTTAAAAGAAGGATAAAACCTGACAGATCCTAACAAAGAACTCTGAAAGACTGGTAAAACTTTTTGACTTAATTCACCGATGATGGACATTTAAATCGTTTGAAGGAAGAATGGTATTTAACCAAACTGACCAACGACACGAGATGAACGATTAAGGAGAACAAGACTCGAGTCATTGAGTAACATACTGGTAGGAAGACATAAAGGGATTCTAATTTATACACTTAAAATCCCCAGTTATAATTAGTAGAAATATTAAACTTGAAAACCTAGCCAGAAATACAAGAATGTAGTATTGCCAGATATGGGCGCTGAATATATTCGTTAACATTTTTTGTGCACTAGGCACAGCAAGGAGGGGCCCTTTAGAGAAGGAAGGCTTTCCCCTCACATTAGGAAGTTATTTAAGACTTCAAGGTTTGGAGACCTGTTTTGTTGTGTTTTTTTATGTGGTTCAAGATATTTATGTTTGTGATGTTCATGTTCTGGTCACCGTAATCTACGCAATAACACTTGATTATAATCAGTGGCGGCTGGTCAATAGAGGGCGCTGGGGCGCCGCCCCCGTCAAGTTAGACTCCTTTAATATGTCAATATTTATTATCACAAATATTAACAAAATAAACTGATTTAATTATAACATTCTAACATTTATTGTAGTCATACTAACATATATTGAAAAAAAAATGTATGAACAATATTTGTTCATATGTGTACGGGGCGCCGGACTAATGAGTGTCTATGTGGGTACACGAACTTTTGCAAAGCACGTGATATGACGATAAGCTCTAATTGGCCGGTTTTAAATTGTCTTTGGGGCGCAGCGCTCTGCGTCCCGAACCCTCCAATTTTTTGGTTAGAACGAATGATATTTGTTTTTATATGATTGGCCTTATGTGATTGGACCATTCTCACTTACACCGTTCACTCAGCAGCAGCTCGTCAGTTAGCTGTGCTGACCTTTATTCATATAGTGAAAGCAAGTGCAAGATGAAGGAAAATTCTGTTGTATCTTTGCAAAGTTATCCGTTCACAAGGCGTTTGGATGAAGAAAAAAAAAATAATAATCAAGGAGCTTGGACCAGATCGACCTTCCTTGCAAAACTAATTCACCAGTAAAATTAATTTGAAAACAAATTCACCAGTAGTCAAGTGATGGCGAGCGCGCGTATATTCGGGGCTTTTCCAGCACTTGTCATGACAAACGGAGTTGGCTGGCAGGTTGTGATGTAAGTCATGCCTTTTACTGTTTTCCATGTTTGCCGTTTCAAACAGCATGACGCAAGAGAGGCTGAATGCATTGGCCATGCTGTCAATAGAGAAGAGACTGGTGACTGAGATGACTGACTTTAACCAAAAGCTCATTAAGAAATTTGCAAGCCAGAAAGAAAGAAGAGCAAAATAATTTTTTAAGTAGTGCTGCCAGTGATTAGGCAACATTTATGTGTGTGTGTGTGTGTGTGTTTACTGATTATCTTGATTACTTCATTACTGATAAACCCAAATTGAACTAAAATGAACTGATTTGTGATGCATTTATTGTATGCTTTAGTCAATTTTGTTGTTTGGTATATCACCTGAAAAATGGCTTTTAAAATGTGCCCCCCCTCACATTTTTTAACACCAGCCGCCACTGATTATAATATATGCAAAAACAGGAATATATAATTACTTTGAATATTAATGGGTTACTAAATCCGATTAAAAGAAGCAAACTTGTGGCTAAAATGAAAAGAGAAAAACAACAGATAATATTCTGGCAAGAGACGCATCTTTCTGATACAGAACATAAAAAATTAGAAAAAATGGGATTTCAGGTTTTTTTTCCTCATATAATAATGGTCGTAAACGGGGAGTAATGACATTAATCTAAAAAAAAATCAACTTCCAATTAATTTCTGAAATTACTAATAAAGAAGGACGATATAACCTAATTAAAGGAACTATCGACCAAAACGAAGTCACATTAGTTAATATATAGACCACCTGAAAAAGACAAAGCATTTGTCAAAAAAATATTTACTATTATAGCCAAGGAGGCCTCAGGTACGTTGATCTGTGGGGGAGACTGGAATGTACAACTTCAGCCTAAATTGGACTCATCTTCTAATAGGCAAATTAGTCAAGAAACCAGACAAATAAGATATATGATGAAAGAATTAGGCTTAAAGGTGCAGTATGTAAGTTTGACACCCAGTGGTTGAACTAGGTATTGCAGTCCTGGATCAAAATAGACGCAAACGCGGGATGCCAGATTGAGTACAGGAGCGAGTGATTTAAACTGTGTTCTAAATAAAGCAACGACACGCAACAGAGGGAATATTTTTCATATTAAAAGTAGTTTTGGTTCTAACCAACACCTCGAATTGAGATATATGAAATGGCTTCTATTTCTCACAGCTCAACATGTGAAACCTATGATAGTGATCACCTCAGGTAATTCTTGTGTGCTTTATTCAATGCTAAATGCTAACAATGTGAGTTTGAATAGATTCTAAACCTTATCGTTTCGTGAGTGAGTGCTTATTCTGTGCTTCTGAATGGCTGTATTTACATTTCTGCCGTGTTTCGTCTGGTGCAAACAGCCAAACTGCTCATTACTGTGTATCTCGTCACAAAGCATGTTATTAGGACACAGGGTTACAATGTAACCTGCTCACCTAATGTTTACATTCACAATATTTATATCATTTGCTAATTAATAACCTCATGTGGAACTGAATCTGTCTCATTTCGATGTCTGATACTGTCCATTTTGCTCACGGACGCATGCTTTCAGAGCCTTTCTGAATGAATTAATTAATGAATGAATGAAATACGCTGTTTTCCAACAATGCAACCCGGACTGCTAAAATGTAATTGGCTAAACTGGCATTGTTCAGGTTGAATTTACCTAAACAAAGACAGCGTTCCGGCACGGAAAAACCATTTTCAAAGCAGAATATCTGACTTCAGCAATGTTTTTCAGTTAAACAAGTATGTTTACTTGGGATGTTTCTTAAATATCTGCAAACATATTATAGTATTTTTATGCTTTAGAAGAGTCAAAAACTTACATACAGCACCTTTAATAGATGTATGGAGAGACATATACCCTTCTAAAAAAGAAAAACTTTCTTCTCTTCCGCCCACATGTCTCATTCTAGAATTGATTATTTTTTTATGTTTGGGTCAGATCAACATAAAATAAAAGACTGTAAAATAGGAACAAGAGACATCTCAGACCATGCAGGAGTATATTTAACAGTGTACCTGGACAATAAACCCAAAAAGACATTTTGGCGATTCAACCCTAATCATTTGAATGATTTTGACGTGTAGAATATGTTAAAAAAGAACTATCAGAATATTTAAAACATAATGATAATGGTGAGGTGTCACCTAGTATCCTATGGGATGCAGCTAAAGCTGTTATGCGAGGTAAACTTATAATGTGGGGATCAAGGAAAAAAAGCAAAAACTGAATCACATAAATAATCTGAATATACAACTTAAAGAATTAGAGACTATATGGTAATAAAAAAGATCCAGATATGTTTAATAAGATCAAAGAAGTTAAAGCGAAACTCAATAAAATATTCGATGAGCAAGTACAATTAAAACTTACATTTTTAAAACAGACATTTTATGAAAGTGGTCCAAAAGCAAAAAGGCTCCTGGCATGGAGAATAAGGAAACAACAGGCAGAGAGGAGTATATTTAAAATAAAAGATCCCAAAACTAAAAAGATATGTCATAAATTGGAGGAAATACAACAAGCTTTTCAAAAAATACTATAAAGAATTATATACCTCAAAAGATAATAATGAACTTGCAAACATCCAAGCATTTTTGCACACATTAGATTTACCATCAATTGGATCAATACAAAATAAAACCCTAACTCAAAAAATAACTATAGAAGAAATAAGCAACGCTATATCAAAACTTAAAACATCTAAAGTACCAGGCATAGATGGCTTCTCTGCAGAATGGTATAAAATATTTAAAGAACAATTGATGTCATTGCTTCTTGAATGCTTTAATCATACCTTACATGACTGTGACCCTCCTAGATCCTGGAGAGAAGCTATAATATCTGTGATTCCAAAAGAAGGAAAAGATCCACTAGAGTGTAATTCATATAGACCTATTTCAGTCCTAAATATTGACTATAGACTCTATGCATCTATATTAGCTAAACGACTAGAAGACATTCTACCAGAACTAATAGATACTGATCAAACAGGTTTTATAAAACAAAGACAAACGTATGATAATATATGGCGAGCGCTTCATGTAATAGATTATATATCTCACAACAAGATTAGCACTCTTCTAATTAGTCTAGACGCAGAAAAAGCATTCGATTCGGTGAGTTGGGATTTTTTTTATATTTAGTTCTGCAACGATTTGGATTTGAAAATGACACTATAAACATTTTTAAATCTTTATATTTAACTCCTACAGCTAGAATTAAAATTAACGGAGATATTTCGGAACAAACTATATTAGACAGAGGATGTCGACAAGGGTGCCCATTAAGCCCTTCCTTATTTGCGTTATTTATTGAACCATTAGCACAACTGATCAAAGATGATACAGAAATAAGGGGAGTAAAAATTAAAGGTATTGAACATAAAATTTGTTTATATGCTGATGATGTGTTACTGTTTCTGACATACCCAGAATTTAGTTTACCCGAGGTGATGTATTCTCTTGAAAAATTTGGATTATATTCAGAATATAGATTAAATATACTTAAAACACAAACCCTTTTATGTAACTATAGCCCAGATAATAAAATACGCAAGGAATATACATTTAAATGGAATACACCTTCTATCAGATATCTTGGAGCTCAAATCCCTGCAGACCTATCATATATCTATAAAATAAATTACTCTCCTATTACAGAAACCATAAAAAATGAATCAGAATCAGAAAGAGCTTTATTGCCAGGTATGTTCACACATACGAGGAATTTGTTTTGGTGACAGAGCTTCTACAGTGCAACAGAATAACAGAGACAGGACAAAAAACAGATAATAAATATATTGTAAAAAGTGAATGCAAATATACAAATTGACAAGTGTATGTACAGCTATATTACTATATACAACATAATATGTGCAGCTTTTATGTAAAGTGTGTTGTTAAATAAGTGTATGTGTGTCTAAAAAAAAGTGTATAATAGGTAGTGATGTTGGTTCCACAATTACTATCATCAAGTGTTCATGAGATGGATTGCCTGAGGGAAGAAAACTGTTTCTGTGTCGGGCTGTTCTGGTGCGCAGTGCTCTGTAGCGTCGACCAGAAGGTAAAAGTTCAAACAGGCAGTGTGCTGGGTGTGAGGAGTCCAGAGTGATTTTGGCAGCCCTTCTGCTCGCTCTGGATAAGTACAGTTCTTGGAGAGTAGGGAGGGATGTACCAATGATTCGCTCAGCAGTCCGAACTATTCGACGTAGTATTCGAATAGTCGAATAAGTCCTTAGAATAAAGGACTTGAACTGATGGCTTCTTCTACCTTTAGATCTATACAATCGAATAGAGATAATAAAGATGAATACATTACAGAGCCTACTTTTTCTCTTTCAAACTTTACCAGTCGAGATACCAAAAAGGCAATTTGATGAATGGAAAAAAAATAGTATCTCGCTTCATTTGGAACGGAAAACATCCAAGAGTCCAATTAAACACCCTACAGCTTCCTAAAGATCAGGGTGGTAGAGGTCTACCATCATTCAGTGGCGCCCCCAGAAAATGTTCTTAGGGGTGGCCAGAAGAGGCCGCAGCAAATCTTGGGGTGGCACACAAAAAATTTTTATGAATTCAGTGTAATGTTATATTTTTGTTTCTGGTAAATGAAATAATGTGATTTTAATTAGTTTAATTAATTACTCTTAAAATATTGCAATTTATTCCTTGAAATAATTCAGCAAGTGCATGTGCAAATCAAATAAAAATCAATATTTAGTTTAAAAACACTTTTCATATATATATAACTTTTTAGTTATTTTTTACATACTTTTATTGCACAGAATATGGTATATGCCAAGTCTAAAATTCATGAAGATTCATGAATTAATTAATAAAACAAACAAATGAACAAACTGAACAAAAGGCATTACTACACACACATTCACTACACAGACCCTAATAATATCATTTATCCATATTCCTTTTTGAGCCACAATATTATTAATGCAGCTTCTTTTATTGATGCACCTTAAGGTAAATATTATATTGTCATTGCTGTCTATTGAAGGTGTGTGTGTGCTGTCAACGACGATCGGGGAGGGCAGTGGTGGTTCTAGTTTAAATGACACCATGGGCGAACCATCCCATACACAACATAATGTAATGAAGTCTGACCTCCCTGACTCTTTATCCCTCCTTTCTGCTTTAAAGCCATGCTTAGTGAAAGTTACTACATCATCATATTATAGAAACTTTAGTTTAGTCGACTTGCAAAACTCGATGCGTGCCAACCGGGATTCTCACAGGAGTGCGTGAGCGTGAGGCGCACGGGAATGGTTTTCTGCGCGCATGCGTCAGTTTGCTTTCACCAGCGTTGAACCAGCGCTGAGGGGGAGAGCAGTGAATCAGCTACGTCAGTGGCACCAACAATAATTTAGTGGCTGCATTTATTTATTGAAATATTGGGAATTTACATAAGTACATTTAAATTAATAATGTCAACAGCAAAATCATATTGGGGTGGCCACAGGGGTGGCGAGAGGAGGCGCCCCTGCCATCATTAGATGATTATTATAAAGCAGCACAACTTAGACACATAGTTTGTTGGTGCAATGACAAATACTGTGCAAAGTGGAAAGAATTGAACAATTACAAATCCACTTACCCCTCCAAGTATTATTAGGAGATAGAAATTTCCAATATACAGAATTGCATTAATTGAATTCTCTGACAAGGACCCCTTTGGAAATTTGGTACAAAGAATTAAAGAATCCTAAAAGAGAAAAACAAGCTAAGATATTAAGATGGGTTGAACATGATACTCGATTTAAACCAGCGAAACTAGATCTAAGATTTAAACAATGGAGTTTGCAAGGCATAACATCCTTCTGTCTGATCACTAATGACAATGAATTAGAAAGTTTTCAACAACCTTCGAATACATATAACTTAGATAAACAAGACTTTTTCTGTTATCTTCAGGTTAGAGACTACTTCAATAAAAACATAAGAGACTCAGAAGAGACAAAAACAACAGTAGTACAGGTATTTATAGATGCTTGCAAAAAGAAGGTTAATAAAAAAACTAGTATCAAGAATTTATTCCTGTCTGATATTAACAAAAAAGCAATGTATATAAAACAGAAATGGGAAAGGGAAGCCAATATAATTATAACAAATGAGGAATGGTTAACTATTTGGGAAACACAGATGATGACAATTAATTCAGATTCATGGAGGGAATTTATTTGGAAAAATTTAATCAGGTTCTTTATAAAATAAAATGCTTTCAAACTAGAGATCAAAAAAATGGTGAATGCTGGAGAACATGTGGAAATGTATTGGCTGATCATTTCCACATATTTTGGGATTGTAATATTATACAAACCTATTGGCAAGATCTAAATAAAGAGATAAATGCAATAATGGGATTGAATCTGGAATGTAATATTAAAACTATGTACCTGGGAATTTACTCTGCAGAAATACCAAAAAATGATGCATATCTTCTTAACACAGTACTAATAACTAGCAAAAAGGAAGATCCTCCATCTGTTGGTGAATGGTATGATATTGTTAAAGAGGTGTATGACATGGAAGTACTGACATTTTCCTTGAGACATCAATCCTATAAAATTTCTGCATACTGGGGTAATGGTTGAGAAGAGACGTATTGTTTTAATCTTATTGTGGTGCTTCTACTTTATATGTATATATAAATATATTTGAACCCTGTTGATCTTTGATATCTAACCCTTAACAAAACTTTATATAGCAACATTTTATCAACGATAAATAAGAATTTAAATAAGATTGTATTCGGTGACCTTTGACACTTGTATTGTATATCTTTCTATGTTCTTTTAAAAATATTTCTTTTTATAATTCTTAATTTTTATTATTTTTATTTATTATTATTATTATTTTTTTATTGTTGTTTTGTTTGTCTTGTTCTGAACTGAAAACTGAAAAAGAAAAAAAAAATATATATATATATATATATATAAAAAAAAAAATGTGTAGATGTGGCAAACAGTTACCTGAAAATTCCGTCCCACAGACTATACAGTGAATGCTTTAGTTATTTTCATAATGGACTTGAAGCCAATGGAAGTCTTTTATCCACTCTTCGACAAATGTAGATTGTGGATTAACATTCACCACGATCAGTAATCAGATGTGCCATTATTTGTTGCTTGAGGTGGTTTCTAAAACAAAATCTGACCGTGTTGCTGTCATTCTCATCTTCAGCGCTTTACATTTTCGTGGTTGTAGCTCTCCTGTCATCTGAAGGCAGAAGGCGTTGACTGAGTGATTGACAGCTGATTTTAACCACTCCATTCGCGATCAGTTCTAGCGCAGTGAGCCTATAAAAAAAGCATGAAGGTGGGGCAAGCATTGCGGGCTTTGTTTACTGCAGGAAGTAGACATGGCAACAGTTTTAAACTGTTCCTGAGCGCTGCGTGCAAAGATGCATTCTGCGTGAATGTGTCCTAAATCTGCACATGCAGTGAACATTTTGCAGTGAAAACCAGTCGCACGTTACAATTTTATGCACTCGCACAAATGCTCCCAAATATATTTTGAGGTCGCATAGATAAAATTTCGGGCGCATATGCGACCATAACGATCGCAATTTTGAGCCCTGGAGCAACAATGTAACAATTTTTATCCCTGTTTCGGAACAAATGAATCGATTCACAGGTATAAAAGCACCCTAAGATCTCAAAACATAGGGCTTCTGGAAGTACCTAGAATAGCAAAGTCGAGTAAAGGAGGTCGAGCCTTCTCATTTATGGCTCCTACACTCTGGATTTGCCTTCCTGATATTGTCCGAGGCTCAGACACACTCTCGCAGTTCAAAACTAGATTAAAGACCGATCTTTTTAGCAAAGCATACACTCAGTGCAGTACATAGCGGTATGACGCATGAGTGTGCCCCACGCAGGTTTTTGCATCTTGTTTATATACACTATGAACAGCAGCTACGCTAATTATTCTCTTTATTCTCTATTTCCACCTGGGGGTACTCATCCCGAGACCCTCAGACTATGCAGCGCCACTGATGCGATCCAAGACCAGCGACGAGATGATCCCAAGGTTTCATAATCCTGGACCAGGTCGTATCCTGAGCAGCTGCTGTGGTGGTCATGGAGGAGTGGAGAGCATGAGACTGATTCCTGTGATGCTCCAGCCTCCGGCGCCTAGACTGCAGCTCTGCACAAGATGTTTGGCCATAGGAGAAATGGTCGTGCCCAACTGAGCCTGGTTTCTCTCGAGGTTTTTTAAATCTTCACTTTCGCCAGTTGGTGAAGTTTTTTCCTCGCCTGTAGGTTCGGGATCTGTAGAGCTTCGCATCGATAGATTTGCTCTTCAGTGTTTGGACTCTCAGTAGTGATTATTAACCCACACTGAACTGAGCTAAACTGAACTGAACTTAATCTCTGAAAACTGAACTGACTCTGTTTCAATTCACTATAATCTTCCATGTGAAGCTGCTTTGACACAATCTACATTGTAAAAGCGCTATAGAAATAAAGATGAATTGAATTGAATATACACAGTTGAAGTCAGAATTATTAGCCCCCCCTGTTTAGTTTTTCCCCCCAATTTCTGTTTAATGGAGAGCAGATTTTTTCAGCACATTTCTAATCATAATAGTTTTAATAACTCATCTCTAATAACTGATTTATTTTATCTTTGTCATGATGACAGTAAATAATATTAGACTAGATATTCTTCAAGACACTTCTATACAGCTTAAAGTGACATTTAAAGGCTTAACTAGGTTAATTAGGTTAACTAGGCAGGTTAGGGTCATTAGGCAAGTTATTGTATAATGATGGTTTGTTCTGTAGACTATCGAGAAAATATAGCTTAAACGGGCTAATAAATATGAAATTAAAATGTTATTAAAAAATTAAAAACTGCTTTTATTCCAGCTGAAATAAAACAAATAAGACTTTCTCCAGAAGAAAAAATATTATCAGACATACTGTGAAAATTTCCTTGGTCTGCTAAACATCATTTGGGAAATATTTTAAAAAGGGGCAAAAAATCAAAGGGGGGTGAATAATTCGGACTGTATATATGATTATAGGTTATATTAGGCAATAGAATAGACTGTATATTTGGGATGAAGACGCACACAACGGCGGTCTTAAATCTTATCAACTGTAGCAAAGTTTTTGTAATGTTGTCCGATAGTCCGCTTCCGAAGACTTTTCTACTTATGAAGGCGTTTTTGAAACAGGCTGAACGCCTTTCAGATTAAATGAATTATGTTTATTTTGATTTCGAACTATAAAGCAGAGAGATGACTTGTTAAAATGTGTGCAATGATTCCAAACCCATGTCCAATGTTACTGTCACTCCTGAAGTGGAAGTGATTTTAACAATAACTTTATTTTCAGAAAACTGTATAAAAAATTATATATATATATATATATATATATATATATATATATATATATATATATATATATATATATATATATATATATATAACGGGCTTTATTGAGGAAATTGTGTCTTACCACAAGAAAATACCTTTTATAACATTTATTAAGTGGAAAAAAATAATAGCCTATAGTCAGAGATGTATAGTAACGAAGTAGAACTACTTCACTACTGTACTTAAGTACTAAAAGGCTGTATCTGTACTCTACTGGAGTATTGTTTTTTTCTACTTCTACTTTTACTTCAGTACATATTTTCGATGAGCTTAATAGTTTTACTCCAGTAGATTTTAAATGTGTTGCATAGTTACTCGTTACAATTATAAAAATGTTACGAATCAATCATTCATTGATCAGACGATCAAAGAAAACAGAGCTGCCTGCCTGCATTGAGAGCACTTTAGTTTGTTTTAGACATGGAGAACCCAGAAATTTCACCTTCAACTTCTTCACTTTCAATTGTTCGTCATGATGAGGAAAAAGACCACCCGTGACCCTATTTAAAGCCAATGTTTGCATTTGTCGGAGTGAAAGACAGGTTATATAGAATGAAGTGCATACTCTACCGTCGGATTTGAAGAAACATGTCAAATTAAAGATAATATAATACACAAAACAGCAGTTTGAGCTATCCATAAGAGCTAGATAAGTTAACTACCGTTAGCTACCTGCGGTTCATATCATGCTGCAATGTTCACATAACGTTAACTGTCTATCATAAAGGCTGTCACGCTGAATGCTGTTTTTGACCCATCATATATATTTATTTATTTATTTATATTATAAATCGTAAATCATGGTTCTTTTTGTTATGTTTAATCATGTAAGAAATCAATCTACGTTAAAAGATCGATTTAGGAATTATTAGCTCGTATCAATGACTCGGATCTTGAAGATTCGAATCATTGTTTCGACTCAATTGAGTCGGATTGAATCAGATCAAAGATTTAATCTTTATCTGGCTTGATGCTAAAAGGCACGCGCAGATTCAGGGTTGCAAGGACGTTTTAAGGGACACGTTTTGATCCATGCCTCCAAGCCTGTCACCCAATGACCGACTAGATGAAGGGCGGGGCCACGCCCCGTACCAGTGTAATCAGGTTTAATCCTTAACCACTGCAAGAGACTTCACGTAGTAAAATCTCTGGTAAGATTGCAACTATCTGACATCAAATGTTACAAGAGGAATATGGTTCGTATTACAAAATTCTCCTTTTCACCAATGTATTGCAAATTAAGAGAGGTTTTGTTTAAATACAAACATGAAGCATTTCAGACACATACAGATCATTTTAGCCTGTTTTAGGGGTAAAAATCACACATTATGAGCCTGGTTGGTTGGAATAAACACAGCACATCAGTACCTATAAATGTCATTCAAAATATCAAATTTTGCCTTGGTTATAACATTTATAAGAATTGTCTTTAAGTCTCATTCATTAATTTCTCGAGATCTCTTTGTCAGTAAATTCTGTCCATCTGGCTGAAATTAGAATGTCTCATGAGGAAATACATGGCCCCCAGATCTCATGATCTGGTCATCCAAAAGTCTCGTGATGGAGGTAATTTAAAAGCCTCCTTTGTCTCAGCTGGCTAATATTTTACGAAATTAGCTGCAGGGTCCCGACAGCTGTGGCCAGAGTAAAGAGAGTTAAATGAATTACTCCTCCTGTTAGAAGCCCTGGAGCGAATGAAGAAATTTGCGCTCAAAATTCCAAGCCTGATTCGAACGGGTTTTGATCCGCGAGTCCCTTCAATCACATGCCCCAAAAAAGTTATTTAAAATAAACAAAACAATATGTCTTTTGACTGCTTTTTAAAAAATAACTACATAACGCAATACTTGTACTTTTACTTTCAGTACTTGAGTAGTACATTTTTAAATAAACTACTTGCAATTCCTAAGTACAAAAAATGTTGAATACTTTAGTACTTCCACTTAAGTATTGTGCTTAAAGAGCACTTCAACTTCTACTCAAGTCACTTTTTTGATAGAGCACTTGTACTTTTACTTACGTCTGTGTCTCTAGTACTTTATACAGCTCTGCCTATAGTAGGCTAGCCTGTGTGTGGCAGCATTGCGTCACAGTGAATGAGTCGGCCTATCTGGTTTCAGAGTATAAAAAACGAGCCTTTATTTCTTTTTGTTTTCTGGTGATTTTATTTTTTGGTATTCGAAACAAAAACGAAAATCAAATCATTTTTTAATTTTGCTTTTTCGTTTTTCACCATGACAAAGAAAAACGCCTCGTATTTCAATATTCGCTTTTGAATTTGAAAACGAAAATCAAAAAATGGTTTGTCAATATCCGTTTCTAAAATGAAAATCCAGTGACCAAAAGATACAGCCCTGGGGACATCTAATAACACAGAAAACAGACAATCTACAAAGCAGGAATCCAGAGATGATGCAGTTAGTGATTCGCCACAAACAATCCAAGCACATGCCACCAGAAAGTGCACTGAATTTAGTAAGAAAAAGATTGGGCTTCCCATAATGCCAGTAGCTGTTTCAGACATGCATAATCGATTCTCAGTGAATGTATTTGCTTTGCCAGACAGTGGCTCCAATGAAACATTTGCTTCCAAAAAACTAGTTCATGCTCTAAATTGGAATCACGCAAAGTGAAATTAAACTGAACCACCATGGAGACCAAAAATCTTAATGTAGTCACCATGGCAGTGGATTTGTGTGTTGAAGATGCACAACGGAGAAATTCCTTTCAAAAGAAGGGAGTGCTCTGTCGGGATCATCTAAATATAAGTCTCGATAACCTTATCACACAGGAGGGGTTTCAGGGGCCACATTTACAAGAAATCGATGATGAAATCAGCCGACCTGACATTGATCTACCCGATGAAGTTGGACAAGACCAGCCTGACATTCTGGTTCCCCGTGAGACACGGTGCGGTGAGTCAGGTGAGCCGTATGCAGTTTTAACTGGTCTGGGGTGGACGCTTCATGGACCAATATCTGATGGTTCTACAACTATATCTGCCAATTTCATACAAGCCGATAACTCTCTGCAACAAGCTGTTAAAAGATTCTGGAAACTGGACGATCCAGTACATGTGAACGATAACTCTATAGTCGACAAACAAGTGGTGGAGCTGTGGAAAAAACAAGCGGTCAGAGAGAACGGTCATTATACACTTCCCATACCTAAACATCGGCTGGACCTTCTGGGAAGGAGGTTAAAGAAGGATCCAAATCTACAACATAAGTACATAGATGGTATCTGTGACTCTCTGCGTGAAGGCTATGCGGAGGAGGTTGTTGACATCAACAGAGATGATGGGTGTGTGTGGTACCTTCCACATCATCCAGTGCTACATCCATGAAAGCCAGGAAAGATTAGGATCGTCTTTGACTGTGCTGCACGATACCAAGGTGCTTCATTAAATGACTGCATTCACCAGGGCCCAGACCTTATTAACAAGCTGCTAGCTGTTCTTCTAAAGTTTAGACAAGATCCCATTGCTTTAAATGCTGATATTGAGAGCATGTATTACCAAGTCAAGGTGCCACCTCAAGAAAGAGATGTGCTTCGTTTCCTGTGGTGGGAGGATAATGATCCTGACAAACAACCTAAACACTACCGAATGACCGCTCATCTTTTTGGAGGTGTTTGGAGTCCTAGTGTTGCAAATCTTGCCATGCAGAAAGTTGCGGAAGACAATTGTGAAAGGTTTTCTGATGATGCCTTGGAAACTGTGTAACGAAATTTCTATATCGATGACTGTCTTAAGTCAGTATCAACTGTGAATGATCACTGTTGCCAACTATTTTCAACGGAAAGGCGCTAAGCTCTGCCGGAAAAGTCGCTAGATTATGTCATACGTTAATTTGCATATTACTGACGTCATCACGTTCTAACATTTCTGTTTAGTGATGTTTTATAAACAAATTTCGGGAGGAGCACGCGCAGACGTTTCAGAATTTCTTTACGTCATTGACAATCATTCCATTATCCAATTAGTATTTGACCAAACCCCTATAAATACCAAAATTGTCCTACCTGCATCATCTCACGACTTTAGCATCCCTCCACCACCCCAACACCTCACTTCTTAAACTTTATTTACCCGGGGGGAGCGTTCTGGGGCCGGGCCAGACACTTCGCTCGAACCCCAACTCCTCTCTGTTCCCCGATACGGGGAATAACACGAGTTGGGGGCGTCTTCCCCGAGCTCAGAGCCCTCTCCCTGGACAGCACGCCAAATATGCTTTAATTCTTAAACTTCTGTAAGTGCGAACTCGTGAAACAGCCTATGGTAAATAAATGGGGTATTTATATTTGCACTACGCTTAATGCAAGCATGTCAATTTAACTAAATTCATTGCTGTTTGAATACAGTATATGATTATAGATGAGTAGTGAATTTGCAGTAATCTCTCAGACGAAATAAACTCAGACAAGTTCTGAAACTCTCACTAAAACATCTCTGATTGTGAACAAGAAAAGAATAAACGGTCAAATTAAACTGTTAAAATAAAGGAGAAGCAGATCGGTTTGACTGTACAAGGGAAATACCTTCACACTATTGGTGCTAAATCATTTGCCGTAGGTACGCAGAGGGGTGATCTGCTGTCAGGCTGCAGGTGGGAGAGGCTGCTGTATGAGGACTGGGCCGCCTGTCAGTGCTCTGAGGCGGGGGAGGGGCCGGCGGCATCACCCGCAGCTCGTTGAGAAGAGACGGTACAGTAATGGACAAACGACAGTCTATAAAAATCTCCAGTAACACACAAAGTCGCTAGATTTGTCGCTAGTCGCTTTTTTGAAAATTTGTCGCTAGGGGGGTCTGAAAAGTCACTAAATCTAGCGACAAAGTCGCTAAGTTGACAACACTGTGAATGATGCCATTAAACTTGCTTCTGAACTCCGTGAGCTACTCAGCTGTGGAGGCTTTAGGCTAACTAAGTGGTTGAGCAATTCCAAGGAAGTCATGAAAACAATTCCAGCTGGACTGTGGGCCAACTCATTGCATGAGGTCAATCTCGATCAGGAGGACTTACCCTATGAACGAACACTAGGTGTCCTTTGGGAGGTGGAAAGAGACTGTTTTACATTGGAAGACAGTTGATAAGCCTGCAACATAGAGAGGAACTGCGAGCACTACCAGTTCCATCTTTGCAAAGGCGATCTTTCAAGAGCTGTGCCGCAGGAAAGTTGATCGGGATGAGGAAATGCCAGCAGATGTTATAACACAGTGGGGCAGATGGTTAAATGACTTGCCTTTGCTCTCGACTCTGACAATTCCAAGATGTCTTCGATCAATATCCACCAGTTGCTTGTCACCGATTCAGCTCCATCACTTTTCTGATGCTTCAGGATTGGCTTACGGTGCAGTTTCTTACATGGTAACATGGCTTAACATGGTCCTACATGGCTTATGGTAACAGTAAACATCTTTCAATCCTAAAACATTATAAAATCTTACAAGTTACGATTTGAACCATTTGAGGACCGTCCCAGACAGCTTAATCCAGTTTTCCAGCCTACCCAGAAGTATGCTGTTATCGACCGTGTCAAATGCAGCACTGAGATCGAGCAATACCAGCACTGTTATCATTATCTTTATAAGAGCGCTCTCTGTACTGTGATGTGCTCTGAAACCAGATTGAAAATTGTCTAAACATCCCTTGCAGCTTAAGAACGTGCTAACCTGGTTAAAAACAACTTTCAATGATTTTGCCAATGAAAGGGAGATGGGAAATCGGCCTGTAATTGTTCAGTAGGGTGTTATCCAGGTTGCTCTTTGCAGTTTTAGGTGAGTTTGGTGTGATGAACAAAGACCAGGAGTCAGAGATACAATTTATTGAAGACAATAGTTTACAGTTTGATCAGCAGAAAACAGCTTCAACACACTCCATGGGGTTCGTAGGCCGCTCTGCGTACAGTCTCAATTTCACAGAAATGATATGAAGAGCAGCACACATGTGGTCAGTGACAAAATAAAATCATGAGGAATTCATACTTCCATTGTTTTCTGACATTATGCTGTTTTCCGCTTCTGCTTCCCACATTGTGCACTTCCTCCTGCGAGTGTCGCAGTCAGAGCTGCATGCAAATGAGGGCCGGCTAAAGCATCCCCATTGGTCCATTAGCTCTAGATTAACAGCTCCTCCTCCAGCCAATCAGGCGAGGAGGGAAGTTGACGTCCCTCTAATAGCGGCCAATGCCCACAGGCGAGGACAGAGAAGTGTATAATAATTAACAATTGCTCTTAAATAACAATCTGTGCAGTGATCACACAACAGTGATGGAGAAGAAGAAAGACAGGAGAAACTAAATACACCAAACATAAAGAAAAACAATGAATAACTAACCCTCAAAACAAAAGCCTAACCCTAACCAAACCCTAACTCTAACCTAACCTACCCTAACCAAACCCTAACCTAACTTAACCTACCCTAACTAAACCCAAACCTAACATAAATTAACCCTAACTAAACTCTAACCTAACATAACCTACCCTAACTAAACCCAAACCTAACATAACCTAACCCTAACTAAACTCTAACCTAACATAACCCTAACACATACCCTAACCCTTGGCCTAACTGGAAAAGCAGAAAAAGAAAGAGAGAGGTGAGATTTGGCCTCATTACTGAAAGATGATTATTCCCTAACCCTAAACCCTAACCCTGACTAATTATAATTCATTAACGGACACGTTTAACTATCAAATCTTTAACTATTACTAACTTACTCCAATATTTACAGATGTTTCATCAATGAGGACCAATGATTTCTCCAAACAAGCACAGGATTTCCACAACATTATCAATAAGCTTATTAATATCAATAAAATCTATTACAAAGTCATCCTCTAAACTACATTTGTGTCCATAAACACTATCTAAATCCCCCAGTCTTTACTAAAATGCTGTTATTTACCAAACCCTGCTGTTCATGTTAAACTACTTCAACTACTCGTTTATGTTAAAGCTCATTTCCAGAAATCCAGCGCTCGCTTGTAAAACAAGAGAAAAGAAGAAGAAAGCAGAAAGTGTGAGCAGCAGCACTAGAAATAATCCTCATCAGATCTGAGAAATCCACACCTGGGGTAAAATATGTCAGTGGCAGGAGGCTCTTATTTCTAGTTTATTCGCCCGTATAATCCTGCCCCGTCAGCGCCATCTACAGCATCCTATCCTATCTCTGTTAAAGAGAAAAAGCCTTAAAACCCGGCCCATGACGCCCCTGTTATATGCGCTTATCTCACTTAAACCTGCCTAAAGTCCCGTTAGAGCTACGACGACTGTCTAAACTCGGCTTTTTGTCTTATTGACGCACTACAGTAATAATACGCTGACTTTATCTTCTATTATTAATCCTACAGCTATAGAAATAAACCACACGAGTATGCAAATAAATCCCTCTTTCCAGCAGTTTGATTGATTAATCTGTGACTATTTCCCTTAATATCACTATTTCCTCTACAGTCAGTGCTAACCCAGTTAATATAAAAACACTACGTCCTGTCTAAACGTGAATGAAGCTGCTTTCCTTTAGTTATTTTATTAACAATGAATGCTGTCCTGCCGCAGACAGATTCTACCCCAGCTGAGGATTAGCGGCTAACACTCAATCTCCGGCGTCGCCTGTGCGCATCGCCCGCCATTAGAGAGACATCAGCTTCCCACCTCGCCTGATTGGCTGGAGGAGGAGCTGTCGGTCTAGAGCTGGTGGACCAATGGGGACGCTTCACCTGGCCCTCATTTACATGCAGCTCTGACTGCAACACTCACAGGAGGAAGTGCAGAATCTGGGAAGCAGAAGCGGAAAACAGCACAACAATTTGACATAAATGGAAGTATGAAAACCTGTTTCCTGCTGCTGATGGGGTCTACGTCATGCTAAACCACTTGTGCTCTAAAAGCTCCTCTAAAACAGGTCCTGTTCGAGGACGGAAACTGATTATCCACCTAAACAGATCCAGGCATTCTGCAGAAATATTAAAGAGAGAACATGTTAGTGATGGATGCTCCTGATGACGATACAACACAGAGCTTTATATAATGGTCTGGTGATATTCTTGATTCTGATTGGCTGGAATAAGATCATTAAATACACAGTTTCAGTCAGTTATAATCACAGTTCCAGATGAATGCGCCCCACTCAAACTTTAGCAGTAACCACCTCGGTGACCATTGCTGTAGCTTTCACTGGACGTGTGCTTCATCTAGAGGCAATGGGGATCAACCAACTCGCAAATACGCTCAGAAACAGACAGGATGAGGTAGCTAACACATGTTACTATGAGCTATAATATCAAACACACGACAGAGTCGTAACTGACTGAGATTCAGTCAAATATTGTGCTGCAATACTACTTTAACTTGTCTTTAACTTGGAAAATGACCATGGAATAAGTGGCATTATCAATGGATGACTGTGAGCTTTTGCCTCTGCATTTAAAATCCTTTAACATGCGACAATCTACTTACTATACATTACTTGTATGACAATTGCTTATAAATTGTGCATTTAATCTGACAGCTTTTATTTACAGCCATGATGACATATGGTGGCAGTAGTGTCCAGCTGTTTTCTGTACAACTGATATACATATTGGCCTAATAAGCACATTTAAGTCATAATTTAAAATGAATACACAACGTTTGGCTAATATGGCAGGGTAGTATACTAAACTAGCAGTATTCCTCTGTAGTTCATAGACAGCCATAGCCATTTGAGTTCTGAATGAGTGAAACAGGCTCAACACACCTGTTTACTGTGGTACAAACCACTTTCTATACTCAAGTACATTTTTTCATGTATTAAATGCATAAAACCACCACTATTCTCATTCAAAATGGCATAAATATGAACATGTAAAATAGTACAGGCTAATTTACATAATTCACCATCATAATACACGGCGAAATAAGAAATAATTTTTAATCTGATGATGTCACTCGATATGCAGTTAAAATAAGAACATTCACTGAGTCTTTCTGTGCATGAGTATACGCTATAGTTAATGGCACATGCACTGTAATGTGTTTCATATTCAGAGTTAATTTTGAAATAGAGTTTTATTTTCACTGGAGGAAACAGCTGTGATGATGAGAGGAGCGCTGAGGAAATAGTAGATGGGAAACCCGATTGCTCCTCCATGACATTGGGGTACAAGTGACATAAGTGTTTCTACAGCAAAGAACTGCAAATATGCAGATATTATACCAATCTATCGATAAACACACAGCTTCTGCTCTCACTCGGTACAGCTTTGCTGATTAAATGAAAAATTAGTTAAAAACAGAGAAGCCGAAGTCTGCTGCCGTTTTCATATAAAATTTAAAGGGGACTGAGGCGATAATTTACTAGTGGACTATTCATGAGCTAATCCCAAAACCTTTAGGGGGGCTGAGTGAAAATACTCAGCCCCCCTAAAGGTGGTGCATGAACTGCATCGTGTGTAGTGTTGTTTTCTCACCTGCTGACAAACTGGGGTGAAATCGTGGACGTCCATATCTGGAGAAACAGCGATATCCACTGACCATAAGTGACAGCATTTGTGCAACATCCATGACAAACGCCTCAACAGCAAAATGAATTGGTCTGTAGGATTCCTCCTCCTGTAGACGGTATCTCGTTATTCCTGCAGGCGAGAGATTTTCATGTCAGTAATACACAATATCTTTACCCTCCTGACATCACCATACACACACAGGAGGTTACAGATGAAGGGTCAGTTCACCCAAAAATGTAATTCTGTTATTAATCACTCAGCCTCATGTCGTCCTGAACCCCCGAGACCTTCGTTCAGCTTCTGAACACAAATGAAGATATTTTAAAAGAAACACGAGAGCTCTCTGACCATACATGCCTTCAGTGGTTCAACTGAAAATCATGACTTATTGAACAGTTTCTTGTCCTCAGATTCAGTATATTACGCACACTCAGAAGAGCTCTGTGCAGTGGCGTACACCGAGATAATACATCAGCAGTGCAACTGAGAGCAACATGTGTGAAGACCTCAGAGCACTCCTGAACGTGCGCAATATACTGACACTGAGGATGTAAACCTGTTCAATAAAGTGGTTTAAGGTTTCCGCTACATTCATTCATCCGTGGCGGGCCGCCACGCCAAAATTCATCCCGCCACGGCTACATTACAACTTCTCATTAAACATTTAGTCGTGTTTTGTATAGCGGATTATAATCGCACTAAAACATATTAGAGGTAAACAGCGCAAACTTTTCTGCAACCGTAGTAGTGCTGTGCGCTATTTGTTCAACCCTTTAAGGTGACATGCTGGCTCTCTGACAGACTGACTGACAGGTGCGTGAGTCTAGCAAACACCGCGTAGCTTTCAGTTTAAGATGAACAGTTTCCATAAGTATATTTTATTGATAAAGGTCAATGGCTCTGCATAGAATGACTTTATCTTGCTGGAGTTTAATGCCGTTTCACTTTACTTCAGGACGCATTAATGTCGGAAAACGCACAAAAACACACTAAATCGCGCTTCAGCAGCGCTTACTGGAGAGCGCACGAGAAGATCTGCACTTGAACGTTTAAATTTGAGTGCGTGCAAGAAGTTCTGTGCACGAAGAGGAAATCGGCGCGCAAGCAAAGAGATTCGCATGCTCGTATTACGTGAATGCTATCTCGACTTGCAATAATGCGTGTAATATTTGTCTTTGAAATAGTTGGCAGATCTGTGTAAAAAAAAAAGTCCTGCCGCCACTGCTGGAAAAAATCCTAGAGGAAACACTGTGGTTATTTAAGCTTTATGTGGAAATAAAAGTGTTCTCAGAGTCTGATAAAGTTCTGATTGAACCACTGAAGGCATATGGTCTGTTTTGAGGATGCTTTGGGGTCCTTTTATAGACCCTTGCTCTCTATGAAGACTCAAAGAGCTCTCAGATTTCATCTTAAATATCTTCATTTGTGTTCAGGGGTTTTAGGGGTTCGGGACGACATGAGAGTTATTCATTAATAAAACTATCTTCATTTTTGTGTGAACTATCCCTTTAATAACAGCACTAAAAAGGCAACTCACCCAGAGTGGGGTCTCTCCGGTACCCTCTTTTGATGCACAAACTGTGGCCAAAATCAATCAGCTTGAGCTGCAGGGTCTTTGGATTGACCAGGATGTTTTGTGTATGTATGGACCAATGTTCTATGCCATGCTCAACGCAGCGCTGTGTTGCAATAATGAGCTGCATGATCAGCTGCCGCGCAACACTCTCACTCAGGCGGCCATTGTTCTTCCTCATGAATTTATCCAAGGTTATGTACGAGGACGCGTACTCCATGACCAGGTAGTTATTCCTTCCCTCCATGGCGTACTCGTAGAGCTCTATGATGTGCGGGCAGAGCGGAGGTCTCTTGAGGATCATCATATTATATGCTTCCGGGATCAAACGTGTAGGAAATCCAATCTAGAGAAAAATAAAGTCAGGAAAAGGTCAGATGTGAGTGTTTCATATATAAATGACATTATAATGTGTCACTAGCTGTGTTTCCATACAAAGACGCTGATTACATTTATGCACAAAACTGCAATATCATATAAAAGAATAAAGCAGCGTTTCCATCAATGAGTCTAGAGAGTAAAATCACCACTGCCTTATAAACCGGCGGCAAATATCAGTCAGAAAAACGAGTTTCGCTTTAGAAGACCAAGACGAAATGAACGCGGTGAATGCGGTGGCTTTTGGAAACGTGAGCGCAGACAGATGCTCAAGACAATTCTGGAGGGAATAATAATAGAAGAAGGCCTGATACTAGAGAATGATACTAGAGGGCTGAGGCCTTTTACAATCAGCAGAACAACATTTCAGATCTGCAACAATGGAGAGCTGCAAGCCAACATTAATGACGCAAAGACCCTCAAACACACATTTATATCCTCCTATCACAATCACATGACTTTTTAAAATGTGCATGCTGGAATTTATTTGGTAAAAACGCTTCTAACCTAGTTTATGCACATTATTTCCTCTGGAATAAAAAGTTAATCCTAATAAGTTATGCACATGAGATCATGTATGTGCATCTTGGCGTTTTCATAAAGCTTTGTTTATGTGATAATCCTAAATGCGCATGAAACAGGTGGATGGAAACAGAGCTATTTTCACATATTAACTCAAATTCAACACTACGTGTGACCCTGAACCACAAAACCAGTCTTTTGTCACGCGGGTATATTTCTGGGAAAACTCAAATTTATGACTTTAAGTAAAGATTTAGTTTCAAAATATAATTTGTGCATTTCTTATCGATGTGATACTATTATCATATGTAGTTTACATGGAGGCAGCATGGTGACACAGTGGGTAGCACAATCACCTCACAGCAAAAAGGTCACTGGTCATGTCGAAAGACATGTGGTACAGGTGAATTGGGTAAGCTAAGTTGTCTGTAGTGTATTTATGTGTGTGAATGAGTGTGTATGGATGTTTCCCAGTGATGGCTGCTGCTGAAAGTGCACACGCGGGGTAAAACATGTGCTGGATAATTTTGTGGATCATTCCGCTGTGGTGATCGCAGATTAATAAAGGGACTAAGCTGAAAAGAAAATGAATGAATTTACATGGAAGTGTGCAGAATTTAGTTTTAGTAACTTAAAGCTGATTTTCCCAATATTGAGATTTTCTTCACGTTCCAGATTGTCAAACAGCCGCATCTCCATCAAATATTGTTCTAACAAACCAAACATTATTGAAAAGCTTCTTTATTCATCTTTCAGATGATACACAAATCTCAGTTTCCAGACATTATGACTGGTTTTGTGCTCCACAGATCATCTGCAGAAACAGATAACCCCCAGTTTCAGTCATTTCCATAAACCGTGTTGTTTGCATTTGTACCTTCAATGTACAACATAAAAGCATGACATCTTAAACTGACTAAACATGGAGTTCATCTGTTCTCTTCATATATTTTCAGTAGAGTATGCATACTTACCATACTGTACAACTCTCCATAATACTTCTTATTCACAACTTTAATGGCAACCTGCAAAGAAAGCATAAAGTCAAAACTTATTTAACCAGAGAGATGTCTGATCTGACCTGCATAAAGCGTGACATTGTGTTTCTGACAACATGCATCACACACACACACACACACACACACACACACACACACACACACACACACACACACACACACACACACACACACACACACACACACACACACACACACACACCCTGCAGAGGAAAAGTGACCGTTACCTTCTGGCCGTCAGATTTCCGTGTAGCCACATAGACAGTGCCTTCGTGTCCCTGTCCCAGCTTCTTTCCAAGCACATATTTGTCAAGTATAGAACCTGGAGAAAAGTAAATCACATTTATGACATCATTTCTGTGAGTGTTTAGCTCTAATCGTGAGATATTTCTGTGAAACTCTGAAAAATAATCCAAAACCCGACTGCAGATTAGACAGAAAACATTATGACAGGAGACAGACCTGAGCTGCTGTTTTCAACTGAGCTGCTGTTTTCAACTGGGCTGCTGTTTTCAACTGAGCTGCTGTTTTCAACTGAGCTGCTGTTTTCAACTGAGCTGCTGTTTTCAACTGAGCTGCTGTTTTCTGCTGCAGTTTTCCCGCCGCTGTTGCCGCCATGTTGGATCTGTGCTGTTTTCATTCGTTTTGCAGCCACTGTGTCCTGACTTCTGCTGTCCTGATCTGGACATCCAGCCTTTCTCTTCTGTCCTCTTGGAGCTGATGTGGATTACAGTCAAGAATTAATTATTAATGAGCAGTTATTCAAAACTCTAAATATTGAGAAAATCAAATGTAAGAGGATAAAAGATAATTGAAACAATAAAAAATAACCTAAATTAATTGACTGCATTAGCAGATTAGAGCACACATTCAGTTTTCTGTCACGTGACTGAAAGAACTCAAACTATATTCACAAAAATATCTCAAAACAAATGTTCAGATAATATGAAAAATGAAAATAAAACCAACTTCACAAAAGAGTTTTGATCAAATCTTGAATCAGGATTTTCCTTAAAATATCATGCTATTATCATATATTTCCATATGGCGCTCCTACAGCTTCATAATGCACACTGACCTGAGCTGCTGTTTTCTGCTGCAGTTTTCCCGCCGCTGCTGCCGCCATGTTGGATCTGTGCTGTTTTCATTCGTTTGGCAGCCAAACAGTCCTGACTTCTGCTGTCCTGATCTGGACATCCAGCCTTTCTCTTCTGTCCTCTTGGAGCTGATGTGGATTACAGGCAATAATGGATTATTAATCAGTTATTTCATTAATTGCTATTTATTGTATTTGGGGATCTGTTCAAATGGCAGCAGTGCTAATAGTTTCCAGATGTTTTGTCATTAAAAAAAATACTTAGAAACACTTTGCACAAAACTGCATAGTTCACAGTTTTAAAGGCACATTATGCATAACTTTTTTCATTAAAATCTCCAAAAAAGAGTGATTCATGAATTCTCTCCTGGTGCATTATGGGATAGCGTAGCATCCACTGGATGCGCACTTCAAAACCTTAGTAGGTCATCTGGGTACTTTTCGCATGCTGTTTTTCAAAAACTGTTAAGTCAGACATACTACTCGGCTCATATACTGTTTTTAATGTACTATTTAGTATGGAAGTGTGTGATTTTAGACACAGCCAGTGTGTGTTCATGCTAATGACGTCACACATCCTCCATTTCTGCTCTGTTTGTCTAGTGAGGTTTTAATATGTTTGTGTTTTAGTTGACTGCACAGAGCAGCATTATAACAGAAGCCCAGAATGTATTTAGTCTGATAAAACAGCACACATAATCACGAGCTGAAGAACCAGACGCAGTGGACTGTGGCATAATAAAAGCTCTGCTGCTTTGTGTCGTTGTGCACTGTGCCTATAAGCTGCCAAATTTATGGTCATAAAACTGTAGAAAAGTGTGACGGGAAACTGACCTGAGCGGCTGTTCTCATGGCTGGACGTCTCTGCAGCTTTAATGTGTTTCCGCAGAGCATATGGTTTCCCTCCGTCAGAAACACTCTGAAAAGCATCATCCGCTTTCCGCTTCACTCCTCTTCCTCCTAATGTGTATTAAAACACAATGAACAATAAACTCTTAAATGAAAACCATCATGTTTTTTTATTGCCATTACTTCATTCCAGATTTCTGTTGAATATCTGGAATCTGAGGATTCAAAACTCTAAATATTGAGAAAATCACATGTAAGAGACTAAAAGATAATTGAAACAATAAAAAATAACCTAAATTAATTGACTGGATTAGCGGATCAGAGCACACATTCAGTTTTCTGTCACGTGACTGAAAGAACTCAAACTATATTCACAAAAATATCTCAAAACAAATGTTCAGATAATAAGAAAAATGAAAATAAAACCAACTTCACTAAAGAGTTTTGATCAAATCGTGAATCAGGATTTTCCTTAAAATATTGTGCTATTCTCATATATTTTATAGACCATTTCAATGTGGTGATGTCATTGGCCCCAGAACATTTCCTGCTTGTTATCAAACTATTTCATAACTGTAACAAAAGGCAATTCAATCATAACTTAACGCTAAAACAGCTATCGTAACAATATTTATCAATATGTGGCTCTTTTTGGATTCTCAGAAGCTATAGAAATTAAAAATGTAAAACAGGAAATACGTTAGGACCATTGTTTTTGTTTACATCCCTCAAAATGGTTTATATGGCGCTCCTACAGCTTCATAATGCACACTGACCTGAGCTGCTGTTTCCTGCTGCAGTTTTCCCACCGCTGCTGCCGCCATGTTGGATCTGTGCTGTTTTCACTCGTTTTGCAGCAACTGTGTCCTGATCTAGAAATCCAGCCTTTCTCTTCAGTCCTCTTGGAGCTTTTGTGGATTACAGTAAATAATGAATTATTAATGATCAGTTATTTCATTAATTTGTGATTATTGTATTTGGGGATCTGTTCAAATGGCAGCAGTGCTACTAGTTTCCAGATGTTTTGCACAATACTGCATAGTTCACAGTTTTAAAGGCACATTATGTGAGACTTTTATTATTAAAATCTCCAAAAACCACTAGAAGAGTGATTCATGAATTCTCTCGTGGTGCATTATGGGATAGTGTAGCTTCTCAGGTACTTCTCGCATGCTGTTTGTCAAATACTGTGAATTCAGACATACTACTCGGCTCCCATACTGCTTTAATGTACTATTTAGTATGGAAGTGTGTGATTTTAGACACAGCCAGTGTGTGTTCATGCTAATGACGTCACACATCCTCCATTTCTGCTCTGTTTGTCTAGTGAGGTTTTAATATGTTTGTGTTTTAGTTGACTGCACAGAGCAGCATTATAACAGAAGCCCAGAATGTATTTAGTCTGATAAAACAGCACACATGATCACGAGCTGAAGAACCAGACGAAGTGGACTGTGGCATAATAAAAGCTCTGCTGCTTTGTGTCGTTGTGCACTGTGCCTATAAGCTGCCAAACTTATGGTCATAAAACTGTAGAAAAGTGTGACGGGAAACTGACCTGAGCGGCTGTTCTCATGGCTGGACGTCTCTGCAGCTTTAATGCGTTTCCGCAGAGCATATGGTTTCCCTCCGTCAGAAACACTCTGAAAAGCATCATCCGCTTTCCGCTTCTCTCCTCTTCCTCCTAATGTGGATTACAGTAAATAATGAATTATTACTAATCAGTCATTTCATTAATTGGTGTTTATTTTACTCTGGGATTTAACATATGGCAGCAAAGCTAATAGTTTTCCAGCATTTTTCCAGTCATAAAGAGTGAACTGACCTGAGCTGGACGTCTCTGTGTCGGCGTCTTTACTTGTGTTTTCCAGCTCTGCAACTTTGATGCGTTTCCGTAGAGCATATGGTTTGCCTCCACCAGAAACACTCTGAAAAGCATCATCAGCTTTCCGCTTCACTCCTCTTCCTCCTAATGTGGATTAAAACACAATGAACATAAACTCTTAAATTAATCAGTCATGTTTTTTAATTGTCATTAATTCATTCCAGATTTCTGTTGCAATCTCAAATAATATAAAGATTGAGAAAATCACCTTTAAAGTGGCCAAATTAAGCTCAAATCAGCAATTGAGTTTTGATGTTTACAGTAGAAAATGTTGAACTTCATGGAACATGATCATAATATAATATTTGAATGATTTTGGGCATAATAGATAAATCAGTGATTTTGATCCATACAATGTATTTTTGCCTATTGGCCCCATGCTCACTGGATTTACCAGCTAACTGAGTAAAACACTTTGCACCCTGCTTCAGGGTTCATACACATTTTTACTACAAAAATTCCATGACTTTTCCAGAACTTATAAGTCAATTTTCATGAGCTAATGTTTCATGTAATGTCTACATATATGTGGTAAATCATAAGAAACGTTTAAATTTATTACAGCATATCATAAAACACGCAATAGTTTCAATTTATTTTCATTTCTATGTAAAATAGATGATGCTTACACAGCCCTAATAATGTGAGAGCGTGTTTTTGGCCAAGAAAAGAAGTAAAAACAGCTAACCTCCATTCCAATATACAGACACATGTCAAACTAATTTTAGATAATCTTAATAGTCTGTTATAGTAATAGTAGGTAAAACTACTTCTATTGTAAAGCTGTGATCACACTGCTCTTTTCGCTCCATAGACTTATATTCATAGGCATGCGAATGCAGCAGACCAGAAACACAAGCACGTGCTTCACATTTCACTGCATACGAAAGTTCAAGTTCTTACCAGCGAGATCACAATCAGGTGATTGTGTGAGACCAATAGAAGATAATTTAAAATAAGAAATGTAAAATTGGAGCAATCGCTCACTTTTATTTATGTCTAATCATATTGTTTAAAGTCGCCCATTTTTTGCAGCGCCATAAGACAGAATTTTGCAAGCACAAGCTCTACAGTAGTGTGACGGCAGCTTAAGTCGCTTTGGACAAAAATGTCTGTCTGCTAAACGACTAAATGTAAATGTAATTTCCATGACTTTTCCAAAACTTTGTGGGTTTTTCCAAAACTTTTCCAGGCCTGGAAAATGCCATGTCAAAATTCTATGACTTTTCCAGGTTTTCCATGACCGTATGAACCCTGCTGCTTCATGTTTCAGAATTTTAAGAGGTAATAAATTTATGGTGCTGAAGCTGTAGAAGTGTTGATCTGTGGCAGGACACACACCTGAGCTGGTTTTCTCCTGATAGCTGGTCATCTCTGTGTCTCTTGTGTTCTCTATCTCTGAAACTTTGATGCGTTTCCGCAGAGCATATGGTTTCCCTCCGTCAGAAACACTCTGAAAAGCATCATCCGCTTTCCGCTTCACTCCTCTTCCTCCTGATGTGGATTACAACACAACAAACATAAACTCTTAAATTAATCAGTCATGTTTTTTATTGTCATTAATTCATTCCAGATTTATGTTGCAATTTCAAATAATATAAAGATTGAGAAAATCATCTTTAAAGTGGCCAAATTAAGCTCAAATCAACAATTGAGTTTTGATGTTTACAGTAGAAAATGTTGAACTTCATGGAACATGATCATAATATAATATTTGAATGATTTTGGGCATAATAGATAAATCAGTCATTTTGATCCATAACATGTATTTCTGCCTATTGGCCCCATGCTCACTGGATTTACCAGCTAACTGAGTAAAACACTTTGCACCCTGCTTCATGTTTCAGAATTTTAAATGGTAATAAAATAATTTATGGTGCTGAAGCTGTAGAAGTGTTGATCTGTGGCAGGACACACACCTGAGCTGGTTTTCTCCTGATAGCTGGTCATCTCTGTGTCTCTTGTGTTCTCCATCTCTGAAACTTTGATGCGTTTCCGCAGAGCATATGGTTTCCCTCCGTCAGAAACACTCTGAAAAGCATCATCCGCTTTCCGCTTCATTCCTCTTCCTCCTAATGTGGATTACAACACAACGAACAATAAACTCTTAATCTAAAACATGATTGTTATTGTCAATAATTCATACCAGATTTCAATTATAAATCTGAGTTCAAGATCTAAACATTGAGAAAATCATCTTTTAAATTGTCAAATTAAGTTCTTAGCGATGCATATTATAAATATCAAACACTGAGTTTTTATTAATTTACAGTAGCAAGTCTGTAAATAATGTTAACAAAACATGAACATAATATTCTCATGCTTTTTGTCATATTTCATGCCTGTAGCCGGAGGTGAGGGGGGGGGGTCCTATACATGAGCTCATTTGTTCTATTTTGACTGCTACGCCATCATAAATTGTGAAAATAACCCATTGAAAAATGCTTTAAGACCAAGCTGAATCATCTGTTGATCGTCACATCAGCGTGACTTCAGCTAATCAGTGTGTAAACTATTATTTTTCATGAGTCCAACATCCAGCTGTGCAAGAAAACATTTACAAGTAACTTTTATTCTGAATCTTGGACCTTATTCTTGAAACAAAATAAAACCAATAAAAAGGTATGAAGCACCAAAAGTGGCCCATATTGAAATTAATTTGAATGCTAATTTGGCTATTGTTGTTATCCATGACTCTTCAATTAAATGTCCAAGAAAGGCTAGAGAAATCATGAATCTCTTTTATTATTATTATTGTTTCATTTTTTATTATTGAAATTCTGACTGAGGAAAGTTAAATGTGCTGGCCAGTGAGTTATTTGCCTAATAAATGACATTAGGCCACAGTTTTTAATTTAAAACTTTAACAGATTCCAATTTTTTAATTATATATGATGTAATAAATTTGTATTTTAAAATAAGTATGTATTCATATTTCTTTATTCTAAATCTTTAGGAAATATTTTGGTACATCGAAAAGTGTGGTTATGATGACCATCCGACAAGTTAATCCAGCTTAAAATGTCACTAAAATGCAGTATTTAAGCCTCATAATTAATTAATGAGGCAAATAACTGCAAAACATTTTGAGAAAAAAGAACCAGCCCTTTCACCAGGCTGGCTACAGGCCTGTATTTGTCATGTAGTTTGGCTGTCGCCAACATAAGACCTGGGTCCTGAGTCACAGTTTTGCTTGTTTGCACAATTGAATTATCGTTCATTATTAGTACGATATAGCTGTCCATGAATGAACATTTTCACCATTATACATTGTATATTCGTTAGGAAGAGTTTGACTTTGACTCAAGTATTGTTATCTGCATTTTACTCTGGTGTTTTATTGTATTAAACAGACTGATGTTGTTCACTAAAACACTGAATCTGCACTTATATTCAGTATGCTCTAAAACACCTCTGTGACCCGTCAGGTTATCGAGTTATGACCGCCATATTTTGGCTTAACAGCAGCACCGGGATGACAAACACAGCTGAATACACACACATACGGCTTAAAGCTGTTTTCATGTCTAAAACGACCGTCAAACGGGCTTTTAGCAGTGTAATATTGCATTGTTGTAAGTATTAATCTAAAAAAAGTACACAAGTTACTTTTGGTGTAAAAATAGAGATTTAGTATCAAAAATCTAATATACAAAACAGGCAAATACGAAACTCGTGTCTGGACTTACCCATCAGCGTCCAACAACTCTTCATTTCTGCTTGAAACTCGAAAGGTCTTGTAGACATCGTCTGAAATCGCTCAACTGTATTACTCGATGTGTTTATCGATTGACCGGGAGCAACTTTCACAAACAACATTCAATTACCGTTCCTGCAGATTACTGAAGTTGAGTAACGCGCGTCTGCAGACCCTGTAGAACCGTTAGAACGCGTTCTGCTGTTGCCAAGCAACGCGTCTTCCACAGGGGTTTATGTGACCTTTACCCTATAAAGCAGCACGTATCATATTTACTACACCAGTCTATAAGATCTGTATAATATCAACACGATCATTCTTTTGCTTGAAAGCCTGTTGTATATAGTCTGATACCTGTATTTTGCCCTCTTGTGGAGTTTCATGACACTGCAGGCAGTGGAAGGGCTTTTTTGACCTTTCCAAAATGGCCGCTCTCATTGAATTACTGAGATATATCCAGCTGCAGGCCCGCAGAACCACACACGTTTCAGGCACACACAATCCAGGACACACGTTCTAGGCAAACCATATATGGTTACGACGGAAGTTAATGTTATTAACGTCTTCTCAGACATCGTCACCAATATATTTTTATATATGTTGTTGATAAATATTGTACACAATAAACAATAGTGTTTACTGTTTCACAAATATTGCGATCGAGGCGGGCAAATGATGAACATTGTTTCCGATCGCCATTCAATATAATAGACTGAATAGTTTTCTATCAGTCATCACAGATGATCAGTCATTATTATCTGACAGAGTCAGATACGCGTTTGCTGGCGCCTTGCTGAACTATCTAAATTGGACAGTTTTAATTTATATAATGGATGAAGGAAATAATAGCAAGTTAATATGCATAGGCAATAACATCTTTATATGTAATAAAAAAAATTTACATTTAATAAGTGTGAACACTATTTACTCAAGCGATTTTATAGTATTTATTTGCTTAATTTTCTAATAACTTTTTTATTAATGATTTCCCACATTAAATACTATAGTATTTTATAGTAAGTAATATATTGTTTTTAAACCATAAAGTACTGGTAATTTGTGGTAATTATAGTTGCAACAAATTTAGCAATACAAACAAATTAACTGTTAATAATTAATTATATATATATTACTAACAGTTGCTACAGTTTAGTAAAAGATAGTAGTTTAAATCAGTTTATAACTATATTAATTTTAAATTATTATCTATAGTAATTCATTTATAATGTGAAACATTATTGCTTTTTTTTAATATATATTTTACAACAAAACGATTTTAACCAAGTATGACAACATTAAGATCCTGAATTAGTTTATAACACTTAATACAATTAGACGGTCCTTTATGTCATCTTTGTGTATGTGGATACATAAATAAAGTCTTAAGTGTTTAACCAATTATTTTTATTTACATAATTTGAGTTCAGAAACTGTAGCGATGTTAAAATGATCTTTACGATATAATAATGAAATAATGACTGAAATGGGAAACCATAAACTGTTGACAGTCTAATGAAAGGCAATCGTAGCACGGGGGTTCTCGATCGCCGTACTTGTGAAATACACTAGGTGGTGATAACGCTCCTAAGGAGTTAGTTAGTTACCATATATGGCTTGCCTAGAACGTGTGTCCTGGATTGTGTGTGCCTGAAACGTGTGTGGTTCTGCGGGCCTGCAGCTGAATATTATTGGTCCTGGATTGTGTGTGCCTGAAACGTGTGTGGTTCTGCGGGCCTGCAGCTGGATATTATTGGAATTACTCGCAGGCTTTTTGGCTGGAAACCTTTTGCTTATTAATTATTGTTATACAGTGTCATAAAAAACTGTCACTTCCAGCCGGCCGCATATTCAATCTAGACTTCACCCTTTTTGGCTGGAAACCTTTTGCTTATAGTAAGAATACAAATTTAAATGTTACTAATTGTATTGAATAAAGGTTTTCTTGATTAAAACGAAGCATAATTACATAATAATTCATTCTTTATGTTACAAATAAATGATGTTTTATGCAGTGGCGGTTCTAGACCAGAGTGGCTGGGGCCAGGGGCCACTTGTATTTTTAGGGGGCACACTTTAACATACATCACAAACTACTTAAACAATTATTCAGTCATTTTTTGTCAGGCATCACTCTGCAGTCTTTATAAACAAGCTAATTAAATAACTTAAAATAATCTTCCATGTTATTTTTTTGAAAAGTAACCTTGTATTGTAGTAGGACAACACATTCTTAACATTCAAGTACATCAAGGCACATTTATGCACCTGTAAACTTTAACAGGTGAAGTTGAAGTCCTTTTTTGCCCTTCTGTTAATTTAAAATAATGTTTCCCGGCTGGTCTTTAACAAACCAAAGGAATTTTCACAGTATTTCCCATAAAACAAAAATAATTTCTCTGGAGTAAAGTCTGATTTCTTATAGTTGGTCTTGACTAAAAGCAGTTTTTAATAAATAAATAAATAAAATTTAAAATTAGTGTTATTAGCACATTTATATTTTTTGACTCAGGCCAACTCCTTTCTGACTGTGTCCTGAGTTTGCGTTGTTGGGACCCCAAGTTTATTTATTTATAAAGCACATTTAAAAACAGTCACAAGACTGCCCAAAGTGCTGTCTGGACTACACTTCTTTCTCTTGATAATCTTGCTCATCACAGCTGTCTGAATGTCCATCATCATGCGTAGCCCCAGGAGTCTATTCATCCTCCTCACCTTCCCCTACCAGCTCTGTCACATTAACTGGCATCTACACTCTCAGAAATAAAAGTACAGGAGCTGGGACTTCCGGTTAGGTGAGCTATGGAGTAGGACGTGTTCGCTAGGAGGTCCTGCAGAATTTGCATTTTTTTCTGAATTAATGCACATTTTTACTTATTAAAAAGTGCCTGCAGATAATTGTGCCTAACGGAATTCATTTTAAACTAACCCTGTACAACGAAGATGAAAACTAAAGGCAATAAAGGGGCTAACGCGCAATCATCGCAACAGTGGCCTGCAACAGCTAACGCATCCTCGGATGAACGTGACACAACCGCGGGGGGTCAACGGACTGAGCTCGATACGGCTTCAGGCGACATTCAGACTCTTAAAACTGAAATAATTTCAGCACTACGCCGAGATCTGGCAGAAATATTTCGCTCCGAACTACGGTCCGTGCTAGGCGATGACTTATCGACCATCAAAAGTGAACTTCAAGCCGTGAAGGCGGAATTCTCTAACACGATGATATCGATCCAAACTGAAATGTCGACACTGAAAAGTACGGTGAAGGATATTGAACATTCTCTCTCCACATGTTCGGATGATATCACTGTGCTACATGAGAAGGTTGACTCTCTTTCGGCTACTGTGGTAAAGCTAGAAGAAAAGTGTGAAGATTTGGAAGCCAGATCTCGTCGGAATAACGTAAGAATTATTGGTGTTCCGGAAGACCAACTTTCTACTAGTGTGGCGGTCTCCAAGCTGATTAAGGACGCACTCAACATGGATAAGGATATTCTAATTGACAGATCGCATCGCACATTGCAGCCAAAACCCAGACCTGGGCAGCGACCACGAGCTATTGTGGCAAGGCTGCATTATTATTCGGACTGTGTTGAAGTATTAAGGCGCGCACGTGAGATGAAACAGGTCAGTGTTGGTGACATGAGAATATCTATCTTTCCAGATCTCACTGCCAAAACAGCACATGCCCGATCAGCCTTTAATGATGTCCGCCAGCAACTTCGTTCTATTCCTGGAGTGAAATTTGGATTTCTTCATCCAGCAAGACTACGCGTCACTTATAACGGGGTGGAGAAACAGTTTAGCTCGCCGGAATTGGCTAGAGAATATGTCAATGCCATCAAGCCTCCACAGAGCAGATGAACTGCTTCATGAGTGACAAGGTTTGACTTTATCATCGGAGTGAACTAATGCTTTAATTTCAGTGATATGCCTTATGAGGCACCGGACTTGATAATTTGAAATGAGGTTTGGTTTGCATAATTTCTGATACTGTTATAGTGTTTTACAAATGTGCAAATTCGAAATTTGCTGAATTAAGGAGCAAAATTTGGTTAATTTTCCACGTTTTTCTATTATTATATTAAAAAAATATATATATATATATATATCTGTATATACGCTGTTGCTACATAATATGTGTGATAGTAATGGTCAAAGCAGGACTCCTTTTGCAATAACTGAATTTATGTGCATTTTCGCTTTCGTTATCAATAATTCGACATGTTATATTCTGCAGGTCTTAAGATCGTGTTTGATAGTTCCTAATCGTGAGCAGTAACTGTACAATTTGGCTCCAGTTGGAGTCAGCGCACGAGTCCGCATCATTTGGGGATGTGGATATTGGATGTGCTATGGGGGGAGGGGGGTGTTCTTGTTGGTGTGTAGTTTCTTTTTTTGTAGTTATCCCCTTTTTTTTTTTTTTTTTTTTTTTTTCTCAGGAGGTGCATTTATTTACACATTTTCCTCAATTTTAGTGTAAAGTAAGGTAAATGGCAGATTTTAGATTTCTTTCTTGGAATATCAAAGGGATGGGTAACCCCATCAAAAGGTCAAAAATATTTTCACATTTGAAAAGACTAAATGGCGATGTTGTTTTCCTACAGGAGACTCACTTGAGAAATCAAGATCATCCAAAGCTTAGGTGTCCCTGGATTGGTGAAATTTTTCATTCTAATTTCAATTCAAAATCCAGAGGTGTTGCGATATTAATTAATAAAAGGGTTCAGTTTTCTGCAGTTAAAATAATCGCTGACAAAAATGGAAGATATTTGATTGTGGTGGGCACAATATGTCAAACCCCTGTGCTTCTTGTTAATGTATACGCACCCAATTTTGATGATCCGGGCTTTATTAATAAGTTATTTGGAATCCTTCCTTCATTAAATACTCATTTGCTTATCTTTGCTGGTGATCTCAATTGTGTGATTGACCCAGTTTTAGATCGATCCAGCTCTCGAATAGTGTCCCCTTCATCTATTTCCAGATCAATAATAGAGTTTATGAATAGAAACGGTTACGTTGACCCTTGGAGGTTTTACAACCCTCAAAATAAAGTATTTTCTTTTTTTTCACAAGTCCATCAAACATATTCCCGTATCGATTATTTTTTTATAGACAGCTCCTTAATTCCTAAAGTAAAATCTGTTCAGTACCACCCCATTGTTATTTCTGATCATGCCCCACTTACTGTTGATGTGCAATTGTCTGCAATTCCTAGATATTTGTCACCATGGAGATTAAACTCTCTCCTTTTGTCTGATGAAAATTTTATTGATTTTATTTCAACCTCTATTGACGATTTTATGGATATTAATCAAGATGGTGTGGTCTCTTACTCGCTATTGTGGGAAACGCTTAAATCTTACCTTCGTGGCCAGATTATTTCTTATTCGGCACACTTAAATAGACTTCGTACAGCAAAAATACGTCAGCTTACTTCTGACATATTTAATATTGATCAACATTTGGCCAGCTTTCCCTCACAAGTTCACATTAAACAACGTCTTGACCTGCAGGCTGAATTGGATCTTATTTTGACAAATGATGCAGAGCGGCTTTTATTGCATTCTCGTAGTAACTATTATGAACATGGTGATAAAGCCAGTCGTCTCTTAGCACACCAATTAAGATGTCAGGTAGCGAGTCGATCGATTCCACAAATTCAGGATTCAGTTGGTAATTTGATATCTGAACCTGAAGAAATTAATGCTATTTTCAAATCTTTTTATTCAACTCTTTATACATCTGAAGCTCCATCTGACGCACAGGCTATGATTTCTTTTCTACAAAGTTTAAATGTCACCACAATTGATTCAGCAGATGCCACAATTCTTTTTTTTTTTTTTTTTATACTTTATTTTTATTTCACTTTTTTAAGGAAGAAACAAGGGAAAAAAATACAAATAATAAATAATAGATTAAGAAAAGAAAAAAAATAAATAAAAAATACAATAACACAACTTAAATGAACAGTTGACTGGACACATATTTCCTTACAGGTCACAGAAAACAAGTACATATAGAAATCAGATTACACTGTGTAAAGGCATTAGTACAGTCCATTTCTCCCAGTATTGCAAGTATTTGTCCATTTGTAGTTTTAAAGAAAAAGTCATCCTCTCCATATTTTGAACATTAGATACGATATCCAACCATTCAGATTTTGTAGGAGGTTCCAGCTGTAGCCACTTTCGAGTCACAGTTTTCTTACTGGTTGCTAGAAGTATTTTTAATAAATACTTGTCTTTTACCGTTAAGTTGGCTGCAATATTTCCCAGATAGATTGTTGTAAAGGAAAAGTCCACATCATCACCAAAAACGTTTTGTATTACTTGCATTACGTCCTGCCAGTATGACTGAATGGCAGGGCAACTCCAAAATATGTGAAAGTGGTTTGCCAAGTCTTCTTCACATTTCCTCCAGCACTGACCCTTGTCCTTCTCCCGTGTTTGCATGCATGTTAACTTGGGGGTTATAAAGTATCTGGTAAGATTCCTCCAGCAAAGTCTCTCCACATACCAGAGCTGGAAGAGGTGGCCTGTACTGAGCAGATATTCAACCAATCTTCCTCTGAGATAACTAGGTTGGATTCTCTCTCCCATTTTAATCTGATGTAATTTGTTGAGTTTTTCTTGGTGAGTTGAATGGCAGAATACAATTTTGAAACAAGTCTCCTATTGTCTTTGTTTTTGTAGATGTCAATAACTAAATCAATTAAATTGGGGGGATGGTTCTCCAAGCATCTAATCTCGCTATTAAAGTAGGTCCTGGTTTGTAGGTACCTAAAGAAATCACATTTATCCAGACCATACATATCTGAGATTTTCTGGAAGCTATCTAATTCCCTATTTGAGGAAATTAAACTAAAAGTAGTGATGCCAAGCTTATACCAAGCTTGAAATCTCACATCAATCTTAGCTGGTTTAAAGTCAGGGTCAAATGCTACCCATTTAATCAATCTAGACTGTTTTTCAAGTAGTGGAGAATTACACTCTTTAAACCAGATTCTAAGGGGAACTTTGGACCACTGATTTAAGCTATTTAAATAGTGTTTATGTAAAATCTTGCTACCCAATAATGATTGTAGTGGGATATCAATTTGTGAAGTTTCCAGGTCTTTCCATTTTGCTGTGTATTCTGGATTACAACAGATTACTAAGGGTCGTAACTGGGCTGCTTTGTAATAGTCAGACAAGCAAGGCAGTGATCTTCCTCCTTTCTCCTTGGTCAGTTGCAATGTTTTATATTTAATTCTAGGTCTCCTGCCCCTCCATAAAAATCTTGAAATCCACTTGTCCCATTCTCCAAACTGTTTTGATGGAATTTCGATTGGCAGAGATTGGAAGAGGTATAGAAGACGGGGAACTATATTAATTTTTATTGTCTCTATTCTATTATGCATCTCCAAAGGCAGTTGAGACCACCTATCTATGTCAGATTTTATACTCTTATTTATAGGGCCATAATTACTATCAAATAATTGTGTAGAATCTTTAGTTATTTTAATACCCAAGTACTTAATACTTGTTGAATTCCATTTACAATTAAATTTATTTTTCATATCTTTCTGAGGGAAATAATTAAAGCTTAAAATTTGTGTTTTTTGGATATTGAGCTTGTAACCAGAGTAGGTGCCAAATTTGTTTAAAACTGACATCAGTGTAGGAATGCTAACTTCTGGTGTTCCAACAAACAAAAGAACGTCATCTGCATACAAGCAGATCTTTTGCTCTAAACCTCTAACTGTTATTCCTTTAATTTCCTGTTCGTCTCTTATTAACTGTGCCAAAGGCTCAATAAATAAAGCAAAAAGGGTAGGACTGAGGGGGCAGCCTTGACGACAGCCTCTTTCCAAAATAAAACTCTTGGAAAGATGACCATTAATCTTAATTCTGGCATTTGGTGATAAATATAATTTTTTTATACATCTAATAAAGTCATCATTAAAGCCAAATCTTGTCAGTGCTAAATACAAATACTCCCAACGAACTGAGTCAAATGCCTTTTCAGCATCTAAGCTAATAACTACTGCTCTGGTTTTCTTTTTGGTGACATGATCAATAACATGTAGCACCCGCCTAATATTATCTTGTGTCTGCCTATCCCTTATAAATCCGGTTTGGTCTAAGTCCACCAGTTCTGGTATTATATCTTCCAATCTTTTAGCTAGTATTGATGCATACAATTTATAATCCATATTTAATACAGAAATTGGTCTAAAAGAACTACACTCCTTCTTATCTTTACCCTCTTTAGGAATAATCGAAATAATTGCCTCACTCCATGTTCTTGGTGGTTCACCACCTTTAAGCATGTAAATAAAACACTCATAAAGCATGGGAATTAACTGGTCTTTAAAGGTCTTGTACCACTCAACTGGAAAGCCATCTGAGCCAGGTGTTTTATTTACTTTTAATCTTGAAATTGCTTTCCCTATTTCCTCTTTTGTAATCTCTGCCATTAGAGTTTTATTCTGTGTTGTGCCTATGGAGGGTAAGTCTAATGATTCTAAGAAGATATTTATTTCTGTGGGTTTAGTTGTACTTACTTCACTATATAGATTTCTGTAATAGGTTTCAAAAATTTTATGGATATCATCTTGTTTGTGGGTAATTCTATTAGTTTTAGGATCTCTAATATAGTCCGGATATAGTCCGCTCTGCCTGCTGTTTTCTGAGCCTCCATGCCAATAGCTTCAAAGCCTTTGGGCCGTTTTCATAATATCTTTGCTTAGTAAATTTAGCTTTTTTCTCTAATTCATCCTCATATAGTTCATTTATTTGCTTCTTAATCCTTTTTATTTGGTTTAAAATATGAGGTTTCTTTTTCACAATATGTTCTCTCTCTAAAGTCTTAAGACTCTCCTGCAAGTCAAACATCTTTTTACATTTTTCCTTTTTCTTATGTGAAGTAAGAGCTATGAGTTTACCCCTAATCACTGATTTTGATGCATCCCATAAAACGCTTGGTGATACTTCCCCATTGTTGTTGTTATCGATATAATCCTTTATTTCTTTTTGGATTAATTCTTTATTTGTACTATCATTCAGTATACTTGTATTAAGCCGCCACAATGAGTCGTTCTTTTTGTTATCTAAATGTATAATTAGGTAAACAGGTGAATGGTCAGAGATATCTCTGGATCCTATCTTGCAGTCTATAAGCCGGTGTCTGTCTGAATTAAAAACAAAGAAGTAATCAATTCTTGAGTAGGAAATTTGGCTTGCTGAATAGAATGTGAACTGTTTATCTAATGGATGGAGCTCCCTCCATACATCTATCAATCCCAACTCCATCAACAGTTTTTTAGTTACTCTTGCTCTAGGAGTTAGCCTCTTTAATGCATTAGAGGAATCAAGCTTAGGTTGTATCTGGGCATTCCAGTCTCCTCCACATATCAAAACTCCAGATGCTTCAGAAGCTATTAATTGAAAAACTTCCTTTATGCATGTATTGTCTTGCTCAGGGGGTATGTACACATTAATTAACGTAACTTCTTTTTGATCTAAGAGACCCTTAACGAAAACATATCGACCCTCCTTGTCTGAAAATTCAGCCAGCAGGCGGAAGTTCACACAGTTAGAAATTAATATTGCTACCCCTCTTCGTTTTCCCCTCCTATAGGATGAATAAAATACGTTCTTAAACCCTTTTTGTTTTAATTTTTCGTGTTCTATATTATTAAGATGCGTCTCCTGCATAAATATAATATGCAACTTTTCCTTTTTCATCTTTGCAATAACCTTGCTTCTCTTGATTGGATTGTATAAACCATTTACATTCAGGGTAATCACCCTATATTCCTGAAACTGCATGTGATCTTGTAATAGAACACTTTCTGTAAGGTATATGTTATTCGTGACCAAGTCTGAACTACATATGAACTATATAAAATAAAATAAGAACCCGTAACTTCACAGACAGAAATAATAAAACTAAACAGAATGCATAGAAAGACTTCCATTCGAAGTAATGAACAGTTCTTACTTCTTAGTGTAGGGGAATAGTCTAGGTAAACACCAGAGCCCCTCTTCAGTGCAGCTTTTAGTGCCCTTCTGGGTATTCTGCGTGCACTTACGAACGTCAAAAACAAAACAAAAAATCTTTCCCGTATTTGTCGGTCAACTAAGTTATTTTCTAAGGGCGATTTTACCCATTGCACATCAAGAATTGAAATTGTAACAAAATTGAAGACTTGAGATAAGTAGGATAACAGCAGCAGCCCAAGTGGGATAACAGTCTTAATAGGGTAGGGGGGAGGAAAAAAAAGGATTCAGTCTTACTCCATCCGGAGGAGGGTGTTCGCGGCTGTCCCCTGGCACGGACTAAAATGTCCATAACAAACTAGTTCCTTCACCAATTAGTTTACAGTCATTTGTCACTTGTAGCTAACAAACCCTAAACCTTTAAATCTATCTTGGTCGGCGAAAATTCCGGAGCCTCTCCTTAATCCAATCCTGACGGGTCTGCCGGTTTGTCTTATTCGTTGAGCGCTGCCAGCCGGTCGTCCGTGCTTTATTCAAAACTTCAACTTCTGAAGATGTCTCGCGGCCAAACTGGAAGCCCCTTTTCTTCATGTCCTCAGTCGCTTCGTCTGCGCTTCCATAGGTGACCGGCCCACTGTCAAAGAACACTCGCAGTTTCGCTGGCGGCGGTGTTTGAAATCGTATTCCCTTCTCTTTGAGCATTCTTCTGATCTGCGTGTATGCCTTCCTTTTCGCCAAGGTTTCAGCAGGGTAGTCATGATCAAAATAGATCCTGCCGGTGTTGTGAAAGATTTCCTTTTTCTTCCATGCAGTGTGCAGAACCATTTCCTTAACTTTGAATTCTTGAAAGTACACAATCACCGATCTTGGCTGCGCCTCGTTAGGCGGTCTTGGTCCGAGCGCTCTGTGGCATCTTTGAATCCCGAGTTCAATTTCAGCGAGGTCCAGTTCTTTTTTAATAAGATTATCAATGAATTGGTACATGTTGTTATTTTCAGCGCCTTCCGAAAGCCCGTAAATGCGAACGTTATTACGTCTCGCGCGTGCCTCCAGGTCTGTTAACTTCATCTGCATTCTTTCCTGGGCTTGTAGTGACTGGCTCAGAGCTTCCCTGAAATCCGTGGACCACTCCTCGGCTTCGGCGATGCGGGCCTCGGCCTCACTCACTCTCTCAGATGTAGTTTTTAGGTCAGTTGTGATTTCGTTTAGCGTCTGATAAATTTCCTTTCGAAAGTCCACTAATTCTCTTTTCAGATCGTCTCGAAAGTTATTTAGCTCTGACTTCATCTCCAAGGCCATCGTCTTTATGTCTGCGCGGATAACCGCGACGCTATCATCCACTGTTGCTAGTTTTGGATTTTCCTCTTGTCCGCCATTACGCTCTCCTTGTTCCTTAGCCACGGCGGTATCCTCTAAATTACTACCTTTTACCGCTTTCCCGAACTGTTTTCCTTTGCCCTTTCTGACTTTCTCCCCGTCCATCATTAGATTCGATCAAGAATTAAGTTTTAATTGTATTACTTGGGGAATTAAACTCCGACCGAACGGGAGACTAAAAGTTAAGCGGCCATGCGCTTCAGTTAACCGCCGGAAGTCCAGATGCCACAATTCTTGACGCCCCCCTAGACATTAATGAAATAAATCTGGCAATTAAAACTATGCGCTGCAATAAAGCCCCGGGACCTGACGGCTTTCCGGTAGAATTTTTTAAGAAATTTCAGAATAAACTAACCCCCCTACTTTTATCAGTGTACATAGGATCCTTAGAGCGTGGTTACTTACCAGAGACACTTACACAAGCATCTATAATTCTCCTTTTAAAAAAAGATAAAAATCCTAAATTATGTAGTTCATATCGGCCTCTCTCTTTACAAAATGTAGATGCCAAGATATTGGCCAAAGTCTTAGCCTCTCGTCTTGAAAATTTACTTCCAAAAATTATATCAGAGGAACAAACAGGCTTTATCAAAGGGAGACATTTATTTTTTAACGTTCGTACACTCTTAAATGTAATTTACTCCAAACATTCTCTAAATACACCCGAAGTTGTGATTTCATGTGATGCTGAAAAGGCGTTTGATCGAGTAGAGTGGGGGTTTATGTTTGCAGTACTTAAAAAATTCGGGATTGGGGACAATTTTATGAGGTGGATACATCTTTTATATAATTCCCCTCAGGCAAGTGTACATACCAACAATATTAGATCCAGCTATTTCCAGTTGGGGCGGGGCACACGTCAAGGATGCCCACTTTCCCCTTTACTGTTTGCCTTGGTCATAGAGCCATTATCAATAGCTCTTAGGTCGTCCCCTTTGCTGCATGGTCTGGTGCGTTCAGGTGTTGAAGTTAAATTATCTTTATATGCAGATGACTTATTATTATATATTTCTAATCCAATTCCCAGCTTTCCAATTATTTTATCTATGTTAAATCAATTTGGCTCTTTTTCTGGTTATAAAATAAATTTTAATAAAACTGAATGTTTCCCAGTTAATTCATTGGCTATGAATCTGTTGCAATCAGATATTCCAGTTAAGTTCAGTCCATCAGGATTCAGATATCTTGGCATTAATATAACTAGATCGTTTCCTTCGTTACTAGCTGCAAATTTTCTCCCCTTGTTGGAGCAATCCAAGTCTGATTTTCAAAGATGGAGCAGTTTACCCTTATCATTGATTGGTCGTATTAATGTTGTGAAAATGAATGTTTTGCCCAAATTTCTTTTTGTATTTCAGTGTGTTCCTTTGTATTTACCTAAGCATTTCTTTAAATCCCTTGATCGAATTATTAGTCATTTTTTGTGGGGTGGCAAATCTCCTAGAATTCGGAAATCATTGCTGCAGGGATGTGAACTGAGTGGTGGGCTTTCGTTACCAAATTTTATGTTTTATTATTGGTCAGTAAATATTCATAAATTAACATTCTGGTCTAGTTCATCTACTGCACCTTGGTGCAGATTGGAAGCTAACTCATGTGCATCTACTTCACTGTTGGCTTTCCTTACTTCTCCCCTATCTTTCAATGTCTCCTCCTCTTGCCTAACACATAATCCAGTAGTTGTTGCTTCAGTTCGGATCTGGTGCCAATTCAGAAGACATTTTAATTTTACCTCTGCTTCAACATTAATGCCCCTACTGGGAAATCATATGTTTCCCCCATCCCTTGCGGATCCTGTATTTAGGCAATGGTATGCAAAAGGATTAAGAAATTTTCGGGATCTGTATAGAGATGGGCTTTTTTGTAACTATGCACAACTCTCCTCTGAAATGAAGTTATCAGAATCCCATTTTTTTAGATTTTTACAGGCGAGACATTGTTCAGCTACTTTATTTTCAGGTTACCCATCTCTGCCTAAGCTACAGGTATGGGAAGAGTTACTGCAATTAAACCCTCAACACAAATCACAAGTTTCTAAAATCTATGGGTGCATTTTAGGCTTGGATGATTGTTCCCTTACTAAAATTAAAACATCTTGGGAAAATGAATTGGGACTATGTTTTGAGAAAGAATGGTGGCTTGGTGCGCTGCAGAGAATACGTTCTAGTACAATATGTGCTCGCCTTAGCCTTATACAATTTAAAGTATTTCACAGAATCCATTTCTCAAAAACCAGGCTATCTAAAATTTTTCCTAATATTGATGATAGATGTGACAGATGTCATGCACCACAGTGTAATTTAAGTCATATGTTCTTTATGTGCCCTATGCTACAAAATTATTGGATTAATTATTTTACAATTATGTCTAAGGTGTTGCAGGTAAATATAGATGCATCCCCATATGTTGCCATTTTTGGGGTTCCAAAGATTTGGTCCCAGTTTAATTCTAAACAACTTGATATTTTGGCCTTTACCTCGTTATTAGCCAGGCGTTGTATTCTACTTCACTGGAAATCAAATAAGCCTCCAACTACATCTCAATGGCTTGTGGATACCATGCATTTTCTAAAGTTGGAAAAGGTTAGATACTCTGGGAAAACTAACTTCTTTAAAAAGTGGCAATGTTTTATAACTTACTTTAACTCTCTTAAGGTCTTGCCTTCCACTTAATAGATGCACTCTCCTTCCTTCTTAATTTATTTATTTTATTTCATAGTAATTTAATTTTTTTTTGTTTTTAACTATTAATATTTTACACTGTTTAATTGTAAATGTTTACTCCCAACATTGACAATGTACCTGAACATTTGATTGTGATTGTTGAATGTGAGCATTCAGTTGGTTGTAATTTTCTGTACACTTTTATTACTTTTGTTTTCAGTTTTCATTTTTCTTTTGCCCTTATCATTATTATTAATTTCTGTATTTTTTTTTTCTTCTCTTTTGTATATATAAAAAAAAGCAACAAAGATAATGATATGTAACTATTTGTACTAAAATAGTGTTTGTTTTTTCGCAATAAAAAATTTGAACATAAAAGTACAGGAGCTGTCTCTGGGGCTGTACCTTTTCAAAAGGTTCATATTTGTACCTGAAGGGTCCATAATGGTACCTCAAAGGTACTTTTTAGGTACATTTGAGTACTAATATGCACCTTTGAGGCACCATTGTGGACTCTTTGGGTACAAATATGTCCCTTTTGAAAAGGTACTGCCCCAGAGACAGCTCCTGTACCTTTATTTCTGAGAGTGTATGGACTCTGGACTCTGTATATGCATGTACAGGACGTATGCTACTGGACACTGGAGAACAAATAAACCTGTTCAGTATAGAAAAAGATGGTAAGTCAGTATAGACAGATAAAATCGTTAGGAATATCTCCTCCCAAAATAAAATAAGCATCGACATAATTCTCATTTACCTCCCGAGGCTTATCCAGATGAGAGAACAATACTCTGATAGCTCAGTCGCAACTCCGAGTTGTAAAGTCAGAATTTTGAGTTATAAAGTCACAATTACCAGTTATAAAGTCACAAATCCGAGTTATAAAGTCAGAATTCTGAGTTATAAAGTCAATTCACAGTTATAAGTCAGAATTCTGAGTTATAAAGTCACAAATCCGAGTTATAAAGTCAGAATTCTGAGTTATAAAGTCACAATTCCCAGTTATAAGTCAGAATTCTGAGTCATAAAGTCACAAATCCGAGTTATAAAGTCAGAATTCTGAGTTATAAAGTCACAATTTCCAGTTATAAGTCAGAATTCTGAGTTATAAAGTCACAAATCCGAGTTATAAAGTCACAATTCCCAGTTATAAGTCAGAATTCTGAGTTATAAAGTCACAAATCCGAGTTATAAAGTCAGAATTCTGAGTTATAAAGTCACAATTTCCAGTTATAAGTCAGAATTCTGAGTTATAAAGTCAGAATTCTGAGTTATAAAGTCAATTCACAGTTATAAAGTCGCAATTCCCAGTTATAAAATCAGAATTGAGAGTTATAAAGTCGCAATTCCCAGCTAAAAAGTCGGAATTGCGAGTTAAAGGAGTTTCCTGTTGTGGCGATTGGCCATAAATGGGGTGTTAAAGACTCTTTCTTAGGTTCTCTGTGATGTGGTATGGATTCACAGCCTAATTTTCCCAATAAAGACCAGGAGGACACAGTATTTGGTTGACACTTTTACTAAACTGAAATATGAACTAATACAGCCCTTTTAGTTTTGATCCTTTATAAATGTCTATGTATTTGTCTGCAGCTCCCAAGTACACTATATGAGGGCACTCTTGCAATATGAAACAACATTCATTCATTCATTTTCTTTTCGGCTTAGTCCCTTTATTAATCAAAGGTCGCCACAGCGGACTGAACCGCCAACTTATCTAGCATGTGTTTTACACATCTGCAACCCATCACTGGGAAACATCCATACACAGTTATTCACACACATACACTATGGACAATTTAGCTTACCCAATTCACCTGTACCGTCTGGAGTTGTAGGGCAAACCGGAGCACCCAGAACAAACCCATGGACACGGACAGAACATGCTGTGAGGCGACAGCAATACCCACTGCGCCACTGCACCACCCAATATGAAACAACAGCTGCAACAAAATGTAAATCATAACACATATAATAGATAAAACACAACCTATAGCTAACAGTTTTAGGCGCTCTGATTAATGCATTATAATTGCTATTTAGACCAAATGGTGCAAATGGCATAATTAAAAAAGAACAAATCCATATGAATAAACAGACAGCCTAGTTCAGCTATATTTTCTTTTTTGAAAGTGTAATAAACAACAAATAGTCGGATATAGGCTTTATGTTGTGATGTAGGGGTATTTACAGTTTTAACCCAAAGAATGAGCAGTCTGTCAGATGAAGAAGAATCGGAGTCAGAGATTCAAATAAATAAATAAAGTTTACTGAAGATAGTTTGCAGTTTCATCCTCAGAAGCCAGCTTCAACACTCGCAATGATTTCCTAGGCCGCTCTGCTTACAATCACAAATCAACATCAATTATACTCTCACATAACGTCATTATCTGCGTCATACATATAGGTGTTCTAACCTGATTGGTTAAAACACAGACAGACTAGGAAAATTTCCACGTGGGTGCGTGCGTACAATTCTAAACAATATCTTAAGCATAAACGTCAGACATCCAATAGACTGTTTAGAGCTGACTCCAGACCTGTTAAAAGTATCTACAATCAAATAGAGCACACACACTTAAAGTACAATCTGTTTCTTATCCAAGGCTGAGTAATTCTCAGCCGTCTTTATCAAAACTGGTTAAAAACCGGTATAATCTACATTCAGACAGTTAAATTCTCACTACACTAAGTCTATCTTGACTAAAAAGTAAAGTTACTTTAAAAGAATTAACCGTAAAAATAGCAAAATCACTTAAGACATTATAGATAGTAATAACTCATAGAAATAACAATAGAAACAATAGAAGTTGCGTCCAGTCCTCAGCCGTTCATTTCCACTCAAGGTCTCTGTGACCTCTGACCTAGTTTGGTGGCTCCTGAAAATAGTTTCAAAGAGACAGGCAATGCACTGAACATTCTTACATAAAGCAGTGTATTTAACTTATTCATTAGTTGAAATCAATGCAAAGTTAAATAGTCGTTCAAATAATCAATTAATTATCTTTAATGAAAATAATGAGAAATAAGATGATGAGGAAATGATAAACATCCACGCTGAGATGGAAGGGACCGGATGGGATGGTAGAAATCCGAATCCTTCAGTGATTATGTGCATAGGTCTTTAACACTCCATTTATGGTCAGTCGCCATAACAGGAAACTCAGTATATAACTCAGAATTCTGACTTCATAATTTAGTTTTATTATTATTATATATATTTTTATTATTCAGTGGCGGGAATGGGCTTCTATATTCGTCTGAACACAAATAATGTCTAATATAGACCCTTTAAAACGGTGTACAGAATAGCAGTTCTGGCTGAATGATTGCTGCAATGACTAAAAAGGACAAAATTTCCCCATTGAGTTTTCCAAAACTTAACATCTATTTCCCCGAGTGAGTTTCCTGCATAAAAAATAAGATCAGCTACAAAATAAAGAAATAGCTTTTTTGCAATTCCATGAAAATGTCAACCTTGCCATGAAAAAAATCAAGTTTTCGCCAAAATATCAAAACTGTTTCTCTGTTCTTTGTGTAAGCAAGTATTTTACAGTGCTTTAAAAATACTCAAAAATGCCTCTGTTAATGTTTTCAAACTATTATATTTGATTTACCAAAATCACACAAGTGCCATTTTCACATCGGTCACATACATAACAGCTTTTTCCTCATAAATGCAAAAATATTAAATGTCATAAAAATCAATCATGTTTGTTCTCTAGTGAGTCGACTCTTCTCCATGTGATTAGCATTGTTTCTTTTGGGTTGTGCAGTTTAATTCACTGAATTTCTAAGTATGTTGTGTACTGTAAACTCTTTTGGTCACATCCATAACGCATGTTTATTTTCATTATTTAACAACATAAAATATGTTTCCAGACTGATATTGTTCTGATGCCATAACTCTGTGGTTAGTTGTTTTGGAGAATATAAGCAGATGTTTCAATATATTGTTAAAATATACTTCCTCTGTGAATTTATATTTTGAGATTTTACTGCAAATGTCACATCCATAACGCTGGAAATGCTCTTTTCTTTTCAAATTGTCCCGCAAACCTTGAACATTCAATATTACAAGCGATATAGATATGAACTTGAATTCCATGAGAAAACAGAATCGAATATAGCCTTTTATTAGACTTCTTGCCTTCTAAGTGTGAAGGAGGAGGTGGATATAACAGCTCAAATACAGTGTTTTAAGGTCCGTGTAACCCTTTGCAGTGCTTTGTTCAATTCACACCGTCAAAATTAAACAAATGAAAAATGCATTTCAAACTTTTTCATTTTACTTCAACAACGGATAATTGTCGCTCGGTTTAATTTTTCATTCTTCAAGTTTGGGTTGTTGCATTTAAATCTGATCTCAGAACAAACTTGAAATAATGACACATTATTGTGATTTTCCATTTTTATTTTCTGCGCTCGCAGTCGGGCCGTACCATTACCGCCGGAGGGGTGTGGAGTTCTGGATTAGTGCGCAAACCAGCAGATACCGTAGATGCTGTCATGTTATTTTTATGACATATTTGATACATTGTTATCTAGGCTTGGCATTACCCGCCAAATGCGAGTGAATTTCACCTGTGGCGAGTTAGACAGCCGCTCCCACTATTGCCACTTTGGCAGGTTGAATGTGCTTGAGCAGCGACACACAACATAAAATGAATGAGCAGGAGGCCCACGTCACTTTTGCTTGAGTTCAGTTATTTGAACTTGCGTGGGAGACAAACGCATCGTGATACCCCGCATCATTCACGCATTTGCATTGATTTTGTGTGTAATCTACTCGCGCGAACACTTAATTCATGCTTAGTGTGAACCCAGCATAAGACCAGCAGATAAAGAATCAATCTGGATAAAATAAATACAGTCACATAAAACAGATTGTACAGTATAATAACAATAAAGCACATGCACAGGTTTAGGGTCTCTGCATGGCCCTGATAACAACAGAAAACTGGAATGTCCCAACAGTTCACAAAAACAAACCTCTCTCTCTCTCTCTCTCTCTCTCTCTCTCTCTCTCAATGTTACAAATGTATTGCTAAAGCAGTTCTAAAGTTTACATAATAAGTAATATGCATAATAACAAAGCAGTAAATAGTAGTAGTAAAAAAGAAAAAAAAGAAAAAAAAAGATGATATATATAATAATTAAATAAAATATCAACAATACATCGTATTATTCAACATATCATATTATTATTCAACATATCATATTATTATTCAACATTTCATATTATTATTCAACATATCATATTATTATTTGACATATCATATTATTCATAGAAATCAATACAAAAATAATAATAGATCAGAATAAACTGTCCATGTAACAACCAACATTTTAGGATAAAACAGTAATAAAAACAATAATAATCAGTATATTTACAATGATTCATTTATCATAATCTAGGTGTGTGTGTGTGTGTGTGGTGTGTGTGTGTGTGTGTGTGTGTGTGTGTGTGTGTGTGTGTGTGTGTGTGTTTGCCAGCGCATCACTGATGTTTTTATTGGTCTGCTCTCTCTTTTTGTGACAGGCATTAATGTATTGCGCCGCTAGAAGGACACAGTCAGTTTTTTCCCCTAGTAAATATTGCAGTTGTGTTTTATTGTCTGACTCAGTGAATTGTGGGTAAATGCTCTGTAGTTTGGGGTAGAATGTTTCTCTGATGTGCTGATAGTTTGTGCAGCGGGTGAGGAAGTGTTCCTCCGTCTCCACCTCTGCCTGGGCACAGTGTGGGCAGATGCGGCTCTCTCTGGGTTGCCAGTTCTGTCTGTATCGGCCCGTCTCTACAGTCATACTGTGAGCACTCAGCCTGTATTTGGTCATTGTTGTTCTTAGTTTATTGTCCTTTACTGCGCTCAGATCTGTTGCTGTGGTATAATCTCTATTTAGGTCTAAATAACATTGAAGTTTACTTTGTTTTGCTGCTGCTTCATTCCAGTAAGTCAGATACTCCTCTTTTCGTGCATTTATCATCTGATTGGGCTTAATTCTGTGGATGAGCATGTCTGTGTCCTGATGCTGCCTGCTGTTAGTCATATTCATTCTGTTGGTTTGTGTTTGCAGCTTCAGGATCATCTGAATCAGGGGGCTTTTTTCAATGTCCATTTCTTGGGTTTTGAGGGCTTTGTAATGATAAGAGTTGGGGTCACTCATTTTTATGTGTTTCCAGAATTTGACGGCTCGTTTCTCAATGCGCATGAGTAGAGGATACTGGCCTAATTCTGCCCTGCATGCATTGCTGGGTGTGTTTCTCTGTACTCTGAGGATGCTCCTACAGAACTCTGCATGTAGGCTTTCAATTGGATTCTGATCCCACTTATCAAACTCATGACTGAGGAGAGGACCCCACACTTCACTCCCATATAGCACGATAGGTTCAATCACTGACTGGAAAATTTTGAGCCAGATTCGAACTGGAATTTCTATTTGTGTTGATTTTTTAATGGCGTAAAAGGCCCTTCTCGCTTTCTCTTTCAGTTCATTCACAGCCAAATTTAGTTTTCCATTAGCACATATTTTCAACCCAAGGTATGTGTAGCTTGTGGCAGGTTCAACTTTTGTTATACCAAGGGTGAACCTGTGTCCATTTCCCTGACACCTGGGTTTTTTTCTGGAATATTAGGGTTTTGGTTTTCTTTGGATTCATAGTCAGGGCCTAGGTCTGACAGAAGCTGTGCAAGACATCTAGCTGCTGCTGTAGACCCTCTTCTGTTGGCGACAGCAGCCTCTCTCTGTGTGGGTGTGTGTGTAGGCTATGTGTGTTAGACAGTGTAAACTCTGCAGACCTGAGGACCCCTCAATATAACATTACAGTCTGCATTTAAAAAAGTTTTGTATACTTAAAGCCAAAACCCGCTTCTTAGCGTTTACAGTAACTGTGATCTTCAGCACTGCCATTGTAGCAATGTGCTTTTTCAGATTTGTTTGCCTCAATTTATAGAAGCGTTTTTCACTTTAGAAAACCACACTTACACACTTCTCTGCATACTGTACATGAGGTAGATTACATTATTTAAAACTTCACTTGACTGGATCTGTTCTTACAATCTTCCAGCATGGTTTCAAGCAAGCTGTCACTCCTGACATATCCTCTTTTCTGGTATGTTCAATTAGTGTTAAAGACTTTGGCCCTCCAGGAATCACCCAATATGAAATTAATTGCTATTATATACAATTAACACTGATTAAGTGAAGTTTAGTTATAAACTAATTTCGAGAGGATCACTTGACTATGATTGAACACGACTGGTTACGCATTAACCACTCATGATTATCCAATCAGACGATCCCTAACCCCCAATAAAGAGCCAGGGTTTCTTACTACAGTCATCTTCGATTTGAAGAACACACTGCTCGGCACCAGCTGCTACTTGCTACTTGCTACTGCATCTTCAACAACATCAAAGCCTAAAACTTTCAAGCCAGCGATCAAGCCATTGCAAGGAAACTGAACCCTCATCGCTCTCTGCCAGCGATACATCAGTGGTAACGTACATAGCATGCTCCAAAGGGAAGCCTCGCCTTAAAACAACCACTCTCAAACACAGACTAAACATTTTCAATTCAATTCATCTTTATTTGTATAGCGCTTATACAATGTAGATTGTGTCAAAGTAGCTTCACATGGAAGATTATAGTGAATTGAATCAGTGTGAGTTCAATTTTCAGAGATTATGTTCAATTAAGTTTAGCTCAGGCAGTGTGGGTTAATAATCACTACTGAGAGTCCAAACACTGAAGAGCAAATCCATCGATGCGCAGCTCTACAGATCCCAAACCATACAAGCCAGTGGATTTTATAAATCTTCGAACGACGAGACTAGCGCTAATAGGATAAGTTATACAAAGAACTCACCTCTAAAACATCCCGCCTGTCCACAGATCCATATCATCCTAAAAACATGAAGTAATTCGACTGCAAAGTCCAGGCATTTCAATCCGCAAACATTAGTCCACAGCTTATTCTTACATCGATAAACATCTATTAAATGCACCATTATCATCCAATAATACTCGCCAAAGTGCGTTCAGTAGCGTCTCCAGTCATTACAATAGTGAATTTAGTCAAAATGGCCGCCGGCTGTTTGATTGACACTTCTTTGAGCCAATTGCTGAAAGTGAAGCATCACCATCCCATGGTCCCGCCCTCTCTCTTGAGAGATTAAGATAGGACTCTGAATTTGTGAATGAACTAGGCTAGATATGATTGTGAGTTTTAGGGTGCTTTCACACTTGGTTCAATTGCCTGGACCGTACCCAAGTTCGATTGTCCCCCCTTGCCACCTTCTCGGTTGGTTTGTGTTCACACTGTCTTTTTTCCTTCTGAACCCCGATACGCTTGCGCCATAGAGCTGCTGTTTTGTTTATGGCTGTTGCTAGGTGACAGTCACGAAAGCAAAGCGCCAAAATGGAGACTTCCGCACATCGCGGTAGATTTGCTTTTACTGAATCATAAGTTTTGGACATACAGAAAGCGACTCGCGTCTGTCTGCTGCAAAAATATTATAAACATTCAGAACATCACACAGTGTCTGCAGAAGCTGTTTCTGGAGGAGACAAGCAGACATCACTGTGTATCACTGTGCTTGGCTCAGTCCCGCTAAAGGTACAATACGTGGCGCACATACACACACAGACACTCACACACACACACACACACACACACACACACACACACACACACACACACACACAAATGAACGTTATGAAAACGATAGTTTGTTGTACAGTTGCCGGTTCACTTCCGCTATTTGGTACGATTGCATTCATACCAGAAGTGAACCATACCAGAGTTGCATGAACCGTACCCCAGACCACCTCTTTCAGGCGGACTCGGGTACGGTTCACGGGTGCGCACCCGAGTTCAGAAGACATGTTCACACTAGCTAAACGTACCGTACTATGACGTCAAACGAACCCGGGTGCGGACCAAAAGTGCTAGTGTGAAAGCACCCTTAATCACATTAAGATTTCAAAGTCATTCATGGATTAAAGTAAGCTCATAATTAAAATTCCTTTCACACAGTTTATACTAAGTGATGACATCGCTTTTAAGTTCAGGGTTTGAAGTTGGCAGCTGATATTTATAAACAAATAAATAAATTTAATTAATAAATAAACAAACAAACAAATAAATATAAATTAATACTCTGCCCCATCCGACAGCCATTTTTCTTCTGAAAAAAAAAGTATTACCCAGCTAGTAAAAACATTAAACGCATTATGCTTAGAAGTCTAATCGTAATATGCCACTGTGACTCATATGTCCACACACAACGGTCAAATGCAAGTTTGTATAGACCAATTACCATGTTTGTAAACATTCAGGATGCGCGCGCAGGGAGGTGGCAGAAAAAAACCGGGAGCGCTAGCATTTACAGCGAGGGAATGACATCCAATGCGGTTCAGAGTTTGTTGTTGTTTTAGAAATAAGATATATTGATTGTATATTATATATATTATTTACATAATGCTTACAGTGTATCATAACAGCTTGTCACCCAGTAATAAGCACAGTGATTCGGCAAAATTAATGTTAAAGTGAGCGGCGTTCGTCTGACAGGTCCATTTGCGATAGCACCCTCCCAATGGATATTGAATAAAACGAAATGACCAAGCATTCAGCCCGAAATATACAATCTCATTGAAGCTCCAAGGGATTTTAAGAGGAGAAGTTAAAGACCTACAAGTGTTTGGATGCCAACAAATGTTGTTCTGTGTGGTCATGTGCAAGAAATAATACTCCATGATTACCAGATTCAAAACTATGTAGTGCTAAAAACCGAGGATCTGCTGAGCCAAAGACAAGGAAAAAAAGACGGAGCTAACATTATACAAGGCCTGGGTATAATCATCAACAAGCAGACGACAGCATTCTGACAGCGAACTACACCTGAACTTATGGCAGGCCTAGGGTATGAGAACTTACACATAAAGGTAAAGCTGGTTTTATATTCGCACATTCGAACTTTCCCCTTAATAATATAACTTTGTAAACGTATTATTTGCGAACTCTAAACAGCGAAATCATATTAGCAGCCAATGACTGTCAAAGTACAACATTGTTCACAGTCAAATAAACAGTGTTAATGTTGTTTTCAAGTCACACTTGCAGGTTATTTCAGAGCGAATACTCAAAGTGCCGTGGTAAACAATATAGGGAGTGTGTCACAAGTTGTCACTATGAATGTGTGAATATAAAACCACCTTTACCTTAATAACTTACACTTTCACGTTTCATTATTAGCATTCAGTGTCCGCAGTTTAATTAACCACATGTAGCTGTTTTGCCGAAATCATTGCTGCAATCAAAAACGAGTAATGTGTATGATTCAGCATAGCCTGAACGTACCTGATATAACATGAGAACTGCAGAGTCCAGCATTTATTATTAGGCCGTCACTTCATTCAGCTCCCTTTTAGCCAAAGACGTCTGCAGTCGGCATTAAAAGCAGTGTGGTGTAAGGTAAAAGTTAAGTTTTCTATATTTTGGCTTTCGAATTTGGCATCCTACCGCAAAACACGACATGTTTGCTATTGCAGCCTGTCTTTTTCTGCAACCGGGGACCCGTGTGACGTCATGTGTGACGTAGGTTGGTAATTGGTCTATAGGCAAGTCAGTTAGATATAAAAAAAAAAAAAAAAAACCGGCATAGTAACAAACTTCCCGCTTTGATATGAATGGGAAGATATTTCTTACATTTTTTTATCCATTGACTAGGGGTCGGATACATTTACATAAATTTCTTATCAGTAAGGGGTCTAAACTCCATCTACTAACACTACACCTATTCAGTCTTCAAGAGGTATTTCCATGACCACCAGACAAGCCACGCCCCACATCCTCAGCTCTCCATCTATCTGTCATCCTGTGGGGGGACGAATGCCCACCTCTACTATCCTTGTACATTGCGTCAAGGAAGCTTTCGTACTATGCATTAACAAAATGCACTGCCATTTACAGTTGCCCATGCCCTTATTAAGACACCTCGCATGGATATCAGCTTAAACAATTTATTATGTTCTGCTATGCATGTACCATGTTGTAAATGTCATGTCTCATTCTCTTTTGTTTCTCTCATTCCAGACATCTTGACAAACAGCTTAGAAGCGGATCCTCATCCAACCAATTACCTGAGCTAAATAATCACCCTGATTCTAACTTCTCTGAATTTCTCATTTCAGGTCTAACTCACGGACTCCACCCAGGAGTTTCAGCCTTGCCCACATAAAACCTCTGCTATCCTAATATTCAATCCGCAAACGCCGAACCAGAAACAGTCAACCAAAAATTTCTGGTTTAAAAAACGCCACATAATTGACCTCTCCGCGCCACATTTTCCCAGCATTAACAGCACTATCCCGCTAGATGGATATTCGCTCAATTACCACGACATAGACGAAGCCATTTACCTTATCAAATCCGCCGGCCACAACACCTGGCTAGCTAAAGTCGACATTACATCCGCCTTAAAGTCATGCCAATCCATCCAGAGTTCTGGCACCTTTTCGGCATTCGCTGGCGCTCCAAATTCTACTTCGCAGTCCGGTCAACTGCATCACCCGCATCACATCTGTCAAATCTTCCTCAAAAAATCATCACTTAAATTCACCTCTTAAATATAGAGTTGGCGGAATGAACATTAATGAATTGATAAATTAATTAAATGATTGCGTTTTTATACCTGTGCTGCTTGCACGCGGCAAACGCAAATGAGTGGCCGCGAGCTCCGGTGGACGGTCAGAGCCGACGCCCCACGTCAAATACTGGTTGAGAGATGCTGGATGGCTGCCAATATATGATGGGAATTCTTCCGAAGTTTCAGATGATATCTGGGCTTGTGCATAATTATGAATGTGAAAAGTGAAAGTGAGTCATGACTTTTGGCCAAGCATGAGAATACGAGTGTTGCCATTATTATATTAATCATGACATATTTCATGCTTGGGCCTATATGAATAACACCTCGATGTTTACCGTTTCTGAGAGTGAAAAATGAAATGCTTGTATAATTGTATAAAAAATGAATAATAATGGATTTCTTATATCTGTAATTTTTGATAATATTAATTGATTTAACTAGTGTGAGCTTATATTTTGAGTATCCAACACTCATTTAGCAAAAATGCATCTATAATCCTAAATTATTAACTTTGCCATAGAAAGCAAAAATGCAGATTTTCATAATGATTTTTTTAAACAAGAAAAAAAGAAATATTAGCTACCCTGAGCAATTGTTTATTTAAATATGATAATCTTAAAATATAAAATAAAAGCATAATGGTTTGACTTTGTGAAATCATAAAACACACTTGCAGAAAACAGTTAATAGAATACATTTGCAAATGCATTCTCTCCAGTAGATGGCGATTATAGCTCAGTAATAACCCCATGATGAACACTGAGCTGCTTTGCAACTGCTTGCACTCAACCACGCATGTTAAACCACGCATTCTAGACATTTATCTTATGAAATCAGCTGAAGCAACAAATATATTGAATTTAAACCAGTTTAATTAAGTTTAGATGTTTAATAACTGCAAAAAAGATCAACATTGCTAATATTTTAAAAATAAATAAATAAACGGTGATAAAATACAAACGGTTGCTGAAAAGTTATTAGACGACAATAAAAACTGTCCAAATAAGGGTTTTCTTATTTAATAACGAAAACAAATTAAAGTCATTTATAATAGCCTATTATCAAACCACACAAGGCTCTTCATTTTAATACTTCTAATTGGCTAAGACATTGATATTATTGCTACTTTTGTGCCATTAATTCATTTTTTTCTCGCCTAGGCTACATAACAATAAAACAATAATCTCTACAAACTATAAAACATTTTGCAAACAGTTAACCGTGGCAGAACCTCAAATATTAGAAAAAAAAGAGAAAGGCAGGCGGAGTGATAGCTAAGGATAAATAGAAATAGTAATTTAGAATCTCAAATGACTTCAAGCGCAATATCCTAAATAAATGTCCAATAATAATAATAATAATAATAATAATAAAAATATTAATATTAATAGTAATAATAATAACAACAATAATAAGAAAGAATTTAAATAATGAAAATACAGCCTATCCCAATCCTGAAAAAACGCTGCGTTTAAACAGAGCAAACACTTCTAATAACCCCGTAATGGTTATGCCATAGGCCTATATTAGACGGTTCTGTAGGAATAACTGAAGACGCTCCTTTAATGCATTCACACGTCATGTTAAATTATTTTAAATTATACGTCCCATCCATACCCAAGCTTAAATCATACCTGAACACTCTGTCTAACAGTTCCAACTGTTTTGTGTTTCATTCTAATAAAATCTCTCTGGTTTTGAAACTAATATCTTTGTTGTTAATTGTTCTTAGCCCTGGCAATGTTTATCTATTTTGTATTATTATAATATTATCTCTCCTGTTTCTCTTACGTTTATATTCTTTAGCAGTCGTACGTTTATATAAGGTTAGCAGTAAATATAATACTTTATGTCTATGGAACAACGAGTTAATAAAGCTAGAGATTGTGTTGGTAACATCATATTCGTCAAAAGACTGTTAATGTGCATGTAACTCCACCGGTCCGAGCAGGGCACGAGCCGGCCAGGCGATACCGGCATGGGAGACAAATGCTCTGAGGAGACCAAAAATTGCAGAACAACGTCTGTTGCTGGATCCGAGGAGTGAGGTTTACGCGATCACCAGCTGGCTTCCGTTACATAAGGGCAAATATAAATGACCAAAACATCATTTACTTATTTTACTTATACTTATTTTATTACTTATAATGTTTAAGACATTGATATTATATTAAATGCTGCTTTTGTGCTTTTATTAGCTTTATTCTCGCCTATTTACTGGGTTTAAAAAACTTACATTATACCATCTCCACCTGCTGGTGAAAAAGCAGCTGGCGATCTTCAATCTGCAATCTATTGCTTTTCCTGCAGTTCCCGGATGTAATGTCGAATTTTAACAGTCGAATTTGAACCACTGAATTTATGGAAGCGAATATTTGAACTGAAATAAAATGAACTGAAAATGACCTTTTGAATATTACAAATCGTATTTTTAAAGGGTATTGAAAATATTGTAAGTGAAATCTGGAAATTGAATATGAATTATTGAATTGACAAGTATGAAAACGTATTTGAAATATTTTTTGTTGAAATATTCACAGCTTAAATAAACAGCTATGTTAAATTTCAGGACCTAAAAATACAAACCCTGGAATTCAATTAATTAAAATGCAAGAACTTGTTAATTCAGTGTATTATTTTTTTCAGTTTGTGCTATTCAACAAGCTTTTTAATTCAATCCTTTTTGCATTAATTTTGTTCCATACAAAGCAAAACAGATCAGCTTCGTAAAGGACATTCCATATACATTTTCGACATCCCCTCACCCACACACCCATTCCAAACCCTCTTAGCATTTTTACACTATAGAAGATCCTTAGATCAAAACCCCCTCGCCTCACTTTTTACTGACGACGCTAACCGTCCAGTAACACATTTCTGGTTCCAAAACCACCTTAAGGAGGTTCCCCGCATTTCGGGCTTTCCTCCAGAGCCATTCTCTGCACACTCAATCAGGATAGGAGCAGCCACTACAGCAGCTCACAACGGCCTCTCCCAACAACAGATACAAACACTCGGCCGTTGGTCCTCCAACGCCTTCAATTCATACATTCGCCTCAGCCATCATCACCTCAGAGAAGCCCAGTCGACACTCTGCAGCCAACATCAACACTCATAACAACACAAATCCACATGTTTCCTCGAAACTTCCATCCTATTTTCTCTTCTAAACTATTTCCTCTTTTTCTCCCCCTTCTCATTTCCATATTTTATTTTTATATATTATTTTCCATCACACTCCCCGCTATAATACAGCCGCAAAGGCTAGTGGGTACACATATTATCTACCTACTACTCACCCACTCATTACACCATTGCAACAACTCTGTCAGCTTAGCAAAGCTTACACCCTCAGTTCAATGGACCGGAACCACGTTACGGTGGGAGTTTACACAACTCTCCATTCAGCCATCATATTCCAGAGAGGTTCTTTTTACTAACCTCTATCACACCTTTACAACAACAGAGACACTTAGCCGCGCTCCACCCCTTTCCACACCACTGCCACAGCAGTGACGCTCAGCCGAGCCCATACACACCTCCATTAAGTCATTCACTACTGATACACTCTCCAGCACTGCCAAAAGCAGTTAAACGTCTCTGTGGAGACGTATTTCCCCTCTACTACTGACCTCCAATGCACCTCTGAAGCAGCAGAGACACTCAGCCGAACTTCTTCCCCTTTCCACACCACTGCCACAGCAGTGACGCTCAGCCGAGCTCAGATACACTTCCACATAATCATTAATTACTGATACACTCTCCAGCACTGCCAAAAGCAGTTAAACGTCTCTGTGGAGACGTATTTCCCCTCTACTACTGACCTCCAATGCACCTCTGCAGCAGCAGAGACGCTCAGCCGAGCTTCTTCCCCTTGCCACACCATTGCCACAGCAGTGACGCTCAGCCGAGCTCAGATACACTTCCACGTAATTATTCTTTACTGATAACACTCCCCAGCACTGCTAAAGCAGTTAAACGTCTCTGTGGAGGCGTATTTCCCTTATATTACTGACATCTAACACACCTCTGCAGCAATAGAGTCGCTCAGCCGAGCTTCTTCCCCCCTTTCACACCACTGCCACAGCAGTGACGCTCAGCCGAGCTCAGATACACTTCCACGTAATCATTCATTACTGATACACTCTCCAACACTGCTAAAGCAGTTAAACGTCTCTGTGGAGGCGTATTTTTCTTCGTCACTGACTTCCACACACCTCTGCAGCAGCAGAGACACTCAGCCGAGCTCTTTTTCTCTCCACCACTGACTCTACAGTGACACCATCCGAGCTCACATACACTCACTCTTAGTCACTTATTCCTGACACACTTCCCAGCATTTCCAACAGTTAAACACTCTACTGAAGTATATTTTACCTTGTATTATCAATACCACTGCACCTCTGCTAAACAGAGACGCTCCACCATACTCCATGCTCCCCTACAATACTGTCGCAGCACGACACCTAATTTAGCACCATGTTATAGTACTTCATACACTACAGCCGGACATCTGTATACCCAGCAGCCGGGTATCGCATTTCTATATTGTAGTTTGGGGGGTTCTTCAAATACGCGGCTGCTGTCCCGAGTAAAGCATTTTGGGGAGTCCTCGAGATCTACCTGAGCTCAAAGCTCCCCTCTCGCCCTGCAAACGGGAGGGAGCCCGGGGCTCTAGGACCTTTTGGGCTCAGGGCTCTCTCCCGGGACAGCATGCCAAACTTGCTTTATAATCAATCATCAGCTAAGTGTGAACTCTTGAAGTGAAGTTTAGTTATAGACTAATTTCGAGAGGATCACGTGATTATGATTGAACACGACTGGTTACGCATTAACCACTCATGATTATCCAATCAGACGATCCCTAACCCACTATAAAGAGCCAGGTTTTCTTACTACTAGAGATGCCACAATTCTCAATATAATATTGAACCGTTCGGTACGACATCCACGGTTCAATACGCGCTTGTGAATTGCGGTTTTCTCGGTTTTATGTTTAAATCATTTATGTGCTTTTATTTCTCGCCGAATTGACTGTGTGTGCGTGCCTGTCTACAAGCTGAGTTGAGGAAACTCCTTCCCGCGTGTATATATGCAATAACTATGTTCCAAAGTTAGGGGGCGTTTAACCACCATTCCACGGCCATGGTGAGTGGCGGTGAAGAGGCAACAGTAACTTACAGTACGAGGAAGCACGGGTGTCTTTCAAATCCGCGGTGTGGAGACATTTCGGTAATGTCGAAATAAACGGTGAGCAAAAAAAAAAAATGACAGTGTGCACTGCAAGCATTGTTTTACACGTATAGCCAGGGCCTTGGGCGGCAGAATAGTGAGCGAACCCCCCAGTCCTCATTTTCATCACCCTCCCTCCCGGTCCACGTTCATCCGCAAACCGGTAACTTTCTATTTCACTTTCGGGTTGAGGGCGCCAGTTCAGCTTGCTCCGGCCCTGCGTGTGTTTAACGTGCAAAGAAATATGGATAAAGGATAATATGGATCCATGTAAATGTACCCAGTGAAAGTGGCAGATGATGTCGCAAGCTGTCAAAGACAGCCCATTCCTCTCTAAGTTGACTCCAAGCGCCCTCAAATGTTTCATTAAGTTTGACGTGTTTTCCCCTCACACGCAACTTTTGTAAAGCGTCTGCCTAACGTTGCTGTGTCAGAATCCCTGCTTGAGAAATACAGAAGAACGCTTAGTTTAAGCAAATTTGATCATGGTCTCTCTCTCTCTCTCTCTCTCTCTCTCTCTCTCTCTCTCTCTCAATTCAATAGTTGCTTTATTGGCATGACAAATGTTACAATTGTATTGCCAAAGCAGTTCTAAAGTTTACATAAAATGTAACATGCATATATAATAAAAACAAAACAGTAAACACAGTAAATAGTAGTAAAAAAAAGAAAAAAAGAAAGAAATGTGTATATATAATAAAAAATATCAACAATATATCATTATTCAATATATCAGAATATTATTCAATATATCACATTATTGTTCAACATATTGAATCTCTCTCTCTCTCTCTCTCTCTCTCTCTCTCTCTCTCACACACACACACACACACACACACACACACACACACACACACACACACACACACACACACATACGTTTATTTGATACGGTCAATTTATGTTTACTAAATTCACATGCATGTTTATTTTCAAAATGTAGGAGTTTATGTGTTCCCCAGTTTGTACATGGGCTACCAGCAGCTGTGAGATTTCAGTGTTCATTTTTTTTATTATACAATACACCAGGAACTAGTGTACGTTTCTTAGCTTTTAAGTAAAATAAAGGAGCATTGCAATAAATCGTTTTTATTTTATTGTCCTTAACCTCTTACTGTTCCTATTGCCTAAGCATAGAATAAAAAAAAACCCACATGTGTCAAGCCATCAGAACCGAACTGAACCGAAAACCGTGTTAAAAAACCGAGGTTTGTATTGAACCGTAGACTAACTGTATTGTTGCATCCCTACTTACTACAGTCATCTTCGATTTGAAGAACCCCTCCCCCTCCTTCCACCCCTACTCCTCCTCCTTCCTAGATGGGTGACACGGTGGCCCAGCGCTTAGCGCTGTTGCCTCACAGCAAGAATGTCAATGGTTCTAGGCTTTACCAAACCAGCAGGCATTTCTGTGTGGAGTTTGCACGTTCTCCCCGTGCTCACGTGGGTTTCCTCCGGGTTCTCCGGTTTCCTCCCACAGATTAAAAACACGTAACCTAAGTCATCTTCTAAGACTCGCTCCCTATCTAGTATCTATCTCGTTAAAGAGAATTACTATCTGCTCTTCAATCACTACGACAGGGGAGTCCTCGAGATCTACCTGAGCTCAAAGCTCCCCTCTCGCCCTGCAAACGGGAGGGAGCCCGGGGCTCAAGGACCTTTTGGGCTCAGGGCTCTCTCCCGGGACAGCATGCCAAACTTGCTTTATAATCAATCATCAGCTAAGTGTGAACTCTTAAAATAAAGAACAAAAGGGTGGCATGGCTTAGTGGTTAGCACTGTCGCCTCACAGCAAGATGGTTGCTGGTTTGAGTCCCGGCTGGGTCAGTTGGTGTTTCTGTGTGGAGTTTGCATGTTCTCCCCGTGTTGGCGTGGGTTTCCTCTGGGTGCTCCGGTTTCCCCCACAGTCCAAACACATGCACTATAGGTGAATTGATGAACTAAATTGGCCGTAGTGTATGAGTGTGTGTGGGAGTGAATGAGTGTGTATGGGTGTTTCCCAGTACTGGGTTACAGCTGGGAGGGCATCCGCTGTGTAAAACATATGCTGGAATAGTTGGCGGTTCATTCCGCTGTGGCGACCCCTGATGAATAAAGGGACTAAGCCGAAGAAAAATTAATGGACTATAATTAAATGTATGTAAGGAAACAGAATAATAATTTTTATACCATTAATAAGTTCATTTTTAAATGTCAATAAAAAATATCTTAAATACCTATGAATAAATATATGTAAATAAGGAACAGAATAAAATTTTAAATGCTTAAATAAGTTAATTTCTATTAAAAATACACATATTTCATAAAATAACTGTTCATTGATAAGAATAATAATCATTATTTTATTCAAGTTTATTTGTAAAGCGCTTTTTACAATAAATAGTTTCAAAGCAGCTTTACAAAAGGTACACAATCAAATATAAGTTATTATATACAGACATTTTAACCTGCAGTTTTATATACAGTCGAAGTCCGAATTATTAGCCCCTCTGTTTATTTTTTCCCCCAATTTCTGTTTAACAGAGAGATTTTTTCAGCACATTTCTAATAGTTTTAATAACTCATTTCTAATAACTGATTTATTTTATCTTTGCCATGATGACAGTAAATAATATTTGACTAGATATTTTTTCAAGACACTAGTGTTCAGCTTAAAGTGACATTTAAAGGCTGAACTAGGTTAATTAGGTTAACTAGGCAGGTTAGGGTAATTAGGCAAGTTATTGTATAATGAAGGTTTATTCTGTAGACTATCGAAAAAAAGGGGCTAATAATTTTGACCTTAAAATGGGTTTTAAAAATTTTTTAAACTGCTTGTATTCTAGCTGAAATAAAACAAATAAGACTTTCTCTAGAAGAAACAATATTATCAGACATACTGTGAAAATGTCCTTGCTTTTTTAAACATCATTTGGGAAATATTTGAATAAGAAAAAAATCAAAGGGGGTTCAATAACAATGATTGCAACTGTGTGTATATATATATATATATATATATATATATATATATATATATATATATATATATATATATATATATATTCAGAATGAACCGCCAACTATTCCAGCATATGTTTTACGCAGTGGATGCCCATCCAGCCGCAAACCAACATACACATATATATATATATATATATATATATATATATATATATATATATATATATATATATATATATATATATATATATATATATATATATATATATGAGCAATTCCATGCAAATGTCAACCTTGCCATGAAAAAATTTAAATTTTCACCACAATAGCGAAACCGTTTCTACACTTTTTGTGTAAGGAAGTATTTTACAGTATTTTAGAAATATACAAAAATGTCTCTGTCAATGTTTTCAAACTATTAAATTTGATTTACCAAAGTCACACAAGGGGCAATTTCACATCTGTCACATCCATAACGAAGCTTTTTCCTCATAAATGCAAAAATGTCAAACAAAATAAAATCAACAATGTTTGTTCTATAGAGAGCCGACTATTATCCTTTTGATTAGCATTGTTTATTTTCGGTTGTGCAGTTTAATTTTCAGAATTTCCACAAATTATGTTGTATACTGTAAACTCGCAGACTTTTTTTTGTCACATCCATAACGCACGTTTATTTTCCACATTTAAAATATAAAAAATGTTCACAGAGTGATATTTTTTTGATCCTATAACTCTGTGGTCAGTTGTTTTGGAAAATATAAACAGTTGCTTCAATATCATGTTAACATATACTTTCGATGTGAATTTATATTTGTGTTTTTTACTGCAAACGTCACATCCATAACGCTGGAATTGCTCATATATAGTTTCCCGGTGTTGGTTTGCGGCTGGATGGGCATCCACTGCGTAGAACATATGCTGGAATAGTTGGCGGTTCATTCTGCTGTGGCAACCCCTAAAATAGAGACTAAGCCGAAGGAAAATGAATGATTTATGGATCAAGCACAAGAAAAGAATGATTTAAGACAAACTTGAGTGTGCACTATATAATATAGGTATAATATAATGTTATTAATTGTTATTAATAACAGGCTCGCCATTAACTTTTTTGCTTACCAGCCACTGGGGCTAGTAGTTTTCCAAAGTTACTAGTCACTCTGCATTTTCACTAGCCACTATTTTACAGTTAGGTAATTCTATTTAATATGCTAACATTGTACTTTTACTTGATTTAGGTCATTTAAAACCCCTATGACCACCCAAATTATAATATGCATGCTATACCAGCTGATAAAAATAATAAAAAATTGTAATGTAAAAACAAAATCTGTTTTTGTTAAATTATGTCACATCAAACATACCTTCACCTAAACTGAAACATTATTCATAATGAATAAAACTGCTAACTGACTCTTTTCCAGCAGGGGGCGCCTGTAGACCCGCAGAAATAATGTTGTTGCCTTGGTTACTGCAGTAAACAAAACAGTGAAACAGCAGGATTTTATCGATTTCATAAAATACATCTTAATATTCGCAGATTCAGTTCAGGCACCCCCATACAACTATACATTACATAATTGAAAATTATACAAAATGTAATACCTTGCAAAACAGCATTCATAGTACTTTTAATACCCTTAAATTTCTCTAAATTAAATTGATCAGCTTTCAATACTTTTTTAAGACCCCGCGGACACCCTGCTACATGTGTATGAGTGACAGATTAGAAATGTCATCATAATTCATCGTCAGATTGATTCTTTATCTGCTGGTCTCATGCTGGGTTCACACTAAGTGTTCGCGCGAGTAGATTACACACAAAATCAATGCAAATGCGTGAATGATGCGGGGTATCACGATGCGTTTGTCTCCCACGCAAGTTCAAATAACTGAACTCAAGCAAAAGTGACGTGGGCCTCCTGCTCATTCATTTTATGTTGTGTGTCGCTGCTCAATCACATTCAACCTGCCAAAGTGGCAATAGTGGGAGAGGCTGTCTAACTCGCCACAGGTGAAAGTCACTCGCATTTGGCGGGTAATGCCAAGCCTAGATAACAATGTATCAAATATGTCATAAAAATAACATGACAGCATCTACGGCATCTGCTGGTTTGCGCACTAATCCAGAACTCCACACCCCTCCGGCGGCAATGGTACGGCCCGACTGCGAGCGCAGAAAATAAAAATGGAAAATCACAATAATGTGTCATTATTTCAAGTTTGTTCTGAGATCAGATTTAAATGCAACAACCCAAACTTGAAGAATCAAAAATTAAACCGAGTGACAATTATCCGTTGTTGAAGTAAAATGAAAAAGTTTGAAATGCATTTTTCATTTGTTTAATTTTGACGGTGTGAATTGAACAAAGCACTGCAAAGGGTTACACGGACATTTTAAGGTCACTCGGTGAATTGGGGAAAATAGATTGGTAATACGGAGAGTAATAATTAATCTAAACCAGCTCATTCTTGTTAGCTATACACAGCTTAAGCTAATTAATATAATTAATTATATTTAACACGTAAACGTGATGAAAAGTCATCCAGTGTAAACAGTCGCTTTACATCGGAGTACAGGAGAATTGTTTCCCATCAATCAGCGCAAAAGCGACGCGGAAGGATGCCTTCTTGCCCTCCTGTGCTTTCTTCACGAGAGGCCACAGCTTGTCTCGTGCTGTCCTGTCATCAGGTCACAGAGGCTCCGATAGACGCAGTCTGTTTTCAGAAATCTGCACCCCAAGTAATGTCACGAACGCGACGCAGCGTGAAGAGGATTATGATCGATTGGGGATTGAGGATTATCAGCGTGTTTGGGACCCACAAGGTGAGCAATATCAACACTGTCCTGAAGAGCATCTGGAACAACCTTTCCTAAGACACATTTCAGACATCTTCTCCATGTTTTTAGGTAACATCATGTAGCTTTAGACAGCACCTCCAACTGTAGCGCTTACAATCTTGTACACTTGCGTTCAGCGACTAGTTTTCCTCTCTCAGCGCGCCGATCTCTGCTCCTACATGATGAAGAGCCTCTCGGTACTCACCGACATCCAGAATAAGCTGTCGCGCCGTCGCGGTCAAACTTTTAATTTGTCTGGAGGTCATTAATGATAGCTCAGCTACAACAACTTCGTTTTTAAAGTTCGGACAAGTGTCAAAGCATTGTGATTCCATGTCACATTGGAAATTCAGTCCAGAGCTACAAGTCGATGCCGAGTTTTGAAATTAATCAGCCGAGTTGGACACTTAAAAAAACACTCATGCCAGGCCTTGCCTGATTAACTTTATTCTTGCCTCTTTTCCCCACGCACAAAGATGTCGAAAGAGTTATATAACGTCCACACATATTTTATAAAGTCATCACCAGTCTTAAACAGCTGATTAATATACAACTGCACCTTTTATAGCTTAAAAATAAGCGCGAATACCTGTTCCTACATCGCCGCCATCTTGGCCTCCCTCCGCGCTACGTCATGTCTAAATAGAACGCGTTCTAAAATGTGCCTCGAATGTCAGAATTTACCTGACGCCTTACAGACAAGACAGATATTAAGTAACTCCACATTTGGACACTCAGAAAGGGCAAACGGATTTAAAAGCTGAGAATTAATTGCAGTTAAATTGATTCATACACTTTAGAAAAATATATTTACTGATAAATAAATGGAGCATAGTATGTTTGATGTTCCCGGTCCTTCGGGACGAAACAGCCCGTCATCTACGCAGAGGATAGGGCCTTCTTCTGGTTCTGGTACATTAAGGTTTTTTTATTGATTGTCTGTTCAGGCATAACTAGAACCTGTCTCAAATTAACATGTTTTTTTTATCTTTCAGTGCAAGAAAAGTATGATGTGAGAGACAAAATAGGAGCGGGCAGCTACGGCGAGGTCTATATTGGATACAGAAAATCGGATGGAAAACGGGTAAGTCTAATCTCCCTAGTCCAGTTTACATGACATCAACTTCGAAGAAATCATGTTTGATTGCTCACTTATTTTTTATTCTGCTTTTCATCCACAGTTTGCCATCAAGGAGACTGATTCCAATATTGACAGTGATGTGGTAAGTCTAAAAAGATCATCCGTGATTCATATTTGAAGCTTCACAAAATACACTTAATAGATGTGTCTGTTTACAGCTGTGGTGATATGTACAAACTTTATACAGCACAACTCTGCAGTTTCACAGTGACTTTATTAATGGCCTTTATATTTCTATATATCACAGAAAAAGTACTGGCAGTGTAATTCCAGTAATCATACAGTATATATCATAATATTGAACAATATTGTTGCATCCAACATGCCATGAATAATTATTATTTAGCGTGTCTTTTAAGAATATTCAGATTGTTTTATCCTGCAACTTGTTGAAGACTTAATAGGCCATTTATCTTCAAACATGATGATTTTCTCATGTTAATCTGGGCTACGACATTGAAAATTCAGTGACTATTTGTAAGCTTTGTGTTCGTTAACTCAGCACAGTAAGGTCCTCTTGTTAACATCAGTTAATTTAACTAAAGCTATAGCTATAGCTGGCAGCTAGCTCTCTGCAACTCTCACATGGTCGCCCACTGAAGCTAAGCAGGGCTGCGCCCGGTCAGTACCTGGATGGGAGACCACATGGGAAAGCTGGGTTGCTGCCGGAAGTGGTGTTAGTGAGACCAGCAGGGGGCGCCCAACCTGCGGTCTGTGTGGGTCCTAATGCCCCAGTATAGTGACGGGGACTCTATACTGCTCAGTGAGCGCCGTCTTTCGGATGAGACGTTAAACCGAGGTCCTGACTCTCTGTGGTCATTAAAAATCCCAGGATGTCCTTCGAGAAAGAGTAGGGGTTTAACCCCGGCGTCCTGGCCAAATCTGCCCACTGGCCTCTGTCCATCATGGCCTCCGAACCCTCCCCATATCATAATTGGCTTCATCACTCTGTCTCCTCTCAACCAATCAGCTGGTGTGTGGTGTGCGGTCTGGCGCAAAATGGCTGCCGTCGCGTCATCCAGGTGGATGCTGCACACTGGTGGTGGATGAGGAGATTCCCCCCAATATGTAAAGCGCTTTGAGTGTCTAGAAAAGCGCTATATAAATGTAAGGAATTATTATTATTATTATAAAGTAGTTTAGTTTATACTTTATTTTAGTGTTAACTGTTGTACTTTATCATCTTTTTCCATGTATTTAATAAGCAATACACAACGTATTATACCTGTTAAAGTAATCTGTGTCACATCTTAGCACAATATCTTGATAATACCAAAGCTTCTGCAATTGATCACAACATGAATATCTTATACTGTCAGAAGCCTAATTACCAGGTTTTTACACCACAATTAACAAGACCAGTACAGATAATATATATCAAGCTCCCATAATGCAATGCAAAAGCATAAATAAACCCACACAAAAAAAAACATGAATCACAAAATAGGGAAAACTGCTGATTAACAGATTTTCTTTTACAGTTATATTGAAAAACAGGATTATATGTTGTTGATATGCAGCTAATGTGCACTTTATCTTTAGCCTGGCTACGCGGTAGAGCTACCGAAGGAAGTGGCGATGATGACGATATTGAGAGATTCCCCCAGCCCGCTTCTTATCAAACTCCAAGAGTGGTTTTTGGTGAAAGAGGAGAAATTGCCAAACGGGGTAAGTCTATTTATTCAGCACATTTCATGCACGATGCACACAGAGAGGGTTTGTCTTGTTCTTATTGTTGTCTTGATTTTGTATCTAAAAGTTCTTAAATCAAGAAGCATTTCTGAACAAGAACATAACTTTGTCTTGTTTTCAGAAAAGGTTGTGGGTTAATAGTATGCCGTTGCGGCAAGCGAAATCAACTAGTTTCTACTTTAAAATCTACCCTGAATGTAACTGGAAGCCAGTGTAAAGACTGACCTGAGGACTGCTGTCATGTGCTTTTATTTTAATTGATTGCATTTGCTTTCAGGGAATGGTGAAGACAATAGCGTTGGTGATCGAGCATCCCGGCCTGTGCAGAACACTAGCGGATTTCCTGAAGGAGCACCGACACCTGGAGGAGAGAGACGCTCGTACACTGGTCTTGCAGATTGTGAAAGCAGCTCAAGCGTGCATGAGGCAGGAAATTTGTCATCATGATATTCATGGACGTAATATCCTGGTCATGGGCCCGCCTCTGCACATTAAGCTGATAGATTTTGGATGTGGATTGCACATCTTCCATAGTAAGTCTGATTATTTCAGGAGGAAACAGCAAACTCTCAGTAAACTTGTCTCTAATAATCAGTTGAATGGGGTTTTAGCTGATCTGTTTGCTCAACTCTACACATCTCTTCCTGACAGATCCAGAGCTACACCCGCGGCCAGATATAAGGATATCTCCAGAGAGAGCGCAAAAAATGACGGTGAATCAGCTGTTAGAAATCGTGCAGGAAATAGCAAGACACAGTTCCGGCATACCTACAGGTAATAAGATGACTTTAACTAACATGTTTTCACACATGTCAGTTCTGTCCACGATTAACCCACTTTCTCTTTTAAATTGTTACAGAATTCATGGAATTTATGGCTACCTGCTGGTCCCCTTTGTATGCTGCAGGAGAGATCCAACATACTGTGGAGGAGATTCTGGATCAGCCGTGGCTAACAGACCAATAAAAATAAAGACTGTTTTAAGCATTTCATGAACAGGAGTAGTTTATGCTTTCCACCCTGACACAGGACCTGTTTTAGAGGAGCTTTTAGAGCACAAGTGGTTCAGCATGACGTAGACCCCATCAGCAGCAGGAAACAGGTTTTCATACTTCCATTTATGTCAAATTGTTTTGCTGTTTTCCGCTTCTGCTTCCAAAATTCTGCATTTCCTCCTGTGAGTGTTGCAGTCAGAGCTGCATGTAAATGAGGGCCGGTTGAAGTGTCCCTATTGGTCCACCAGCTCTAGACCGATAGCTCCTCCGTCAGCCAATCAGGTGAGGAGGGAAGCTGATGTCACTAATGGCGGCTGATGCTCACAGGCGATGCCAGGGATTTAGTGTTAGTTAAGAATCTGTATGCGGCAAGACAGCATTAATTGTTTTAAATAACTAAGTTATAGTTATTGAGTAAGTTAGTGATAGTTAAAGGTTTGATAGTTAAACGTGTCCGTTAATGAATTATAATCAGTCAGGGTTAGAGTTTAGGGTTAGACATACAGAAAATAGAGGAATAATCATCTTTCAGTGATGAGGCCAAATCTCACCTCTCTCTTTCTTTTTCTGCTTTTCCAGTTCCCTGTAAACCTTTTATTTATTTTTAGGGTTAGGGTGTTTGTTAGAGTAAGGGTTAGGTCAGGTTAAGATTAGGGTTTGGTTAGGGTTAGGCTTTTGTTTTGAGGGTTAGTTATTCATTGCTTTGCTTTATGTTTGGTTTATTTAGTTTCTCCTGTCTTTCTTCTTCTCCATCACTGTTGTGTGATCACTGCACAGATTGTTATTTAAGAGCAATTGTTATTTATTATACACTTCTCTGTCCTCGCATGTGCACATCAGCCACCATTAGAGTGACGTCAGCTTCCCTCCTCGCCTCATTGGCTGGAGGAGAAGCTGTTAATCTAGAGCTAATAGACCAATGGGGATGCTTCAGCCGGCCCTCATTTGCATGCAGCTCTGACTGCGACACTCGCTGGAGGAAGTGCACAATGTGGGAAGCAGAAGCGGAAAACAGCATAAAGTCAGAAAACAATGGAAGTATGAATTCCTCATGATTTTATTTTGTCACTGACCACATGTGTGCTGCTCTTCCTATCATTTCTGTGAAATTGAGACTGTACGCAGAGCGGCCTACGAACCCCATGGAGTGTGTTGAAGCTGTTTTCTGCTGATCAAACTGTAAACTATTGTCTTCAATAAATTGTATCTCTGACTCCTGGTCTTTGTTCATCACACCGGCTCCCTGCATTAACATAAGTGAAATCATTCAGCGTAGTGATACGGGACTGTAATGCACTCAAAACATGCCTGAACTACTTTATCTGACAATGAGTGTCAACACAAAACAATACATAGAATATCTTTTTTACTAACTGCAGACTCAATTTAGCCTTTATCTAACAATATTTAAGCATCATGTAATGTTTAAAGCACACTGTCTCGCCATTTGTAGGAAAATGTGAAATATAAGAGTGTGTTGGTTTGAGTAAAGCTTCTGTAATATCTACTGAACTACCATCAGGGGTTTTTCAATGTCTTACCACCAAATGTTGAGCTTTAGTCACATAACAATGGTTTGAATGGAAATGCCTTCATTTCACAACAGTTTAACAACATTTGGAAAATATTGTAAGTTTTGCAGAAAATTGTAATGGAAACACACACTTATGCTTCAGTTTGTTCTAGCATTACAATGAAAACTCTGCCATCCTTCACTCAAGTGAAGACATTTTGAAGAATGTTGCTAGCTGCGCTCATTGACATCTACAGTATTTTGTTGATGAGTGCCAGCTAGCAGCATTCTTCAAAGTATCTTCACTTGTGTTCAAGTGTTGCGTAAACGAAGTAAATTTAGTTTTTGGGGAATTGTCCTTCAACCTTTCCTTCAGGACGTCTGCGGCTCAGTTTCATACTTTTGCTTAGTGGAACCACATGCTACAAACAAGACAAACAATTGAGATCTGGCCTACTACTTTACACCACGCTTGTTGACGCTGCAGGGGAATGTGAACTTCTGCTCGCTTCTGGCTGTACCAGCAGGTTTTTGGGTAGTGGGTCGTTTCTTGAGCGCATCACGTCTAGGAACAACTCCATCATTTTTTGCATCACTTTGTGCTGATGTTTGCATCATCAACCTTTTCCATCATTTCAGCATAGTTATTTGATTTGTTTTCACCAGCAAAGCTCACAATGACAAAGTCACAAAGTTTAAGTGGTAAAATGTAAGAAGGTAATATACAATTACAATAAAATAATAAGCTAAAATTCATCATAAATGGAGGTAAGTTGTGCCAACTTAACCCAGACTCTTTGGCACAATTCACCACAGCCTGATAATGATGTAAGACTAGCATGATCCAGCAGTTTAGAACATCTTGCTAACTGTATAGACTTAATGTGTAGCTACTAAAGTACTAAAACATGCATGAGATATCCTCAAACTTCTCTATAATTGTTTTGACACAACAATTAAAAAGCCTTGATCATATAAAATTTGCTTTGAAAGGCAAAAAAACTGTTTTCAGAGCTCAAATGTAATTAAGCCGTTTTGACATTGAATCTATAACCCACAATATCTGAAGAGTTTAGATGTAAAAACATCTAAAAGCCATTTGATATTTTCTTCTAAAATTAGCCTTTTCCTCTGACTCCTGTGTGTAGGCTCAGTAATTTCACTTTTATAGTGATGAATAAGTTCTTTTAATTGCCTTTAAGAGAAATAACTGAACATAAACACAGGAGGCTGATTAAAAAAGCTCATTTAGGGGAACATTTCCAATGGTATTTAGAGGTTTTTGCATCTGAACTCTTCATCTATTTTCATGTTAGTACTTATTATTTTAGATATCAGTATCTTTTTTTTCATTAAGTACTAGTACTCATTCATTAGATATTAGTGCTATATAAAAAATATACTAGTGCTTATTAGACACTAGTTCTTTTTATTAGATACTAGTACTCATTCATTAGACATACTTATTAAATAGATACAAGTTCTTATTTAATAGATGCTAGTACTTTTTGTAACAGTAACTAGTAACTATTCTGTTGTGTTACTAGTAACAAATTTAAATGTTTTCTGTTGATTTCTATGGGATCTGTAATTGGGATATCAACTGTTCAGTTTTGACTAGTATGCATTCCAGCTGGAACTAGTCCATATTTTTATGTACTAGTAGTTAATCATTAGGTACTAGTACTTATTAATTAGATAGTACTTATTTAATAGATACTAGTACTTACGTATTAAATACTACTTATTCATTAGGTATTGGTACTTATTCATTAGAGACTAGTGTCTATTAAATAGATACTAGTAGTTTTTCAGTAGTACTAGTATTTATTTATTAGACACTAGTATCTTTTATAATTATTACTATAACAATTCTTATTTTACTAGTCAGTTCCTGTTTTTTACTCGTATTATGTTATGACTAGTCCAAATGAAAGAGTTCATTTAAACATATTACAAGTAAATTAATTTTTTTTAATAGTAACATTTTATACAAGTACAACAGTATATTATTTAATAAATGTGCACTAGTATCTTTTAAATAGGTTTGTAGTATCTATTTCATCAGTACTAGTATCTAATGAATAAGTACTAGAACCTAATGAATAAGGACTAGTATCTAATACATAAGCACTAGTATCTATTAGTAGGTATTTAATTAATAAGTACTAGTATCTAATGATTAACTACTAGTATAAAAATATGTACAAGTCCCAGCTGGAATACACACTCTCAGAAATAAAGCTACGCGAGCTATCACTGGGGGGGTACCTTTTCAAAAGGTATAAATTTGTACCTTAAAGGTCCATATTAATACTTCAAGGGTACATATTAGTACCTAAAAAGTACAAAAGTGTTCCTCTTGAAATGTTAAGGTACTAATAAATACTTTTGAGGTACCAATATGGACCCTTTAAGTACACATGTGTACCTTTTGAAAAGGTCCCACCCCAGTGACCTCTATTTTCTGAGTGTACCTTTATTTCTGAGAGTGCATACTAGTCAAAACTGAATAGTTGATATCTCAATTACAGAGCCCATAGAAATCAATGGATTTTTTTATTTTTATTACTAACAACAGAATAGTTACTAGTCACTATTAAAATAAGTACTAGTATCTAATAAATAAGAACTAGCATTTATTAAATAGATACTAGTATCTAATAAGTACTAGTATCTAATGAATAAGTAGTATGTATTTAATAGATACTAATATCTAAAAATGAATACTAGTAACTAATAAAAAGAACTAGTGTCTGAGTAAGCCCTAGTATAAAGTACTAGTATCTAAAGTATAGGCACTAGTATCTAATAAATGAGCTCGAGTGCTTAATGGAAAAGATACGCTTGCCATATACTAGTATCTAATGAATAAGTACTAGTATTTAATGGAATAAAGATACTAGTATCTAAAAAATAAGTACTTGTAACATAAAAAAGATACTAGTGCGGTTTATCGATTAAATGTCAAAGCGGCTTGCCATATGTACTTGACTCATGCGATAGGGTCTCTCTTCTTTGGAGGATGGATGGGTAAAATGGAGGGCTCCTCAAAAGTATGTGGTCACATCATAGATATGTGGTCACATAACCAATTTCTTCTATGGTTTTCTAGAAACAAGGGGTGGAACAACTTCCCTCCTGACATAAATCATCACTCTCCCCTGTGTTTAATTAAAAAGTGCTTACCTGTTGTCGAGATGGATGACCGGAAGTTCCGGAAGATAAAGGTGGAGAAACTGAACCGGTGGTGCAGCTTTGAGTAAATAGACATTTCACTGTCAGTTGTGGACAAGAGAACTGTGTGAAGAGACATGTTGAGTCAATGATCGCAGAAATGTCCTCTTGGAGTATCAAATAACTGCTTTGTTCGCTGGATATATCCAATATTCCGTTATTAGCCGACATTGAGACTCTCTCGAGTTGTGAACAGCTACCGTCACCGTGGATTGTGGTGATTATTACGGTAAAGAAGTGAGAGAAAGACACGTTCCAGATAAGGTAAGACCTGACCTTATTATACGACGTCCTCAGAGTCTGAACTTTCTTAAAGAAGGCGTACTTTTGAGTGTGTAACGCAAGCTTTGGGACAAACTGCCGTTATTCTTCTTTAACGGACCGTTATGTTGCCTAGTTACGAGTCCTGTCAATCATCTCCTCACGTCATCCTCGGCAGCAGGATAATTATGCATTCAGAAATTAAAACACGTCTTTTTAAAAGTTCACATTGTTGTTCCTGATCAAATATATCGCGGAATACGTTGTTCAAATATTTTCTAGTATTCAAACATCTTTACCGAAGCCTCTCTACTTGAGCGTTGGTCGCGCGAGTCCGCCATGTTTGTAGTTTACCACCTTACCTGCGTTTGTAGTTTATATGGGGCGTCTGTAGACTTGGATCCAAGCTGATTCCTGATCAATGGGTTCCTGATGCGTCCTGTAGGGGGGATGAAATATACATAGCCAAATAATACAGCTGCAGCAAAGAGCATAGAATCACCAAGAGGCTATACGGGGCGTCTGCAGCGCCACTCTGTTGCTATTTTGAAAACAGCCACTAGATGCCGCTAGTGTCACGCTGCGGCCATTTTGGATTGAAAATTCCAACAGAACAGCAGCACGGATAACTAACGTTAGACAGAATAAGTTAAAATATTGAGTTAAATATGAGTTAAAATATTATAATATATGCTCTCAGCATAAATGAGTACACCCCCTTTGAAAAGTAACATTTTAAATAATATCTCAATGAAAACAGACAATTTCCAAAATGTTGACTAGACTAAGTTTACTATATCTGGTATCTAACATATCTTTTTCACTTATAACATGAAAGTAGGGTTAATAAAATAACTTAGATTACTATTTTATATTTTAGCTTGATTTAGAGTGATACAAAAATGAGTATACCCCACAACAACTACTTTATCTAGTTTGTATGGCCTTCATGATGTAATGACAGCATTAAAAATCATGAATAAATAATGATGAATTTACGTGTCAGAATTCAATCATTTTGGACAAAGTGGCTTTTCACATAAAAGCTTTATTAGTCTTTCTTTAACAGACAACACTGGACATTTTATATGCTATTATAACATATAATACTGCAACAAAAACGTCAATCTGTTTGGGAGCATTGATACAGCCATAATCTTCTTATGATACAAACACAGATTAAATTGCTCTGGTCATGTGAATGTTTGCACTAACCATACTGCACATTTTTATTAACTTAACAATAACTTAATAATAACTCCCTATTTCTGCTGCCCAGCGTGAAAGAGATTTTTCAGCTCGAAACTGGATCAAAAAATTGAACAAGAAGCTGCCTAGGCATGTCCACAACTGAAGACTTGATTCAGCTCAGTTTAGAGAGGCCTTCATTAGAGCAATTTGATCCCAGTCCTGCTGTGGACCGCTAGCTAAACTCCATACAGCTTAAATTCATTCATTCATTTTCTTTTTCGGCTTAGTCCCTTTATTAAGTAATCCAGCATATGTTTTACGCAGGCAACGCAGTGGCGCAGTAGGTAGTGCTGTTGCCTCACAGCAAGAATGTTGCTGGGTCGCAGGTTCGAACCTCGGCTGGGCTGGGTCAGTTGGCGTTTCTGTGTGGAGTTTGCATGTTCTCCCTGGGTTCGCGTGGGTTTCCTCCGGGTGCTCCGGTTTCCCCCACAGTCCAAAGACATGCAGTACAGGTGAATTGGGTAAGCTAAATTGTCCATAGTGTATGAGTGTGAATGAGTGTGTGTGGAAGTTCCCAGAGATGGGTTGCGGCTGGATAAGTTGGCGGTTCATTCCGCTGTGGCGACCCCGCAAGGGACAAAGCCGACAAGAAAATGAATGAATGAATGAATATTCAATGGAGCTTCTGCGCTAGCCTGCCGATTCTGACGGGTGCGGCGTGTAAATGGCTTTTTGTCTCGTTTTACGCTTGAGCAACTAAATAAATGCTGAAGTCTATTTACCTGATTGTATTTTAATTATATTACACATGGATGCTGTAAAAGGAACCGTATAAAATGGAAAATAGTCACATTAACCCTTCACAGGAAGTTTATCAGTATGGGAAGAAACACTAGCTCTGCATATACCCTATTGAACACATGTGTCAAAGCCAGTTCCTGGAGGGCCGGAGCTCTCCACAGTTTAGTTCCAACCCTAATTAAACACACCTGATCAAACTAATTGAGTGCTTTAGGCTTGTCTGATACCTACAGATAGGTGTTTTGAAGCAGGGCTGGAACTAAACTCTGCAGGGCTCCGGCCCTCCAGGAATTGTCTTTGGCACCCCTGCTATAGAAGGATTGCGAATAAATGTCGTGCTCCCTTGTAAACATATTTTGTAGTATTTTCAAAATACGGTATTTTATTTTAATACATTTGTGGTTCTGCTGTATTTTGTAGTTTATTTTGATACTCTTAAAACTGATGTATTTAGTATTTTAATTTAAAATACATTTCAATACATACAGTACAATTCCTGATTATAATCATATGTTGTTAGCATGAGGGGCCGGAGCGCGCGCACGGAAAACGATTACATCACATATTTTTTTGCGTTCGCCATAAAATGCATTTTTAAATTGTATTTCAAGAGTTCACACTTAGCTGATGATTGATTATAAAGCTTGTCTGGCATGCTGTCCCGGGAGAGAGCCCTGAGCTCATGAGATCCTCAAACCCGGGGTTCCCTCCCGTTTGCAGGGCGAGAGGGGAGTTTGAGCTCAGGTAGATCTCAGGTAGATTTGATAGGGCAAAAAAAAGGTGAATAAAGGGGAAATGAAGCACTCAGTCAAGTTTACATTATTTTGTACATTGAATTCCACTTTAATAGAAATATATTTAACAAACTTGATTAATGAAACCATTTAGCAGGAAACGGCGACGGATGCCCTTCCAGCCAGAATTAATTAAAAATGTAAATTTTATGAATAAAAAAAAAATACTTTAGTTAATATTTTTGTAAATTTTTCAACCTTTTTTTACCCAGGAAAACCTCTTGAGATTTGTAATCTCTTGTTCCTGGATTTAATGTTATTAATGATGTATTAATGTCATCTAATGTTAATACTGTTATGCCCTCGCTGCTCTGACTGACAGATGTGCACATTATTCTGTCAGAGGTTGTGTGTGTGTGTGTGTGTGTTGAGCTCAGATGGACTGGAAGTAAATGTGTGTAATGATGAGCAGATCAGCAGGATGACCACCTGCATTAACAAGCCTTCACTTTAATTAGACACGATTTAAGAAACAATCATATTTTTATTTGACTTTTGTTGTTTACATTTTTTTGGTTGCTCTTTTTAAATGTATATTTATTTGAGTTATTATTTATAGGATTATTAGTAAGTATTATATTGTAAAATGATTTCATTTAAATGTGTATAAATAATACTTTTAGTTTGTGTTGCCTTTTAATTATATTTAAAAAAAAACACTCTCCTTTTTTATTTTAATACAATTTTAGTGAGTTATGATTACTTTTAAATGAAAACTTTTCATCTTCACACTTCAGAGTAACACACTACTGCTGCTGACACCATATTTCAGCTTGACTTTAATAAGGTGCAGGTATTAATGTCAGTTTACAAACAAATATGAAAACACCACATAGAAACTCTGTATAAACTGTTAACAGCATATAAAATGTATTAAATCGCTTTATACATTTCACAAAACTACAAATCCTAAAAATATTAATCTAAAAATGCTTATTAATGCACATGAATGCATTTTTTCTACATCCATGTCTGTTTGAAGTGTATTTACTTATAATTTAGTTTTTATAAAGCCTGTCAATAAAATAAATACTACAGACATTCTACAAAAATAGATTCATTTAAAGCAGAAAAAGAGGACAAAAACCTAAACTAAACACATAACTAGAAGATAAATTATAGACTAATATGTATATATATACATACACACACACACACACCGGCCACTTTATTAGGCACATCTTACTAGTACCCCCTAGTACTCCCCTAGTTGGCCCCCCTTTTGCGTTCAGAACTGCTTTAATCCTTCATGGCAGAGATTCAACAAGCTACTGGAAATATTCCTCAGAGATTTTGCTCCATATTGACATGATAGCATCACACAGTTGCTGCAGATTTGTCGGCTGCACATCCATGATGCCAATCTTCACCACATCCCAAAGGTGCTCTATTGGATTGAGCTCTGGTGACTGTGGAGGCCATTTGAGTACATTGAACTCATTGTCATGTTCTAGAAACCAGTCTGAGATGATTCACGCTTTATGACATGGTGCGTTATCCTGCTGGAAGTAGCCATCAGAAGATGGAGACACTGTGGTCATAAAGGGATGGACATGGTCAGCAACAATACTCAGGTAGGCTGTGGCGTTGACACCATGCTCATTTGGTACTAATGAACCCATTACACCACCACCATCAGCCTGAACCGCTGATACAAGGCAGGATGGATCCATGCTTTCATGTTGTTGATGCCAAATTCTGACCCGACCATCCGAATATGGCAGCAGAAATGGAGTATCATCAGACAAGACAACATTTATGCAATTTTTTACAGTCCAATTTTGGCGAGCCTGTGCGAAATCACCTTTCTTCCCCATTCTGATGCTCGGTTTGCTGCAGCAGATTGTCTTGACGATGCCTACATGCTGCTAGTTGCTGCCACGTGATTGGCTGATTAGAAATTTGCGTTAACGAGCAGTTGGACAGGTGTACCTAATAAAGTGGCCAGTGAGTGTGTATGTATGTATGTATGTATGTATGTATGTATGTATGTGTGTGTGTGTGTGTGTGTGTGTGTGTGTGTGTGTACATATATATATATACCAAACATACTTCATCTCAAGACATGAGACTACTTTTGTTTTGGCAAAAAAACAGTATATAAAGATTAAACGATTTTTTTTTTCTTCTGATATTTATGATAATTTCTTTTATGAGGCTGTAAATGTATATATATATATATACTGCTATTACATTATTGAAATTATGGAAATATTGCTTGGATTTATATAGAGTTATGAACTATAGACTTAAATATTTATAGTTAAGAAATCAATATTTGGTGAAATAACTTAATCACAACAAATAAAAACATTTGTTATTCTGACCAATTGTCATTTGCCAAAAAAACTAAGTGACAATATTTGTCAATGTTTTAAAAAAGTGATCAGATCTTTATACAATAAAACATTTCATTCATCATATCACATATTTAATCCAGAAATAACAATTTCTTATTTTTCCCCAGAGCTAACCATATATATATATATACACATGTAGAAAATATTTTAATACTGTTGTTTGACAGGAATGAATATCCTCTAACTGAATATTTTGCCCCTTGTTGATGTTTTTCCCCCAGTACATTCATTGTTTCATACTCTTATATTCATACTCATACATTTACAGAACATCATTTTCTCCAACAGTAATGAATGTGCATCTGTAAAAATGAATGTAGTTTCTATTGGTCTGGTTCTGCAGAAGGTAATAGATGAATAGTTTTGTTCCTGTAGTAAAAAAAATAAAAGCCCTTTCCTAAACATCCTCGATTATTAGAAATCAGAAAGAAAATCTACTAAAACAACCTAACACTACAAACAACCTAAAACCCCAAATCAGCAAAGGTTGGGACAGTAACGCAAATAAAAAAAAGAAAGTAACAATTTCTAAATTTACTTTGACTTGTATTTTATTGCAGACAACACAACAAACATTATTTAATGTGTTCCTGATGATTTTTATTTATTTTTCAAAGTAAACATGTTTTCCAAAGTAGTGACAGGTGAATTTTAGGGCAGTAATCAGGTAAACTGGTGAAATAATGATGTGATGTGAAGCAGGTGATGTCAACAGGGGATTGTAATTATGATTTGATATAAAAGCAGCATCCAGAAAGGCCTAATCCTTTAGGAGCAAATATGGGCTGAGGATCGCCAGTTTGCCAACAAATATATGAGAAAATAATTGGGTCCCACTTTATATTAAGTGTCGCTTATACCTGTGAACTTACATGGTAATTAGATGTGTAAGTAGTATGTAACTACAGTGTATGTACACACGTTTACATAGTATTTACTTTTGTATTACTGGTGTAACGACACTCATGTAACAACCCACTGAATAGTATGTGTAAGTACAAATGTGTAACAGGACATTGGTAACAACAGTAGGAAAGTACACATCTGTAACAAGAATTATGTAAGTGCATTGTGTAACAACAATATGTACTTGCAGATGTTTTCCCACTTCCACACCTGTTTGCAGATCATGTACTTGTGAACACTGTATGGCAGAACTAATGCTGCATTAGAAGGTTTCACCTTGTGATACCAGTGTACTTACATGGTAACTCCACACATGGAACTATCCACTTAATATAAAGTGTAAAATGGTCACAAATTACTGTGTAACTTGTAGAAATATCTTCTATGCAACACTTTAATAACAGTGTAGTTACATGGTAACTCCACAGGAACAGTCCACAATATAAAGTTTAAATAAAATTCATTTTCGTTTCGGCCTAGTCCCTTTATTAATCTGGGGTCGCCACAGCGGAATGAACCGCCAACTTATCCAGCATATGTTTTACACAGTGAATGCCCTTCCAGCTGCAACCCAGCTAAGCCGAAAAGAAAATGAATGAATGTATGAACAGTAATTTGTGACCATTTTACACTTTATAATAAGTGGATCCTGTGGATTTACCATGCAAGTACACTTGTATCACTAGGTGAAACCTTCTAATGCAGCCATACAGTGTTCACAAGTACATGATCTGCAAACAGGTGTGGAAGTGGGAAAACATCTGCAAGTACATATTGTTGTTACACAATGCACTTACATAATTCTTGTTACAGATGTGTACTTTCCTAGTGTTGTTACCAATGTCCTGTTACACATTTGTACTTACACATACTATTCAGTGGGTTGTTACATGAGTGTAGTTACACCAGTATACACAAGTAAATACTCTGTACCAGTGTGTACATACACTGTAGTTACATACTACTTACACATCTAATTACCATGTAAGTTCACAGGTATAAGCGACACAATATAAAGTGGGACCAATGATTGAAATGTTTAAAAACAATGTTCCTCGAAGAAAGATAGGAAGGGCATTTGGATATTTCTCCTTCAGCAGTGCAGAACACCATTAAAAGATTCAAGGAGTCTGGAGGAATTTCAGTGCGTAAAGGACAAGAGCGCAAGCCTAAGCTGAACTGTGATCTTCGATCCCTCAGGTGGCACTGCATCAAGAATCCTCATTCATCTAGAAGCCATATCAACACGTAGGCTCAGGACTACTGCGGCAAACATTTGTCAAGTATCACAATATATAGTTGCATCCACAAATGCCAGTGAAAACTGGACTGTGCCAAAAGGAAGCCCTATGTTAACAGTGTCCAGAAGCGCCATCGACTTCTCTAGGCTCGGAGGCATCTGGGATGGAACATCACACAGTGGAAACGTGTACTGTGGTCAGATAAATCAGTAATTCAGGTGTTTTTGGGAAGAAATGGACGCTGTGTGCTCCAGACCAAAGAAGAAAAGGATCATCCAGACTGTGACCAGCAAAAGTCCAAAAGCCAGGGTCTGTCATGATCAAGTGCCCTTGGCTAAGGTAACCTGCACTTCTGTGATGCTCCATTAATGCTGAAAAGTACATGGGGATTTTAGAGCACAATATGCTGGCTTCTTTTCCAGGGACGCCCATGCATATTTCAACAAGACAATGCTAAACCACATTCTGCACACATTACAGAGTCCTGCTGTGGAGGAAGAGGATACAGGTACTGGACTGGCCTGTCTCCAACAGAGAATCTGTGGTGCATTTTAAAGTGCAAAATGCGACAAGGAAGACCCCGTACTGTTGCCCACCTTAAGACTTGTTTGCAGGAAGAATGGGACAAATTTACACCTGAAACACTTCATCACTTGGTGTCTTCAGTCCCTAAACGTCTTTTAAGCGTTGTGAAAATTAATGGCAACATTACAATAAATGCTTTACTATATCAACTTTTTTTGAAATGTGTTGCAAATACAAGTCAAAGTCAATTTAGAAATCACTACTTTCTTTTTTATTTGTGTTGGTGTTTGTGTTCCTCAGCAGTGTTTGTGTGGTTAGTGTTTGTGTTATTCTGCAGTGTTTGTGTTACTGTGCTCCTCTCGGACAGCAGATCTTGTTTTCCTCCTGCAGAAAGCGTATAGAGCAGCGATGGGGACGCAGCTGAGTGATGAAACCAGCAGCAGAGCGATGAACACCTGACCGTACACCGGATACTCCTTCACCACTGATTTACCCTGACACACAACAACAACAACAACAACACACACACACAGTGGTTAGTGTTTGTGTTGTGTGGCTGTGATGGTGTTTGTGTGGTTATGATGGTGTTTGTGTGGTTGGTGTTTGTGTGGTTATGATGGTGTTTGTGTGGTTGTGATGGTGTTTGAATGGTTAGTATTTGTGTTGTGTGGTTGTGCTTGGTGTTTGTGTGGTTGGTGTTAGTGTTTGTGGTGATTGTGATGGTGTTTATGTTGTTGGTGTTTGTGTGGTTGTGATGGTGTTTATGTTGTTGGTGTTTGTGTGGTTGTGATGGTGTTTATGTTGTTGGTGTTTGTGTGGTTGTGATGGTGTTTATGTTGTTGGTGTTTGTGTGGTTGTGATGGTGTTTATGTTGTTGGTGTTTGTGTGGTTGTGATGTTGTTTATGTTGTTGGTGTTTGTGTGGTTGTGATGGTGTTTGTGTGGTTGGTGTTTGTGTGGTTGTGATGGTGTTTATGTTGTTGGTGTTTGTGTGGTTGTGATGGTGTTTATGTTGTTGGTGTTTGTGTGGTTGTGATGGTGTATATGTTGTTGGTGTTTGTGTGGTTTGTGATGGTGTATATGTTGTTGGTGTTGTGTGGTTGTGATGGTGTTTGTGTGGTTGGTGTTTGGTGGTTGTGATGTTGTTTTATGTTGTTGGTGGTTGTTTGGTTGTGATAGTGGTTTGTGTGGTTGTGCTTGGTGTTTGTGTGGTTGTGATGTTTATGTTGTTGGTGTTTGTGTGGTTATGATGTGTTTGTGTGGTTGTGCTTGGTGTTGTGTGGTTGTGATGGTGTTTGTGTGGTTGTGATGGTGTTTGTGTGGTTTGTGATGGTGTTTGAATGGTTAGTATTGTGTTGTGTGGTTTGTGCTTGGTGTTTGTGTGTTTGGTGTTAGTGTTTGTGTGGTTGTGATGTGTTTATGTTGTTGGTTGTTGTGTGGTTGTGATTGGTGTTTATGTTGTGGTGTTTGTGTGGTTGTTGATGGTGTTTATGTGGTGTGATAGGTGTTATGTTGTTGGTGTTTGTGTGGTTGTGATGTTGTTTATGTTGTTGGTGTTTGTGTGGTTGTGATAGTGTTTGTGTGGTTGTGCTTGGTGTTTGTGTGGTTGTGATGTTGTTTATGTTGTTGGTGTTTGTGTGGTTGTCATAGTGTTTGTGTGGTTGTGCTTGGTGTTTGTGTGGTTGTGATGGTGTTTGTGTGGTTGTGATGGTGTTTATGTTGTTGGTGTTTGTGTGGTTGTGCTTGGTGTTTGTGTGGTTGTGCTTGGTGTTTGTGCTTAGTGTTTGTGTGGTTGTTATGGGGTTGGTGTTTGTGTGGTTTTGAAGGTGTTTGTGTGGTTGTAATGGTGTTTGTGTAGTTGTGATGGTGTTTGTGTGGTTGTGATAGTGTTTGAATGGTTAGTATTTGTGTTGTGTGGTTGTGATGGTGTTTGGAGTGTTTGTGTTGTGTGGTTGTGATGGGGTTTGTGTGGTTGTGATGGGGTTTGTGTGGTTTTAATGGTGTTTGTGTGGTTGGTGTTTGTGATGGTGTTTACAGTATGTTGTTGGTGTTTGTGTGGTTGTGATGGTGTTTGTGTGGTAGTGATAGTGTTTGAATGATTAGTATTTGTGTTGTGTGGTTGTGATGGTGTTTGTGTGTTTGTGTGGTTGTGATAGTGTTTGAATGGTTAGTGTTTGTGTGGTTGTGATAGTGTTTATGTTGTTGGTCTTTGTGTGGTTCTGATAGTGTTGTGTGGTAGTGATGGTGTTTGAATGGTTAGTATTTGCGTTGTGTGGTTGTGATGGTGTTTGTGTGGTTATGATGTGTTTGTGTGGTTGTGCTTGGTGTTTGTGTGGTTGTGATGGTGTTTGTGTGGTTGTGATGGTGTTTGTGTGGTTGTGATGGTGTTTGAATGGTTAGTATTTGTGTTGTGTGGTTGTGCTTGGTGTTTGTGTGTTTGGTGTTAGTGTTTGTGTGGTTGTGATGGTGTTTATGTTGTTGGTGTTTGTGTGGTTGTGATGGTGTTTATGTTGTTGGTGTTTGTGTGGTTGTGATGGTGTTTATGTGGTTGTGATGGTGTTTATGTTGTTGGTGTTTGTGTGGTTGTGATGTTGTTTATGTTGTTGGTGTTTGTGTGGTTGTGATAGTGTTTGTGTGGTTGTGCTTGGTGTTTGTGTGGTTGTGATGTTGTTTATGTTGTTGGTGTTTGTGTGGTTGTGATGTTGTTTATGTTGTTGGTGTTTGTGTGGTTGTGATAGTGTTTGTGTGGTTGTGCTTGGTGTTTGTGTGGTTGTGATGGTGTTTATGTTGTTGGTGTTTGTGTGGTTGTGATGGTGTTTGTGTGGTTGTGCTTGGTGTTTGTGTGGTTGTGATGGTGTTTGTGTGGTTGTGATGGTGTTTATGTTGTTGGTGTTTGTGTGGTTGTGCTTGGTGTTTGTGTGGTTGTGCTTGGTGTTTGTGCTTAGTGTTTGTGTGGTTGTTATGGGGTTGGTGTTTGTGTGGTTTTGAAGGTGTTTGTGTGGTTGTAATGGTGTTTGTGTAGTTGTGATGGTGTTTGTGTGGTTGTGATAGTGTTTGAATGGTTAGTATTTGTGTTGTGTGGTTGTGATGGTGTTTGGAGTGTTTGTGTTGTGTGGTTGTGATGGGGTTTGTGTGGTTGTGATGGGGTTTGTGTGGTTTTAATGGTGTTTGTGTGGTTGGTGTTTGTGATGGTGTTTACAGTATGTTGTTGGTGTTTGTGTGGTTGTGATGGTGTTTGTGTGGTAGTGATAGTGTTTGAATGATTAGTATTTGTGTTGTGTGGTTGTGATGGTGTTTGTGTGTTTGTGTGGTTGTGATAGTGTTTGAATGGTTAGTGTTTGTGTGGTTGTGATAGTGTTTATGTTGTTGGTCTTTGTGTGGTTGTGATAGTGTTTGTGTGGTAGTGATGGTGTTTGAATGGTTAGTATTTGCGTTGTGTGGTTGTGATGGTGTTTGTGTGGTTGTGATAGTGTTTGTGTGGTTGTGATAGTGTTTGTGTGGTAGTGATGGTGTTTGAATGATTAGTATTTGTGTTGTGTGGTTGTGATGGTGTATGAGTGGTTAGTGTTTGTGTTGTGTGGCTGTGATGGTGTTGTGTGGTTGTGATGGTGTTTGTGTGGTTGTGCTTGGTGTTTGCATGGTTGTGATGGGGTTTGTGTGGTTGTGATAGGGTTTGTGTGGTTGTGATAGGGTTTGTGTGTTTGTGATGGTATTTGAACGGTTAGTATTTGTGTTGTGTGGTTGTGATGGTGTATGAGTTTTTAGTGTTTGTGTTGTGTGGTTGTGATGGTGTTTGTGTGGTTGTGCTTGGTGTTTGCATGGTTGTGATGGGGTTTGTGTGGTTGTGATAGGGTTTGTGTGTTTGTAATGGTGTTTGAATGGTTAGTATTTGTGTTGTGTGGTTGTGATGGTGTTTGTGTGGTAGTGATGGTGTTTGAATGGTTATTGTTTGTGTTGTGTGGTTGTGATGGGGTTTGTGTGGTTGGTTTTTGTGTGGTTTGGATGGTGTTTGTGTGATTGGTGTTTGTGGGGTTGTGATGGTGTTTGAGTGGTTAGTATTTGTGTTGTGTGGTTGTGATAGGGTTTGTGTGGTTGTGATGGTGTTTATGTTGTTGGTGTTTGTGTGGTTGTGATGATGTTTATGTTGTTGGTGTTTGTGTGGTTGTGATGGTGTTTATGTTGTTGGTGTTTGTGTGGTTGTGATGGTGTTTGTGTGGTTGTGCTTGATGTTTGTGTGGTTGTGATGGTGTTTATGTTGTTGGTGTTTGTGTGGTTGTGATAGTGTTTGTGTGG